>OX438534.1:13833022-13986022 GCA_949316355.1 Bruchidius siliquastri | reverse complement strand
ATCTTGTATCTCGTGACGCCTAACTCAGGAATCGGAGCTCGAAGGTGTTACCGATAATTCGGAGCTCGTATCTTGTATCACTTACCTTGTAACTCGTCACTCTTAACCCGTAACTCGTTACCCATAACTCGAAACTCCTATCTTGTATCTAGTAGCTTGTAACTCATTGTTGATTACCTGGAACTCGCATCTTGTGTCTCGCAGCTCGTAACTCGTTACGATGGGTGGGAACTCGCATCTTGTGTGTCGTAACTCATAACGCGGAACCCGTATCTTGTGTATCGTAGCTTGTAACCCATTACCAAGAACAAGGAATTCGCATCTTGTATGTCGTAACTCATAACCCGGAAACCGTATCTTGTGTATCGTAGCTTGTAACCCATTACCAAGAACAAGGAACTCGTATCTTGCCTCTCGTAGTTCGTAAATCGTTACCGATAAGTGGGAAATCGCTACTTGTATTTCGTGACGCCTAACTCAGAACTTGGAACTCGTAACGCGTTACCGATAACTCGGAGCCTGTATCTTGTATCTCTTACCCTGTAACTCGTAACATGTAACTCGTTACCCATTAGTCGGAACTCGTATCTTATATATGGTAACTTGTAATCCATTACCGATAACCTGGAACGCATATCTTGCATCTCGTAGCTCGTAAATCGTTACCGATAAATGGGAACTCGCGTCTTGTATCTCGTGACGCCTAACTCAGGAATCGGAGCTCGAAGGTGTTACCGATAATTCGGAGCTCGTATCTTGTATCACTTACCTTGTAACTCGTCACTCTTAACCCGTAACTCGTTACCCATAACTCTTAACTCGTATCTTATATATCGTAACTTGTAATCCATTAACGATAACCTGGAACTCATATCTTACATCTCGTAGCTCGTAAATCGTAACTACTACCTGGTAGATCGTAAGTCGTAATTCGTAACTCGTAACTCGTATATCGTAACTCGCAACTCGAAACTCGTAACTCGTAACTCGTAAATCGCAGCTTATAACTCGCTGCTCATATCCCGGAACTCGCATCTTGTGTATCGTAGCTTGTAACCCATTATCAATAACAAGGACTTGTATCTTGCCTCTCGTAGCTCGTAAATCGTTACCGATAAGTGGGAACTCGCAACTTGTATCTCGTGACGCGTAACCCAGAACTTGGAACTCGTAACCCGCTACCGCTAACTCGGAGCTTGTATCTTGTATATCTTATCCTGCAACTCGTAACTTGTAACTCGTAACTCGTTACCTATGACTCGAAACTAGTATCTTCTATCTCGGATCTCGCAAATCATTGCCGGTAACCTGGAACTAGTATCCTAGATCTTGAAGATCGCAGCTCGTTACCAATAAGTGGGAACGCGCATCTTGCATCTCGTGACGTGTAACTCAGAACTCGGAACTAGTAACGCGTTACCGATAACTCGGAGCTTGTATCTTGTAACTCATAACTCGTAACTTGTAACTCGTAACTCGTTACCTATGACTCGAAACTCGTATCTTCTATCTCGGATCTCGCAAATCATTGCCGATAACGTGGAACTATTATCCTAGATCTTGAACATCGTAACTCGTTACCAATAAGTGGGAATTCGCATCTTGTATCTCGTGACGTGTAACTCAGAACTCAGAACTAGTAACGCGTTACCGATGACTCGAAGCTCGTATCTTGTATCACTTACCTTGTAAGTCGTAACTCGTAACTCGTAACTCGTTACCCATAACTCGTAGCTCATAACTCGTTACCCATAACTCGGAACTCCTATCTTGTATCTAGTAGCTCGTAACTCATTGTTGATTACCTGGAACTCGCATCTTGTGTCTCGCCGCTTGTAACTCGTTACGATAAGTGCGAACTCGCATCTTGTATGTCGTAACTCATAACCCGGAACCCGTATCTTGTGTATCGTAGCTTGTAACCCATTACCAAGAACAAGGAACTCGTATCTTGCCTCTCGTAGTTCGTAAATCGTTACCGATAAGTGGGAAATCGCTACTTGTATCTCGTGACGCCTAACTCAGGACTCGGAGCTCGAAGGTGTTACCGATAATTCGGAGCTCGCATCTTGTATCACTTACCTTGTAACTCGTCACTCGTAACCCGTAACTCGTTACCCATAGCTCGGAACTCGAATCTTGATCTCGGATCTTGTAAATCAATGACGATAACCTCGAACTCGTCTCCTAGTACTAGTAGCTAGTAACTCATTACTGATTACCTGGAACTCGTATCTTGTGTCTCGTAGCTCGTAGCTCGTTACGATAAGTGGGAACTCGCATCTTGTATCTCGTAACTCGTAACTAGTACCTCGTATATCGTAAGTCGTAACTCGTAACTCGTAACTCGTAACTCGTAACTCGTAACTCGTAACTCGTAACTCGTAACTCGTTACCCGTAACTCGTAAATCGCAGCTTATAACTCGCTACTCATATTCCGGAGCTCGCATCTTATGTATCGTAGCTTGTAACCCATTATCAATAACAAGGAACTCGTATCTTACCTCTCGTAGCTCGTAAATCGTTACCGATAAGTGGGAACTCGCAACTTGTATCTCGTAACGCGTAACTAAGAACTTGGAACTCGCAACGCGTTACCGAAAACTCGGAGCTTGTATTTTGTATCTCTTATCTTGTAACTCATAACTTGTGACTCGTAACTCGTTACCTATGACTCGAAACTCGTATCTTCTATCTCGGATCTCGCAAATCATTGCCGGTAACCTGGAACTCGTATACTAGATCTTGAAGTTCGCAGCTCGTTACCAATAAGTGGGAACTCGCATCTTGCATCTCGTGACGTGTAACTCAGAACTTGGAACTAGTAACGCGTTACCGATAACTCGGAGCATGTATCTTGTAACTCGTAACTCGTAACTCGTTACTCATAACTCAGAACTCGTATCTTATATATCGTAACTTGCAATCCATTATCGATAACCTTGAGCTCGTATCTCGCATCTCGTAGCTCGTAAATCGTTACCGATAAGTGGGAACTCGCAACTTGTAACTAGTAACTCGTAACCCGTTACCCATTACTCGGAACTCGTTTCTTCTATCTCGGATCTCGCGAATCATTGCCGATAACCTGGAACACGGTTCCTAGATCATGAAGATCGTAACTCGTTACTAAGGAGTGGGAACCCGCATCTTGTATCTCGTAACATGTAACTCAGAACTCGGAACCAGTAACGCGTTACCGATAACTCGGAGCATGTATCTTGACACTCGTAACTCGTAACTCGTTACTCATAACTCAGAACTCGTATCTTATATATCGTAACTTGCAATCCATTATCGATAACCTGGAGCTCGTATCTTGCATCTCGTAGCTCGTAAATCGTTACCGATAACTCTGAACCCGCAACTTGTATCTCGTGACGCGTAACTCAGAACATGGAACTCGTAATGCGTTATCAATAACTCGAAGCTTGTATCTTGTATCTCTTACCTTGTAACTCGTAACTCGTAACTCGTAACTCGTTACCCATTACTCGGAACTCGTTTCTTCTATCTCGGATCTCGCGAAGCACTGCCGATATCCTGGAACTCAGTTCCTAGATCATGAAGATCGTAACTCGTTACTAAGAAGTGGGAACCCGCATTTTGTATCTCGTAACGTGTAACTCAGAACTCGGAACTAGTAACGCGTTACCGAAAACTCGGAGCTCATATCTTGTAACTCGTAACTCGTAACTCGTTAGCCATAACTCAGAACTCGTATCTTATATTTCGTAATTCGCAATCCATTACCGATAACCTGGAACTCGTATCTTGCATCTCGTAGCTCGTAAATCGTTACCGATAAGTCTGAACCCGCAACTTGTATCTCGTGACGCGTAACTCAGAACATGGAACTCGTAATGCGTTATCAATAACTCGAAGCTTGTATCTTGTATCTCTTACCTTGTAACTCGTAACTCGTAACTCGTTACCCATTACTCGGAACTCGTTTCTTCTATCTCGGATCTCGCGAATCACTGCCGATAACCTGGAACTCAGTTCCTAGATCATGAAGATCGTAACTCGTTACTAAGAAGTGGGAACCCGCATTTTGTATCTCGTAACGTGTAACTCAGAACTCGGAACATGTAACGCGTTACCGATAACTCGGAGCTGGTATCTTGTAACTCGTAACTCGTTACCCATAACACGGAACTCGTGTCTTATATATTGTAACTTGTAATCCACTACCAATAACCTGGAACTCGTATCTTGCATCTGGTAGCTCGTAAATCGTTTCCGATAAATGGGAACTCGCATCTTGTATCTCGTGACGTTTAACTCAGGACTCGGAACTCGAAGGTATTACCGACAACTTGGAGCTTGTATCTTGTATCACTTACTTTGTAATTCGTAACTCGTAACACGTAACTCGTTGCCCATAACTCGGAACTCGAATCTTGATCTCGGATCTTGTAAATCAGTGACGATAACCTCGAACTCGTATCCTAGATCTAGTAGTTCGTAACTCGTTACCGATAGGTGGAAACTCGCATCTTGTATCTTATGACGCGGAACTCAGAACTCGCAACTCGTATCAGGTAACCGATAACTTGGAGCTCGTATCTTGTAACTCGTAACTCGTTACCCATAAATCGGAACTCATATCTTGTATCTAGTAGCTCGTAACTCATTACTGATTACCTGGAACTCGTATCTTGTGTCTCGTAGCTCGTAACTCGTTACGATAAGTGGGAACTCGCATCTTGTATCTCGTAACTCGCAATAGTACCTCGTAGATAGTAAGTCGTAACTCGTAACTCGTAACTCGTTACCCGTAACTCGTAAATCGCAGCTTATAACTCGCTACTCATATTCCGGAACTCGCATCTTATGTATCGTAGCTTGTAACCCATTATCAATAACAAGGAACTCTTATCTTACCTGTCGTAGCTCGTAAATCGTTACCGATAAGTGGGAACTCGCAATTTTTATCTCGTGACGCGTAACTTAGAACTTGGAACTCGTAACGCGTTACCGAAAACTCGGAGCTTGTATCTTGTATCTCTTATCTTGTAACTCATAACTTGTAACTCGTAACTCGTTACGTATGACTCGAAACTCGTATCTTCTATCTCGGATCTCGCAAATCATTGCCGATAACGTGGAACCATTATCCTAGATCTTCATCATCACTTACCTTGTAACTCGTAACTCGTAACCCGTAACTCGTTGCCCATAACTCCGAACTCGGATCTAGATCTCGTATCTTGTAAATCAATAACGATAACCTCGAACTCGTATCCTAGATCTAGTAGTTCGTAACTCGTTACCGATAGCTGGAAACTCGCATCTTGTATCTCGTGACGCGTAACTCAGAACTTGGAACTCATAACGCGTTACCGATAACTCGGAGCTTGTATCTTGTATATCTTATCCTGTAACTCGTAACTTGTAACTCGTAACTCGTTACCCATTACTCGGAACTCGTATCTTATATATGGTAACTTGTAATCCATTACCGATAATCTGGAACTCATATCTTGCATCTCGTAGCTCGTAAATCGTAAGTAGTACCTCGAAGATCGTAAGTCGTAATTCGTAACTCGTA
This sequence comes from Bruchidius siliquastri, assembly GCA_949316355.1. Taxonomy (NCBI): domain Eukaryota; kingdom Metazoa; phylum Arthropoda; class Insecta; order Coleoptera; family Chrysomelidae; genus Bruchidius; species Bruchidius siliquastri. Next base: position 13,980,467 of record OX438534.1, on the reverse strand, counting down.
ACTCGTATATCGTAACTCGCAACTCGAAACTCGTAACTCGTAACTCGTAACTCGTAAATCGCAGCTTATAACTCGCTGCTCATATCCCGGAACTCGCATCTTGTGTATCGTAGCTTGTAAGGAACTTGTATCTTGCCTCTCGTAGCTCGTAAATCGTTACCGATAAGTGGGAACTCGCATCTTGCATCTCGTGACGTGTAACACAGAACTTGGAACTAGTAACGGTTTACCGATAACTCGGAGCATGTATCTTGTAACTCGTAACTCGTAACTCGTTACTCAGAACTCGTATCTTATATATCGTAACTTGCAATCCATTATCGATAACCTGGAGCTCGAATCTTGCATCTCTTAGCTCATAAATCGTTACCGATAAGTGGGAACTCGCAACTTGTATCTCGTGACGCGTAACTCAGAACATGGAGTTCGTAATGCGTTATCAATAACTCGAAGCTTGTATCTTGTATCTTTTACCTTGTAACTCGTAACTCGTAACTCGTAACCCGTTACCCATTACTCGGAACTCGTTTCTTCTGTCTCGGATCTCGCGAATCACTGCCGATAACCTGGAATACGGTTCCTAGATCATGAAGATCGTAACTCGTTACTAAGAAGTGGGAACCCGCATCTTGTATCTCGTAGCGTGTAACTCAGAACTCGGAACTAGTAACGCGTTACCGATAACTCGGAGCTTGTATCTTGTATCTCTTATCTTGTAACTCGTAACTTGTAACTCGTAACTCGTTACCTATGACTCGAAACTCGTATCTTCTATCTCGGATCTCGCAAATCATTGGCGGTAACCTAAAACTCGTATCCTAGATCTTGAAGATCGTAGCTTGTTACCAATAAGTGGGAGCTCGCATCTTGTATCTCGCGACGTGTAACCCAGGACTCGGAACTCGAAAGTGTTACCGATAACTCGGAGCTCGTATCTTGTATCACTTATTTTGTAACTCGTTAGTCGTAGCCCGTAACTCGTTGCTCATAACTCGGAACTCGAATCTTGATCTCGGACCTTGCAAATCAATGACGATAACCTCGAACTCGTATCCTAGATCTAGTAGTTCGTAACTCCTTACTTATAGGTGGAAACTCGCATCTTGTACCTCATGACGCGGAACTCAGAACTCGGAACTCGTAACAGGTAACCGATAACTCGGAGCTCGTATCTTGTGACTCGTAACTCGTTACCCATAACTCGTAACTAGTTACCCATAACTCGGAACTCGTATCTTGCATCTAGTAGCTCGTAACTCATTACTGATTACCTAGAACTCGTATCTTGTATCTCGTATCTCGTACCTCGTAACTAGTACCTCGTAGATCGTGAGTCGTGATTCGTAACTCGTAAATCGTATATTGTAACTCGCAACTCGAAACTCGTAACTCGTAACTCGTAAATCACAGCTTATAACTCGCTACTTATATCCCGGAACTCGCATCTTGTGTATCGTAGCTTGTAACCCATTATCAATAACAAGGAACCTGTATCTTGCCTCTCGTAGCTCGTAAATCGTTACCGATAAGTGGGAACTCGCAACTTGTATCTCGTGACGCGTAACTCATAACTTGGAACTAGTAACGCGTTACCGATAACTCGGAGCTTGTATCTTGTATATCTTATCCTGTAACTCGTAACTTGTAACTCGTAACTCGTCACCTATGACTCGAAACTCGTATCTTCTATCTCGGATCTCGCAAATCATTGCCGATAACGTGGAACTATTATCCTAGATCTTGAACATCGTAACTCGTTACCAATATGTGGGAACTCGCATCTTGTATCTCGTGATGTGTAACTCAGAACTCGGAACTAGTAACGCGTTACCGATGACTCGAAGCTCGTATCTTGTATCACTTACCTTGTAAGTCGTAACTCGTAGCTCGTAACTCGTTACCCATAACTCTTAACTCGTATCTTATATATCGTAACTTGTAATCCATTAACGATAACCTGGAACTCGTATCTTGCATCTCGTTGCTCGTAAATCATTACAGAATAAATGAGAACTCGCATCTTGTATCTCGTGACGCGTAACTTAGGACTCGGAACTCGAAAGTTTTACCGATATCTCGGAGCTCTTATCTTGCATCACTTACCTTGTAACTCGTAACTCGTAACCCGTAACTCGTTGCCCATAACTCCGAACTCGGATCTAGATCTCGTATCTTGTAAATCAATGACGATGACTTCGAACTGGTATCCTAGATCTAGTAGTTCGTAACTCGTTACCGATAGGTGGAAACTCGCATATTGTATCTCATGACGCGAAACTCAAAACTCGGAACTCGTAACGCGTAACCGACAACTCGGTGCGCGTAGCTTGTAACTCGTAACTCGTTACCCATAACTCTGAACTCCTATCTTGTATCTAGTAGCTCGTAACTCATTGTTGATTACCTGGAACTCGCATCTTGTGTCTCGCAGCTCGTAGCTCGTTACGATAAGTGGGAACTCGCATCTTGTATGTCGTAACTCATAACCCAGAACCCGTATCTTGTGTATCGTAGCTTGTAACCCATTACCAAGAACAAGGAACTCGTTTCTTGCCTCTCGTAGCTCGTAAATCGTTACCGATAAGTGGGAACTCGCAACTTGTATCTGGTGACGCGTAACTCAGAACTTGGAACTCGTAACGCGTTACCGAAAACTCGGAGCTTGTATCTTGTATATCTTATCTTGTAACTCGTAAATTGTAACTCGTAACTCGTTACCTATGACTCGAAACTCGTATCTTCTATCTCGGATCTCGCAAATCATTGCCGATAACGTGGAACTATTATCCTAGATCTTGAACATCGTAACTCGTTACCAATAAGTGGGAACTCGCATATTGTATCTCGTGACGCGTAACTCAGAACTTGGAGCTCGTAACGCGTTACAGATAAGTCGGAGCTTGTATCTTCTATCTCTGATCTTGTAACTCGTTAGTCGTAGCCCGTAACTCGTTGCTCATAACCCGGAACTCTTGTTATCTTGTATCTTGTATCTAGTAGCCCGTAACTCATTACTGATTACCTGGAACTCGTATCTTCTATCTCGGATCTGGCAAATCATTGCCGGTAACCTGGAACTCGTATCCTAGATCTTGAAGATCGCAGCTCGTTACCAATAAGTGGGAACTCGCATCTTGCGTCTCGTGACGTGTAACTCAGAACTCGGAACTAGTAACGCGTTACCGATAACTCGGAGCTTGTATCTTGTAACTCGTAACTCGTAACTCGTTACTCATAACTCAGAACTCGTATCTTATATATCGTAACTTGCAATCCATTACCGATAACCTGGAGCTCGTATCTTGCATCTCGTAGCTCGTAAATCGTTACCGATAAGTGGGAACTCGCAACTTGTATCTCGTGACACGTAACTCAGAACATGGAACTCGTAATGCGTTATCAATAACTCGAAGCTTGTATCTTGTATCTCTTACCTTGTAACTCGTAACTCGTAACTCGTAACTCGTTACCCATTACTCGGAACTCGTTTCTTCTATCTCGGATCTCGTGAATCACTGCCGATAACCTCGAACTCAGTTCCTAGATCATGAAGATCGTAACTCGTTACTAAGAAGTGGGAACCCGCATCTTGTATCTCGCGACGTTTAACTCAGGACTCGGAACTCGAAGGTGTTACCGACAACACGGAGCTTGTATCTTGTATCACTTACTTTGTAACTCGTAACTCGTAACACGTAACTCGTTGCCCATAACTCGGAACTCGAATCTTGATCTCGGATTTCGCAAATCATTGCCGGTATCCTAAAACTCGTATCCTAGATATTGAAGATCGTAGCTTGTTACCAATAAGTGGAAACTCGCATCTTGTATCTCGTGACGTGTAACTCAGAACTCGGAACTAGTAACGCGTTAGCGATAACTCGGAGCTTGTATCTTGTAACTCGTAACTCGTAACTCGTAACTCGTTACTCATAACTCAGAACTCGTATCTTATATATCGTAACTTGCAATAGATTACCGATAACCTGGAACTCGTATCTTGCGTCTCGTAGCTCGTAGATCGTTACCGATAAGTGGGAACTCGCAACTTGTATCTCGTGACGCGTAACTCAGAACATGGAACTTGTAATGCGTTATCGATAACTCGAAGCTTGTATCTTGTGTCTCTTACCTTGTAACTCGTAACTCTTAACCCGTTACCCATTACTCGGAACTCGTATCTTCTATCTCCGATCTCGCAAATCATTGCCAATAACCTGGAACTCGTATCCTAGATCTTGAAGATCGTAACTCGTTACCAATAAGTGGGAACTCGCATCTTGTGTCTCGTGACGTGTAACTCAGAACTCGGAACTCGGAACTAGTAACGCGTAACCGATAACACGAAGCTCGTATCTTGTATCACTTACCTTGTAAGTCGTAACTCGTAACTCGTAACTCGTTACCCATAACTCGGAACTCGTATCTTATATATAGTAACTTGTAATCCATTACCGATAACCTGGAACACATATCCTGGATCTCGTTACTCGTAAATCGTTAACGATAAATGGGAACTCGCATCTTGTATCTCGTGACGCGTAACTCAGAACTTGGAACTCATAACGCGTTACCGATAACTCGGAGCTTGTATCTTGTATATCTTATCCTGTAACTCGTAACTCGTTACCCATTACTCGGAACTCGTATCTTATATATGGTAACTTGTGATCCATTACCGATAATCTGGAACTCATATCTTGCATCTCGTAAATCGTAACTAGTACCTCGTAGATCGTAAGTCGTAATTCGTAACTCGTAACTCGTATATCGTAACTCGCAACTCGAAACTCGTAACTCGTAAATCGCAGCTTATAATTCGCTACTCATATCCCGGAACTTGCATCTTGTGTATCGTAGCTTGTAACCCATTATCAATTACAAGGAACTTGTATCTTGCCTCTCGAAGCTCGTAAATCGTTACCGATAAGTGGGAACTCGCAACTTGTATCTCGTGACGCGGAACTCAGAACTTGGAACTCGTAACGCGTTACCGATAACTCGGAGCTTGTATCTTGTATATCTTATCCTGTAACTCGTAACTTGTAACTCGTAACTCGTTACCTATGACTCGAAACTCGTATCTTCTATCTCGGATCTCGCAAATCATTGCCGGTAACCTGGAACTCGTATCCTAAATCTTGAAGATCGCAGCTCGTTACCAATAAGTGTGAACTCGCATCTTGCATCTCGTGACGTGTAACTCAGAACTCGGAACTAGTAACGCGTTACCGATAACTCGGAGCTTGTATCTTGTATATCTTATCCTGTAACTCGTAACTTGTAACTCGTAACTTGTTACCCATTACTCGGAACTCGTATCATATATATGGTAACTTGTGATCCATTACCGATAATCTGGAACTCATATCTTGCATCTCGTAAATCGTAACTAGTACCTCGTAGATCGTAAGTCGTAATTCGTAACTCGTAACTCGTATATCGTAACTCGCAACTCGAAACTCGTAACTCGTAAATCGCAGCTTATAATTCGCTACTCATATCCCGGAACTTGCATCTTGTGTATCGTAGCTTGTAACCCATTATCAATTACAAGGAACTTGTATCTTGCCTCTCGAAGCTCGTAAATCGTTACCGATAAGTGGGAACTCGCAACTTGTATCTCGTGACGCGGAACTCAGAACTTGGAACTCGTAACGCGTTACCGATAACTCGGAGCTTGTATCTTGTATATCTTATCCTGTAACTCGTAACTTGTAACTCGTAACTCGTTACCTATGACTCGAAACTCGTATCTTCTATCTCGGATCTCGCAAATCATTGCCGGTAACCTGGAACTCGTATCCTAAATCTTGAAGATCGCAGCTCGTTACCAATAAGTGTGAACTCGCATCTTGCATCTCGTGACGTGTAACTCAGAACTCGGAACTAGTAACGCGTTACCGATAACTCGGAGCTTGTATCTTGTAACTCATAACTCGTAACTCGTTACTCATAACTCATAACTCGTATCTTATATATCGTAACTTGCAATCCATTACCGATAACCTGGAACTCGTATCTTGCATCTCGTAGCTCGTAAATCGTTACCGATAACTGGGAACTCGCAACTTGTATCTCGTGACGCGTAACTCAGAACATGGAACTCGTAATGCGTTATCAATAACTCGAAGCTTGTATCTTGTATCTTTTACCTTGTAACTCGTAACTCGTAACTCGTTACCCATTACTCGGAACTCGTTTCTTCTATCTCGGATCTCGCGAATCACTGCCGATAACCTGGCACCCGGTTCCTAGATCATGAAGATCGTAACTCGTTACTAAGAAGTGGGAACCCGCATCTTGTATCTCGTAACGTGTAATTCAGAACTCGGAACTAGTAACGCGTTACCGATAACTCGGAGATCGTATCTTGTAACTCGTAACTCGTAACTCGTTACCCATAACTCGGAACTCGTATCTTATATATTGTAACTTGTAATCCACTACCAATAACCTGGAACTCGTATCTTGCATCTCGTAGCTCGTAAATCGTTTCCGATAAATGGGAACTCGTATCTTGTATCTCGCGACGTTTAACTCAGGACTCGGAACTCGAAGGTGTCACCGACAACTCGGAGCTTGTATCTTGTATCACTTACTTTGTAACTCGTAACTCGTAACACGTAACTCGTTGCCCATAGCTCGGAACTCGAATCTTGATCTCGGATCTTGTAAATCAGTGACGATAACCTCGAACTCGTATCCTAGATCTATTAGTTCGTAACTCGTTACCGATAGGTGGAAACTCGCATCTTGTATCTTATGACGCGGAACTCAGAACTCGCAACTCGTATCAGGTAACCGATAACTTGGAGCTCGTATCTTGTAAATCGTAACTCGTTACCCATAACTCGGAACTCATATCTTGTATCTAGTAGCTCGTAACTCATTGTTGATTACCTGGAACTCGCATCTTGTGTCTTGCAGCTCGTAACTCGTTACGATAGGTGGGAACTCGCATCTTGTATGTCGTAACTCATAACCCGGAACCCGTATCTTGTGTATCGTAGCTTGTAACCCATTATCAATTACAAGGAACTCGTATCTTGCCTCTCGTAGCTCGTAAATCGTTACCGATAAGTCGGAACTCGCAACTTGTATCTCGTGACGCGTAACACAGAACTTGGAACTCGTAACGCGTTACCGATAACTCGGAGCTTGTATCTTCTATCTCTTATCTTGTAACTCGTAACTTGTAACTCGTACCTCGTTACCTATGACTCGAAACTCGTATCTTCTATCTCGGATCTCGGAAATCATTGCCGGTAACCTAAAACTCGTATCCTAGATCTTGAAGGTCGTAGCTCGTTATCCATAAGTGGGAACTCACATCTTGTATCTCGCGACGTGTAATCCAGGACTCGGAACTCGAAAGTGTTACCGATAACTCGGAGCTCGTATCTTGTATCACTTATCTTGTAACTCGTTAGTCGTAGCCCGTTACTCGTTGCTCATAACTCGGAACTCGAATCTTGATCTCGGATCTTGCAAATCAATGACGATAACCTCGAACTCGTATCCTAGATCTAGTAGTTCGTAACTCGTTACCGATAGGTGGAAACTCGCATCTTGTATCTTATGACGCGTAACTCAGAACTCGGAACTCGTAACAGGTAACCGATAACTCGGAGCTCGTATCTTGTGACTCGTAACTCGTAACCCATAACTCGGAACTCTTATCTTGCATCTAGTAGCTCGTAACTCATTACTGATTACCTGGAACTAGTATCTTGTGTCTCGTAGCTCGTAACTCGTTACGATAAGTGGGTACTCGCATCTTGTATCTCGTAACTCGTAACTAGTACCTCGTAGATCGTGAGTCGTGATTCGTAACTCGTAAATCGTAGATTGTAACTCGAAACTCGTAGCTCGTAAATCGCAGCTTATAACTCGCTACTCATATCCCGGAACTCGCATCTTGTGTATCGTAGCTTGTAACCCATTATCAATAACAAGGAACCTGTATCTTGCCTCTCGTAGCTCGTAAATCATTACCGATAAGTGGGAACTCGCAACTTGTATCTCGTGACGCGTAACTCAGAACTTGGACCTCGTAACGCGTTACCGATAATTCGGAGCTTGTATCTTGTATATCTTATCCTGTAACTCTTAACTTGTAGCTCGTAACTCGTCACCTATGACTCGAAACTCGTATCTTCTATCTCGGATCTCGCAAATCATTGCCGATAACGTGGAACTATTATCCTAGATCTTGATTATCGTAACTCGTTACCAATAAGTGGGAACTCGCATCTTGTAACTCGTGACGTGTAACTCAGAACTCGGAACTAGTAACACGTTACCGATGACTCGAAGCTCGTATCTTGTATCACTTACCTTGTGAGTCGTAACTCGTAGCTCGTAACTCGTTACCCATTACTCGGAACTCGTATCTTATATATGGTAACTTGTAATCTATTACCGATAACCTGGAACGCATATCTTGCATCTCGTAGCTCGTAAATCGTTACCGATAAATGGGAACTCGCATCTTGTATCTCGTGACTACTAACTCAGAACTCGGAACTCGTAACGCGTAACCGACAACTCGGTGCGCGTATCTTGTAACTCGTAACTCGTTACCCATAACTCGGAACTCCTACCTTGTATCTAGTAGCTCGTAACTCATTGTTGATTACCTGGAACTCGTATCTTGCATCTCGTTGCTCGTAAATCATTTCCGATAAATTTGAACTTGCATCTTGTATCTCGTGACGTGTAACTTAGTACTCGGAACTCGAAAGTGTTACCGATAACTCAGAGCTCGTATCTTGTATCACATACCTTGTGTCTCGGAACTCGTAACCCGTAACTCATTCCCCATAACTCGGAACTCGAATCTTGATCTCGGATCTTGTAAATCGATGACGATAACTTCGAACTCGTATCCTAGATCTAGTAGTTCGTAACTCGTTACCGATAGGTGGAAGCTCACATCTTGTACCTCATGACGCGTAACTCAAAACTTGGAACTCGTAACGCGTTACCGATAACTCGGAGGTTGTATCTTGTATCTCTTACCTTGTAACTCGTAACTCGTAACTCGTTACCCATTACTCGGAACTTGCATCTTCTATCTCGGATCTCGCAAATCATTGCCGATAACCTGGAACTCGTATCCTAGATCTTGAAGATCGTAACTCGTTACCAATAAGTGGCAACTCGCAACCTGTATCTCGTGACGTATAACTCAGAACTCGGAACTAGTAACGCGTTACCGATAACTCGGAGCTCGTATGTTGTATCCCTTACCTTGTAACTCGTAACCCGTAACTCGTTGCCCATAACTCGGAACCCGAATCTTGATCTCGGATCTTGTTAATCAATGACGATAACCTCGAACTGGTATCCTAGATCTAGTAGTTCGTAACTCGTTACTGATAGGTGGAAACTCGCATCTTGTATCTCGTGACGTGTAACTCAGAACTCGGAACTAGTGACGCGTTAGCGATAACTCGGAGCTTGTATCTTGTAACTCGTAACTCGTAACTCGTTACTCATAACTCAGAACTCGTATCTTATATATCGTAACTTGCAATCGATTACCGATAACCTGGAACGCGTATCTTGCGTCTCGTAGCTCGTAAATCGTTACCGATAAGTGGGAACTCGCAACTTGTATCTCGTGACGTGTAACTCAGAACTCGGAACTAGTAACGCGTAACCAATAACACGAAGCTCGTATCTTGTATCACTTACCTTGTAAGTCGTAACTCGTAACTCGTAACTCGTTACCCATAACTCGGAATTCGTATCTTATATATAGTAACTTGTAATCCATTACCGATAACCTGGAACACGTATCCTGGATCTCGTTACTCGTAAATCGTTAACGATAAATGGGAACTCGCATCTTGTATCTCGTGACGTGTTACTCAGTACTCGGAACTCGAAAGTTTTACCGATATCTCGGAGCTCACATCTTGTATCACTTACCTTGTAACTCGGAACTCGTAACCCGTAACTCGTTGCCCATAACTCCGAACTCGAATCTTGATCTCTTATCTTGTAATTCAATGACGATAACCTAGAACTGGTATCCTAGATCTAGTAGTTCGTAACTGGTTACCGATAGGTGGAAACTCGCATCTTGTATCTCATGACGCGAAACTCAGAACTCGGAACTCGTAACGCGTAACCGACAACTAGGTACGCGTATCTTGTAACTTGTAACTCGTTACCGATAACTCGGTACTCTTATCTTGTATCTAGTAGCTCGTAACTCATTACTGATTACCTGGAACTCGCATCTTGTGTCTCGCAGCACGTAACTCGTTACGATAAGTGGGAACTCGCATCTTGTATGTCGTAATTCATAACCCGGATCCCGTATCTTGTGTATCGTAGATTGTAACCCATTGCCAATAACAAGGAACTCGTATCTTGCCTCTTGTAGTTCGTAACTCGTTACCGACAGGTGGAAGCTCGCATCTTGTATCTCATGACGCGTAACTCGGAACTTGAAACTCGTAACAGGTAACCGATAACTCGGAGCTTGTATCTTGTAACTTGTAACTCGTATCTAGTAGCTCGTAACTCATTACTGATTACCTGGAACTCGCATCTTGTGTCTCGTAGCTCGTAACTCGTTACGATAAGTGGGTACTCGCATCTTGTATCTCGTAACTCGTAACTAGTACCTCGTAGATCGTAAGTCGTAATTCGTAACTCGTAACTCGTATATCGTAACTCGCAACTTCAAACTCGTAACTCGTAAATCACAGCTTATAACTCGCTACTCATATCCCGGAACTCGCATCTTATGTATCGTAGCTTGTAACCCATTATCTATAACAAGGAACTCGTATCTTGCCTCTCGTAGCTCGTAAATCGTTACCGATAAGTGGGAACTCGCAACTTGTATCTCGTGCCGCGTAACTCAGAACTTGGAACTCGTAACGCGTTACCGATAAGTCGGAGCTTGTATCTTCTATCTCTTATCTTGTAACTCGTAACTCGTAACTTGTAACTCGTAACTCGTCACCTATGTCTCGAAACTCGTATCTTTTATCTCGGATCTCGCAAATCATTGCCGGTAACCTGGAACTCGTATCCTAGATCTTGAAGATCGTAGCTCGTTACCAATAAGTGGGAACTCGCATCTTGTATCTCGCGACGTGTAACTCAGGACTCGGAACTCGAAAGTGTTACCGATAACTCGGAGCTCGTATCTTGTATCACTTATCTTGTAACTCGTTACTCGTAACCCGTAACTCGTTGGTCATAACTCGGAACTTGAATCTTGATCTCGGATCTTGCAAATCAATGACGATAACCTCAAACTCGTATCCTAGATCTAGTAGTTCTTAACTCGTTACTTATAGGTGGAAACTCGCATCTTGTACCTCATGACGCGGAACTCAGAACTCGGAACTCGTAACAGGTAACCGATAACTCGGAAATCGTATCTTGTATCTAGTAGCTCGTAACTCATTACTGATTACCTGCAACTCGTATCTTGTGTCTCGTAGCTCGTAACTAGTACCTCGTAGATCGTAAGTCGTAATTCGTAACTCGAAACTCGTAACTCGTTACACGTAAATCGCAGCTTATAACTCTCTACTCATATCCCGGAACTCGCATATTGTGTATCGTAGCTTGTAACCCATTATCAATAACAGGGAACTTGTATCTTGACTCTCGTAGCTCGTAAACCGTTACCGATAAGTGGGAACTCGCAACTTGTATCTCGTAACTCGTAACTAGTACCTCGTAGATCGTAAGTCGTAATTCGTAACTCGTAACTCGTATATCGTAACTCGGAACTCGAAACTCGTAACTCGTAAATCGCAGCTTATAACTCGCTACTCATATCCCGGAACTCGCATCTTGTGTATCGTAGCTTGTAACCCATTATCAGTAACAAGGAACTTGTATCTTACCTCTCGTAGCTCGTAAATCGTTACCGATAAGTATGAACTCGCAACTTGTATTCGTGACGCGTAACTCAGAACTTGGATCTCGTAACGCGTTACCGATAACTCGGAGCTTGTATCTTGTATATCTTATCCTGTAACTCGTAACTTGTAACTCGTAACTCGTTACCTATGACTCGAAACTCGTATCTTCTATCTCGGATCTCGCAAATCATTGCCGGTAACCTGGAACTCGTATCCTAGATCTTGAAGATCGTAGCTCGTTACCAATAAGTGGGAACTCGCATCTTGTATCTCGCGACGTGTAACTCAGGACTCGGAACTCGAAAGTGTTACCGATAACTCGGAGCTCGTATCTTGTATCACTTATCTTGTAACTCGTTACTCGTAACCCGTAACTCGTTGGTCATAACTCGGAACTTGAATCTTGATCTCGGATCTTGCAAATCAATGACGATAACCTCAAACTCGTAATCTAGATCTAGTAGTTCGTAACTCGTTACTTATAGGTGGAAACTCGCATCTTGTACCTCATGACGCGGAACTCAGAACTCGGAACTCGTAACAGGTAACCGATAACTCGGAGCTCGTATCTTGTGACTTGTAACTCGTTACCCATAATCCGGACATCGTATCTTGTATCTAGTAGCTCGTAACTCATTACTGATTACCTGCAACTCGTATCTTGTGTCTCGTAGCTCGTAACTAGTACCTCGTAGATCGTAAGTCGTAATTCGTAACTCGAAACTCGTAACTCGTAACACGTAAATCGCAGCTTATAACTCTCTACTCATATCCCGGAACTCGCATATTGTGTATCGTAGCTTGTAACCCATTATCAATAACAAGGAACTTGTATCTTGACTATCGTAGCTCGTAAACCGTTACCGATAAGTGGGAACTCGCAACTTGTATCTCGTAACTCGTAACTAGTACCTCGTAGATCGTAAGTCGTAATTCGTAACTCGTAACTCGTATATCGTAACTCGGAACTCGAAACTCGTAACTCGTAAATCGCAGCTTATAACTCGCTACTCATATCCCGGAACTCGCATCTTGTGTATCGTAGCTTGTAACCCATTATCAATAACAAGGAACTTGTATCTTACCTCTCGTAGCTCGTAAATCGTTACCGATAAGTGGGAACTCGCAACTTGTATTCGTGACGGGTAACTCAGAACTTGGATCTCGTAACGCGTTACCGATAACTCGGAGCTTGTATCTTGTATATCTTATCCTGTAACTCGTAACTTGTAACTCGTAACTCGTTACCTATGACTCGAAACTCGTATCTTCTATCTCGGATCTCGCAAATTATTGCCGGTAACCTGGAACTCGTATCTTGCATCTCGCTGCTCGTAAATCATTACAGAATAAATGAGAACTCGCATCTTGTATCTCGTGACGCGTAACTCAGGACTCGGAACTCGAAAGTTTTACCGATATCTCTGAGCTCGTATCTTGCATCACTTACTTTGTAACTCGTAACTCGTAACCCGTAACTCGTTGCCCATAGCTCCGAACTCGGATCTAGATCTCGTATCTTGTAAATCAATGACGATAACTTTGAACTGGTATCCTAGATCTAGTAGTTCGTAACTCGTTACCGATAGGTGGAAACTCGCATCTTGTATCTCATGACGCGAAACTCAGAACTCGGAACTCGTAACGCGTAACCGACAACTCGGTGCGCGTATCTTGTAACTCGTAACTCGTTACCCATAACTCGAAACTCCTATCTTGTATCTAGTAGCTCGTAACTCATTGTTGATTACCTGGAACTCGTATCTTACCTCTTGTAGTTCGTAACTCGTTACCGACAGGTGGAAGCTCGCATCTTGTATCTCATGACGCGTAACTCAGAACTTGGAACTCGTAACAGGTAACCGATAACTCGGAGCTTGTATCTTGTAACTTGTAACTCGTATCTAGTAGCTCGTAACTCATTACTGATTACCTGGAACTCGCATCTTGTGTCTCGTAGCTCGTAACTCGTTACGATAAGTGGGTACTCGCATCTTGTATCTCGTAACTCGTAACTAGTACCTCGTAGATCGTAAGTCGTAAGTCGTAACTCGTAACTCGAATATCGTAACTCGCAACTTGAAACTCGTAACTCGTAACTCGTAAATCACAGCTTATAACTCGCTACTCATATCCCGGAACTCGCATCTTATGTATCGTAGCTTGTAACCCATTATCAATAACAAGGAACTCGTATCTTGCCTCTCGTAGCTCGTAAATCGTTACCGATAAGTGAGAACTCGCATCTTGTATCTCGCGACGTGTAACTCAGGACTCGGAACTCGAAAGTGTTACCGATAACTCGGAGCTCGTATCTTGTATCACTTATCTTGTAACTCGTTACTCGTAACCCGTAACTCGTTGGTCATAACTCGGAACTCGAATCTTGATCTCGGATCTTGCAAATCAATGACGATAACCTCAAACTCGTATCCTAGATCTAGTAGTTCGTAACTCGTTACTTATAGGTGGAAACTCGCATCTTGTACCTCATAACGCGAAACTCAGAACTCGGAACTCGTAACAGGTAACCGATAACTCGGAGCTCGTATCTTGTGACTTGTAACTCGTTACCCATAACTCGGAAATCGTATCTTGTATCTAGTAGCTCGTAACTCATTACTGATTACCTGCATCTCGTATATTGTGTCTCGTAGCTCGTAACTAGTACCTCGTAGATCGTAAGTCGTAATTCGTAACTCGTAACTCGTATATCGTAACTCGCAACTCGAAGCTCGTAACTCGTAACACGTAAATCGCAGCTTATAACTCGCTACTCATATCCCGGAACTCGCATATTGTGTATCGTAGCTTGTAACCCATTATCAATAACAAGGAACTTGTATCTTGCCTCTCGTAGCTCGTAAACCGTTACCGATAAGTGGGAACTCGCAACTTGTATCTCGTAACTCGTAACTAGTACCTCGTAGATCGTAAGTCGTAATTCGTAACTCGTAACTCGTATACCGTAACTCGCAACTCGAAACTCGTAACTCGTAAATCGCAGCTTATAACTCGCTACTCATATCCCGGAACTCGCATCTTGTGTATCGTAGCTTGTAACCCATTATCAATAACAAGGAACTTGTATCTTACCTCTCGTAGCTCGTAAATCGTTACTGATAAGTGGGAACTCGCAACTTGTATTCGTGACGCGTAACTCAGAACTTGGATCTCGTAACGCGTTACCGATAACTCGGAGCTTGTATCTTGTATATCTCATCCTGTAACTCGTAACTTGTAACTCGTACCTCATTACCTATGACTCGAAACTCGTATCTTCTATCTCGGATCTCGCAAATCATTGCCGGTAATCTTAAAACTCGTATCCTAGATCTTGAAGATCGTAGCTCGTTACCAATAAGTGGGAACTCGCATCTTTTATCTCGCGACGTGTAACCCAGGACTCGGAACTCGAAAGTGTTACCGATAACTCGGAGCTCGTATCTTGTATCACTTATCTTGTAACTCGTTAGTCGTAGCCCGTAATTCGTTGCTCATAACTCGGAACTCGAATCTTGATCTCGGATCTTGTAAATCAATGACGATAACCTCGAACTCGTATCCTAGATCTAGTAGTTCGTAACTCGTTACTTATAGGTTGAAACTCGTGTCTTGTACCTCATGACGCGGAACTCAGAACTCGGAACTCGTATCTTGTGACTCGTAACTCGTTACCCATAACTCGGAACTCGTATCTTGCATCTAGTAGCTCGTAACTCATTACTGATTACCTGGAACTCGTATCTTGTGTCTCGTAGCTCGTAACTCGTTACGATAAGTGGGTACTCGCATATTGTATCTCGTAACTCGTAACTACTACCTCGTAGATCGTAAGTCGTGATTCGTAACTCGTAAATCGTATATCGTAACTCGCAACTCGTAACTCGTAAATCGCAACTTATAACTCGCTACTCATATCCCGGAACTTGCATCTTGTGTATCGTAGCTTGTAACCCATTATCAATAACAAGGAACCTGTATCTTGCCTCTCGTAGCTCGTAAATCGTTACCGATAAGTGGGAACTCGCAACTTGTATCTCGTGACGCGTAACTCAGAACTTGGAACTCGTAACGCGTTACCGATAACTCGGAGCTTGTATCTTGTATATCTTATCCTTTATCTCGTAACTTGTAACTCGTAACTCGTCACCTATGACTCGAAACTCGTATCTTCTATCTCGGATCTCGGAAATCATTGCCGGTAACCTGGAACTCGTATCCTAGATCTTGAAGATCGCAGATCGTTACCAATAAGTGGGAACTCGCATCTTGCATCTCGTGACGTGTAACTCAGAACTCGGAACTAGTAACGCGTTACCGATAACTCGGAGCTTGTATCTTGTAACTCGTAACTCGTAACTCGTTACTCATAACTCAGAACTCGTATCTTATATATCGTAACTTGCAATCCATTACCGATAACCTGGAGCTCGTATCTTGCATCTCGTAGCTCGTAAATCGTTACCGATAAGTGGGAACTCGCAACTTGTATCCCGTGACACGTAACTCAGAACATGGAACTCGTAATGCGTTATCAATAACTCGAAGCTTGTATCTTGTATCTCTTACCTTGTAACTCGTAACTCGTAACTCGTTACCCATTACTCGGAACTCGTTTCTTCTATCTCGGATCTCGTGAATCACTGCCGATAACCTGGAACTCAGTTCCAAGATCATGAAGATCGTAACTCGTTACTAAGAAGTGGGAACCCGCATCTTGTATCTCGCGACGTTTAACTCAGGACTCGGAACTCGAAGGTGTTACCGACAACTCGGAGCTTGTATCTAGTATCACTTACTTTGTAACTCGTAACTCGTAACACGTAACTCGTCGCCCATAACTCGGAACTCGAATCTTGATCTCGGATCTCGCAAATCATTGCCGGTATCCTAAAACTCGTATCCTAGATCTTGAAGATCGCAGCTCGTTACCAATAAGTGGGAACTCGCATCTTGCATCTCGTGACGTGTAACTCAGAACTCGGAACTAGTAACGCGTTACCCTATAACTCGGAGCTTGTATCTTGTAACTCATAACTTGTAACTCGTAACTCGTTACCTATTACTCGAAACTCGTATCTTCTATCTCGGATCTCGCAAATCATTGCCGATAACGTGGAACTATTATCCTAGATCTTGAACATCGTAACTCGTTACCAATAAGTGGGAACTCGCATCTTGTATCTCGTGACGTGTAACTCAGAACTCGGAACTAGTAACGCGTTACCGATGACTCGAAGCTCGTATCTTGTATCACTTACCTTGTAAGTCGCAACTCGTAGCTCGTAACTCGTTACCCATAACTCTTAACTCGTATCTTATATATCGTAACTTGTAATCCCTTAACGATAACCTGGAACTCGCATCTTGTATCTCATGACGCGAAACTCAGAACTCGGAACTCGTAACGCGTAACCGACAACTCGGTGCGCGTATCTTGTAACTCGTAACTCGTTACCCATAACTCGGAACTCCTATCTTGTATCTAGTAGCTCGTAACTCATTGTTGATTACCTGGAACTCGCATCTTGTGTCTCGTAGCTCGTAACTCGTTACGATAAGTGGAAACTAGCATCTTGTATGTCGTAACTCATAACCCAGAACCCGTATCTTGTGTATCGTAGCTTGTAACCCATTACCAAGAACAAGGAACTCGTATCTTGCCTCTCGTAGTTCGTAAATCGTTACCGATAAGTGGGAAATCGCTACTTGTATCTCGTGACGCATAACTCAGAACTTGGAACTCGTAACGCGTTACCGATAACTCGGAGCCTTGTATCTCTTACCCTGTAACTCGTAACTCGTAAATCGCAGCTTATAACTCGCTACTCATATCCCGGAACTCGCATCTTATGTATCATAGCTTGTAACCCATTATCGATAACAAGGAACTCGTATCTTGCCTCTCGTAAATCGTTACCGATAAGTGGGAACTCGCAACTTGTATCTCGTGACGCGTAACTCAGAACTTGGAACTCGTAACGCGTTACCGATAACTCGGAGCTTGTATCTTGTATCTCTTATCTTGTAACTCGTAACTTGTAACTCGTAACTCGTTACCTATGACTCGAAACTCGTATCTTCTATCTCGGATCTCGCAAATCATTGGCGGTAACCTAAAACTCGTATCCTAGATCTTGAAGATCGTAGCTTGTTACCAATAAGTGGGAACTCGCATCTTGTATCTCGCGACGTGTAACCCAGGACTCGGAACTCGAAAGTGTTACCGATAACTCGGAGCTCGTATCTTGTATCACTTATTTTGTAACTCGTAAGTCATAGCCCGTAACTCGTTGCTCATAACTCGGAACTCGAATCTTGATCTCGGACCTTGCAAATCAATGACGATAACCTCGAACTCGTATCCTAGATCTAGTAGTTCGTAACTCTTTACTTATACGTGGAAACTCGCATCTTGTACCTCATGACGCGGAACTCAGAGCTCGGAACTCGTAACAGGTAACCGATAACTCGGAGCTCGTATCTTGTGACTCGTAACTTGTTACCCATAACTCGTAACTAGTTACCCATAACTCGGAACTCGGAACTCGTATCTTGCATCTAGTAGCTCGTAACTCATTACTGATTACCTGGAACTCGCATCTTGCATCTCGTGACGTGTAACTCAGAACTCGGAACTAGTAACGCGTTACCCTATAACTCGGAGCTTGTATCTTGTAACTCATAACTTGTAACTCGTAACTCGTTACCTATGACTCGAAACTCGTATCTTCTATCTCGTATCTCGCAAATCATTGCCGATAACGTGGAACTATTATCCTAGATCTTGAACATCGTAACTCGTTACCAATAAGTGGGAACTCGCATCTTGTATATCGTGATGTGTAACTCAGAACTCGGAACTAGTAACGCGTTACCGATGACTCGAAGCTCGTATCTTGTATCACTTACCTTGTAAGCCGTAACTCGTAGCTCGTAACTCGTTACCCATAACTCTTAACTCGTATCTTATATATTGTAACTTGTAATCCATTAACGATAACCTGGAATTCGTATCTTGCATCTCGTTGCTCGTAAATCATTACAGAATAAATGAGAACTCGCATCTTGTATCTCGTGACACGTAACTTAGGACTCGGAACTCGAAAGTTTTACCGATATCTCGGAGCTCGTATCTTGCATCACTTACCTTGTAACTCGTAACCCGTAACTCGTTGCCCATAACTCCAAACTCGGATCTAGATCTCGTATCTTGTAAATCAATGACGATAACTTCGAACTGGTATCCTAGATCTAGTAGTTCGTAACTCGTTACCGATAGGTGGAAACTCGCATCTTGTATCTCATGACGCGAAACTCAGAACTCGGAACTCGTAACGCGTAACCGACAACTCGGTGCGCGTAGCTTGTAACTCGTAACTCGTTACCCATAACTCTGAACTCCTATCTTGTATCTAGTAGCTCGTAACTCATTGTTGATTACCTGGAACTCGCATCTTGTGTCTCGCAGCTCGTAGCTCGTTACGATAAGTGGGAACTCGCATCTTGTATGTCGTAACTCATAACCCGGAACCCGTATCTTGTGTATCGTAGCTTGTAACCCATTACCAAGAACAAGGAACTCGTTTCTTGCCTCTCGTAGCTCGTAAATCGTTACCGATAAGTGGGAACTCGCAACTTGTATCTGGTGACGCATAACTCAGAACTTGGAACTCGTAACGCGTTACCGAAAACTCGGTGCTTGTATCTTGTATATCTTATCTTGTAACTCGTAACTTATAACTCGTAACTCGTTACCTATGACTCGAAACTCGTATCTACTATCTCGGATCTCGCAAATCATTCCGGTAACCTGAAACTCGTATCCTAGATCTAGTAGTTCGTAACTCGTTACCGATAGGTGGAAGCTCACATCTTGTACCTCATGACGCGTAACTCAAAACTTGGAACTCGTAACGCGTTACCGATAACTCGGAGGTTGTATCTTGTATCTCTTACCTTGTAACTCGTAACTCGTAACTCGTTACCCATTACTCGGAACTTGCATCTTCTATCTCGGATCTCGCAAATCATTGCCGATAACCTGGAACTCGTATCCTAGATCTTGAAGATCGTAACTCGTTACCAATAAGTGGCAACTCGCAACCTGTATCTCGTGACGTATAACTCAGAACTCGGAACTAGTAACGCGTTACCGATAACTCGGAGCTCGTATGTTGTATCCCTTACCTTGTAACTCGTAACCCGTAACTCGTTGCCCATAACTCGGAACCCGAATCTTGATCTCGGATCTTGTTAATCAATGACGATAACCTCGAACTGGTATCCTAGATCTAGTAGTTCGTAACTCGTTACTGATAGGTGGAAACTCGCATCTTGTATCTCGTGACGTGTAACTCAGAACTCGGAACTAGTGACGCGTTAGCGATAACTCGGAGCTTGTATCTTGTAACTCGTAACTCGTAACTCGTTACTCATAACTCAGAACTCGTATCTTATATATCGTAACTTGCAATCGATTACCGATAACCTGGAACGCGTATCTTGCGTCTCGTAGCTCGTAAATCGTTACCGATAAGTGGGAACTCGCAACTTGTATCTCGTGACGTGTAACTCAGAACTCGGAACTAGTAACGCGTAACCAATAACACGAAGCTCGTATCTTGTATCACTTACCTTGTAAGTCGTAACTCGTAACTCGTAACTCGTTACCCATAACTCGGAATTCGTATCTTATATATAGTAACTTGTAATCCATTACCGATAACCTGGAACACGTATCCTGGATCTCGTTACTCGTAAATCGTTAACGATAAATGGGAACTCGCATCTTGTATCTCGTGACGTGTTACTCAGTACTCGGAACTCGAAAGTTTTACCGATATCTCGGAGCTCACATCTTGTATCACTTACCTTGTAACTCGGAACTCGTAACCCGTAACTCGTTGCCCATAACTCCGAACTCGAATCTTGATCTCTTATCTTGTAATTCAATGACGATAACCTAGAACTGGTATCCTAGATCTAGTAGTTCGTAACTGGTTACCGATAGGTGGAAACTCGCATCTTGTATCTCATGACGCGAAACTCAGAACTCGGAACTCGTAACGCGTAACCGACAACTAGGTACGCGTATCTTGTAACTTGTAACTCGTTACCGATAACTCGGTACTCTTATCTTGTATCTAGTAGCTCGTAACTCATTACTGATTACCTGGAACTCGCATCTTGTGTCTCGCAGCACGTAACTCGTTACGATAAGTGGGAACTCGCATCTTGTATGTCGTAATTCATAACCCGGATCCCGTATCTTGTGTATCGTAGATTGTAACCCATTGCCAATAACAAGGAACTCGTATCTTGCCTCTTGTAGTTCGTAACTCGTTACCGACAGGTGGAAGCTCGCATCTTGTATCTCATGACGCGTAACTCGGAACTTGAAACTCGTAACAGGTAACCGATAACTCGGAGCTTGTATCTTGTAACTTGTAACTCGTATCTAGTAGCTCGTAACTCATTACTGATTACCTGGAACTCGCATCTTGTGTCTCGTAGCTCGTAACTCGTTACGATAAGTGGGTACTCGCATCTTGTATCTCGTAACTCGTAACTAGTACCTCGTAGATCGTAAGTCGTAATTCGTAACTCGTAACTCGTATATCGTAACTCGCAACTTCAAACTCGTAACTCGTAAATCACAGCTTATAACTCGCTACTCATATCCCGGAACTCGCATCTTATGTATCGTAGCTTGTAACCCATTATCTATAACAAGGAACTCGTATCTTGCCTCTCGTAGCTCGTAAATCGTTACCGATAAGTGGGAACTCGCAACTTGTATCTCGTGCCGCGTAACTCAGAACTTGGAACTCGTAACGCGTTACCGATAAGTCGGAGCTTGTATCTTCTATCTCTTATCTTGTAACTCGTAACTCGTAACTTGTAACTCGTAACTCGTCACCTATGTCTCGAAACTCGTATCTTTTATCTCGGATCTCGCAAATCATTGCCGGTAACCTGGAACTCGTATCCTAGATCTTGAAGATCGTAGCTCGTTACCAATAAGTGGGAACTCGCATCTTGTATCTCGCGACGTGTAACTCAGGACTCGGAACTCGAAAGTGTTACCGATAACTCGGAGCTCGTATCTTGTATCACTTATCTTGTAACTCGTTACTCGTAACCCGTAACTCGTTGGTCATAACTCGGAACTTGAATCTTGATCTCGGATCTTGCAAATCAATGACGATAACCTCAAACTCGTATCCTAGATCTAGTAGTTCTTAACTCGTTACTTATAGGTGGAAACTCGCATCTTGTACCTCATGACGCGGAACTCAGAACTCGGAACTCGTAACAGGTAACCGATAACTCGGAAATCGTATCTTGTATCTAGTAGCTCGTAACTCATTACTGATTACCTGCAACTCGTATCTTGTGTCTCGTAGCTCGTAACTAGTACCTCGTAGATCGTAAGTCGTAATTCGTAACTCGAAACTCGTAACTCGTTACACGTAAATCGCAGCTTATAACTCTCTACTCATATCCCGGAACTCGCATATTGTGTATCGTAGCTTGTAACCCATTATCAATAACAGGGAACTTGTATCTTGACTCTCGTAGCTCGTAAACCGTTACCGATAAGTGGGAACTCGCAACTTGTATCTCGTAACTCGTAACTAGTACCTCGTAGATCGTAAGTCGTAATTCGTAACTCGTAACTCGTATATCGTAACTCGGAACTCGAAACTCGTAACTCGTAAATCGCAGCTTATAACTCGCTACTCATATCCCGGAACTCGCATCTTGTGTATCGTAGCTTGTAACCCATTATCAGTAACAAGGAACTTGTATCTTACCTCTCGTAGCTCGTAAATCGTTACCGATAAGTATGAACTCGCAACTTGTATTCGTGACGCGTAACTCAGAACTTGGATCTCGTAACGCGTTACCGATAACTCGGAGCTTGTATCTTGTATATCTTATCCTGTAACTCGTAACTTGTAACTCGTAACTCGTTACCTATGACTCGAAACTCGTATCTTCTATCTCGGATCTCGCAAATCATTGCCGGTAACCTGGAACTCGTATCCTAGATCTTGAAGATCGTAGCTCGTTACCAATAAGTGGGAACTCGCATCTTGTATCTCGCGACGTGTAACTCAGGACTCGGAACTCGAAAGTGTTACCGATAACTCGGAGCTCGTATCTTGTATCACTTATCTTGTAACTCGTTACTCGTAACCCGTAACTCGTTGGTCATAACTCGGAACTTGAATCTTGATCTCGGATCTTGCAAATCAATGACGATAACCTCAAACTCGTAATCTAGATCTAGTAGTTCGTAACTCGTTACTTATAGGTGGAAACTCGCATCTTGTACCTCATGACGCGGAACTCAGAACTCGGAACTCGTAACAGGTAACCGATAACTCGGAGCTCGTATCTTGTGACTTGTAACTCGTTACCCATAATCCGGACATCGTATCTTGTATCTAGTAGCTCGTAACTCATTACTGATTACCTGCAACTCGTATCTTGTGTCTCGTAGCTCGTAACTAGTACCTCGTAGATCGTAAGTCGTAATTCGTAACTCGAAACTCGTAACTCGTAACACGTAAATCGCAGCTTATAACTCTCTACTCATATCCCGGAACTCGCATATTGTGTATCGTAGCTTGTAACCCATTATCAATAACAAGGAACTTGTATCTTGACTATCGTAGCTCGTAAACCGTTACCGATAAGTGGGAACTCGCAACTTGTATCTCGTAACTCGTAACTAGTACCTCGTAGATCGTAAGTCGTAATTCGTAACTCGTAACTCGTATATCGTAACTCGGAACTCGAAACTCGTAACTCGTAAATCGCAGCTTATAACTCGCTACTCATATCCCGGAACTCGCATCTTGTGTATCGTAGCTTGTAACCCATTATCAATAACAAGGAACTTGTATCTTACCTCTCGTAGCTCGTAAATCGTTACCGATAAGTGGGAACTCGCAACTTGTATTCGTGACGGGTAACTCAGAACTTGGATCTCGTAACGCGTTACCGATAACTCGGAGCTTGTATCTTGTATATCTTATCCTGTAACTCGTAACTTGTAACTCGTAACTCGTTACCTATGACTCGAAACTCGTATCTTCTATCTCGGATCTCGCAAATTATTGCCGGTAACCTGGAACTCGTATCTTGCATCTCGCTGCTCGTAAATCATTACAGAATAAATGAGAACTCGCATCTTGTATCTCGTGACGCGTAACTCAGGACTCGGAACTCGAAAGTTTTACCGATATCTCTGAGCTCGTATCTTGCATCACTTACTTTGTAACTCGTAACTCGTAACCCGTAACTCGTTGCCCATAGCTCCGAACTCGGATCTAGATCTCGTATCTTGTAAATCAATGACGATAACTTTGAACTGGTATCCTAGATCTAGTAGTTCGTAACTCGTTACCGATAGGTGGAAACTCGCATCTTGTATCTCATGACGCGAAACTCAGAACTCGGAACTCGTAACGCGTAACCGACAACTCGGTGCGCGTATCTTGTAACTCGTAACTCGTTACCCATAACTCGAAACTCCTATCTTGTATCTAGTAGCTCGTAACTCATTGTTGATTACCTGGAACTCGTATCTTACCTCTTGTAGTTCGTAACTCGTTACCGACAGGTGGAAGCTCGCATCTTGTATCTCATGACGCGTAACTCAGAACTTGGAACTCGTAACAGGTAACCGATAACTCGGAGCTTGTATCTTGTAACTTGTAACTCGTATCTAGTAGCTCGTAACTCATTACTGATTACCTGGAACTCGCATCTTGTGTCTCGTAGCTCGTAACTCGTTACGATAAGTGGGTACTCGCATCTTGTATCTCGTAACTCGTAACTAGTACCTCGTAGATCGTAAGTCGTAAGTCGTAACTCGTAACTCGAATATCGTAACTCGCAACTTGAAACTCGTAACTCGTAACTCGTAAATCACAGCTTATAACTCGCTACTCATATCCCGGAACTCGCATCTTATGTATCGTAGCTTGTAACCCATTATCAATAACAAGGAACTCGTATCTTGCCTCTCGTAGCTCGTAAATCGTTACCGATAAGTGAGAACTCGCATCTTGTATCTCGCGACGTGTAACTCAGGACTCGGAACTCGAAAGTGTTACCGATAACTCGGAGCTCGTATCTTGTATCACTTATCTTGTAACTCGTTACTCGTAACCCGTAACTCGTTGGTCATAACTCGGAACTCGAATCTTGATCTCGGATCTTGCAAATCAATGACGATAACCTCAAACTCGTATCCTAGATCTAGTAGTTCGTAACTCGTTACTTATAGGTGGAAACTCGCATCTTGTACCTCATAACGCGAAACTCAGAACTCGGAACTCGTAACAGGTAACCGATAACTCGGAGCTCGTATCTTGTGACTTGTAACTCGTTACCCATAACTCGGAAATCGTATCTTGTATCTAGTAGCTCGTAACTCATTACTGATTACCTGCATCTCGTATATTGTGTCTCGTAGCTCGTAACTAGTACCTCGTAGATCGTAAGTCGTAATTCGTAACTCGTAACTCGTATATCGTAACTCGCAACTCGAAGCTCGTAACTCGTAACACGTAAATCGCAGCTTATAACTCGCTACTCATATCCCGGAACTCGCATATTGTGTATCGTAGCTTGTAACCCATTATCAATAACAAGGAACTTGTATCTTGCCTCTCGTAGCTCGTAAACCGTTACCGATAAGTGGGAACTCGCAACTTGTATCTCGTAACTCGTAACTAGTACCTCGTAGATCGTAAGTCGTAATTCGTAACTCGTAACTCGTATACCGTAACTCGCAACTCGAAACTCGTAACTCGTAAATCGCAGCTTATAACTCGCTACTCATATCCCGGAACTCGCATCTTGTGTATCGTAGCTTGTAACCCATTATCAATAACAAGGAACTTGTATCTTACCTCTCGTAGCTCGTAAATCGTTACTGATAAGTGGGAACTCGCAACTTGTATTCGTGACGCGTAACTCAGAACTTGGATCTCGTAACGCGTTACCGATAACTCGGAGCTTGTATCTTGTATATCTCATCCTGTAACTCGTAACTTGTAACTCGTACCTCATTACCTATGACTCGAAACTCGTATCTTCTATCTCGGATCTCGCAAATCATTGCCGGTAATCTTAAAACTCGTATCCTAGATCTTGAAGATCGTAGCTCGTTACCAATAAGTGGGAACTCGCATCTTTTATCTCGCGACGTGTAACCCAGGACTCGGAACTCGAAAGTGTTACCGATAACTCGGAGCTCGTATCTTGTATCACTTATCTTGTAACTCGTTAGTCGTAGCCCGTAATTCGTTGCTCATAACTCGGAACTCGAATCTTGATCTCGGATCTTGTAAATCAATGACGATAACCTCGAACTCGTATCCTAGATCTAGTAGTTCGTAACTCGTTACTTATAGGTTGAAACTCGTGTCTTGTACCTCATGACGCGGAACTCAGAACTCGGAACTCGTATCTTGTGACTCGTAACTCGTTACCCATAACTCGGAACTCGTATCTTGCATCTAGTAGCTCGTAACTCATTACTGATTACCTGGAACTCGTATCTTGTGTCTCGTAGCTCGTAACTCGTTACGATAAGTGGGTACTCGCATATTGTATCTCGTAACTCGTAACTACTACCTCGTAGATCGTAAGTCGTGATTCGTAACTCGTAAATCGTATATCGTAACTCGCAACTCGTAACTCGTAAATCGCAACTTATAACTCGCTACTCATATCCCGGAACTTGCATCTTGTGTATCGTAGCTTGTAACCCATTATCAATAACAAGGAACCTGTATCTTGCCTCTCGTAGCTCGTAAATCGTTACCGATAAGTGGGAACTCGCAACTTGTATCTCGTGACGCGTAACTCAGAACTTGGAACTCGTAACGCGTTACCGATAACTCGGAGCTTGTATCTTGTATATCTTATCCTTTATCTCGTAACTTGTAACTCGTAACTCGTCACCTATGACTCGAAACTCGTATCTTCTATCTCGGATCTCGGAAATCATTGCCGGTAACCTGGAACTCGTATCCTAGATCTTGAAGATCGCAGATCGTTACCAATAAGTGGGAACTCGCATCTTGCATCTCGTGACGTGTAACTCAGAACTCGGAACTAGTAACGCGTTACCGATAACTCGGAGCTTGTATCTTGTAACTCGTAACTCGTAACTCGTTACTCATAACTCAGAACTCGTATCTTATATATCGTAACTTGCAATCCATTACCGATAACCTGGAGCTCGTATCTTGCATCTCGTAGCTCGTAAATCGTTACCGATAAGTGGGAACTCGCAACTTGTATCCCGTGACACGTAACTCAGAACATGGAACTCGTAATGCGTTATCAATAACTCGAAGCTTGTATCTTGTATCTCTTACCTTGTAACTCGTAACTCGTAACTCGTTACCCATTACTCGGAACTCGTTTCTTCTATCTCGGATCTCGTGAATCACTGCCGATAACCTGGAACTCAGTTCCAAGATCATGAAGATCGTAACTCGTTACTAAGAAGTGGGAACCCGCATCTTGTATCTCGCGACGTTTAACTCAGGACTCGGAACTCGAAGGTGTTACCGACAACTCGGAGCTTGTATCTAGTATCACTTACTTTGTAACTCGTAACTCGTAACACGTAACTCGTCGCCCATAACTCGGAACTCGAATCTTGATCTCGGATCTCGCAAATCATTGCCGGTATCCTAAAACTCGTATCCTAGATCTTGAAGATCGCAGCTCGTTACCAATAAGTGGGAACTCGCATCTTGCATCTCGTGACGTGTAACTCAGAACTCGGAACTAGTAACGCGTTACCCTATAACTCGGAGCTTGTATCTTGTAACTCATAACTTGTAACTCGTAACTCGTTACCTATTACTCGAAACTCGTATCTTCTATCTCGGATCTCGCAAATCATTGCCGATAACGTGGAACTATTATCCTAGATCTTGAACATCGTAACTCGTTACCAATAAGTGGGAACTCGCATCTTGTATCTCGTGACGTGTAACTCAGAACTCGGAACTAGTAACGCGTTACCGATGACTCGAAGCTCGTATCTTGTATCACTTACCTTGTAAGTCGCAACTCGTAGCTCGTAACTCGTTACCCATAACTCTTAACTCGTATCTTATATATCGTAACTTGTAATCCCTTAACGATAACCTGGAACTCGCATCTTGTATCTCATGACGCGAAACTCAGAACTCGGAACTCGTAACGCGTAACCGACAACTCGGTGCGCGTATCTTGTAACTCGTAACTCGTTACCCATAACTCGGAACTCCTATCTTGTATCTAGTAGCTCGTAACTCATTGTTGATTACCTGGAACTCGCATCTTGTGTCTCGTAGCTCGTAACTCGTTACGATAAGTGGAAACTAGCATCTTGTATGTCGTAACTCATAACCCAGAACCCGTATCTTGTGTATCGTAGCTTGTAACCCATTACCAAGAACAAGGAACTCGTATCTTGCCTCTCGTAGTTCGTAAATCGTTACCGATAAGTGGGAAATCGCTACTTGTATCTCGTGACGCATAACTCAGAACTTGGAACTCGTAACGCGTTACCGATAACTCGGAGCCTTGTATCTCTTACCCTGTAACTCGTAACTCGTAAATCGCAGCTTATAACTCGCTACTCATATCCCGGAACTCGCATCTTATGTATCATAGCTTGTAACCCATTATCGATAACAAGGAACTCGTATCTTGCCTCTCGTAAATCGTTACCGATAAGTGGGAACTCGCAACTTGTATCTCGTGACGCGTAACTCAGAACTTGGAACTCGTAACGCGTTACCGATAACTCGGAGCTTGTATCTTGTATCTCTTATCTTGTAACTCGTAACTTGTAACTCGTAACTCGTTACCTATGACTCGAAACTCGTATCTTCTATCTCGGATCTCGCAAATCATTGGCGGTAACCTAAAACTCGTATCCTAGATCTTGAAGATCGTAGCTTGTTACCAATAAGTGGGAACTCGCATCTTGTATCTCGCGACGTGTAACCCAGGACTCGGAACTCGAAAGTGTTACCGATAACTCGGAGCTCGTATCTTGTATCACTTATTTTGTAACTCGTAAGTCATAGCCCGTAACTCGTTGCTCATAACTCGGAACTCGAATCTTGATCTCGGACCTTGCAAATCAATGACGATAACCTCGAACTCGTATCCTAGATCTAGTAGTTCGTAACTCTTTACTTATACGTGGAAACTCGCATCTTGTACCTCATGACGCGGAACTCAGAGCTCGGAACTCGTAACAGGTAACCGATAACTCGGAGCTCGTATCTTGTGACTCGTAACTTGTTACCCATAACTCGTAACTAGTTACCCATAACTCGGAACTCGGAACTCGTATCTTGCATCTAGTAGCTCGTAACTCATTACTGATTACCTGGAACTCGCATCTTGCATCTCGTGACGTGTAACTCAGAACTCGGAACTAGTAACGCGTTACCCTATAACTCGGAGCTTGTATCTTGTAACTCATAACTTGTAACTCGTAACTCGTTACCTATGACTCGAAACTCGTATCTTCTATCTCGTATCTCGCAAATCATTGCCGATAACGTGGAACTATTATCCTAGATCTTGAACATCGTAACTCGTTACCAATAAGTGGGAACTCGCATCTTGTATATCGTGATGTGTAACTCAGAACTCGGAACTAGTAACGCGTTACCGATGACTCGAAGCTCGTATCTTGTATCACTTACCTTGTAAGCCGTAACTCGTAGCTCGTAACTCGTTACCCATAACTCTTAACTCGTATCTTATATATTGTAACTTGTAATCCATTAACGATAACCTGGAATTCGTATCTTGCATCTCGTTGCTCGTAAATCATTACAGAATAAATGAGAACTCGCATCTTGTATCTCGTGACACGTAACTTAGGACTCGGAACTCGAAAGTTTTACCGATATCTCGGAGCTCGTATCTTGCATCACTTACCTTGTAACTCGTAACCCGTAACTCGTTGCCCATAACTCCAAACTCGGATCTAGATCTCGTATCTTGTAAATCAATGACGATAACTTCGAACTGGTATCCTAGATCTAGTAGTTCGTAACTCGTTACCGATAGGTGGAAACTCGCATCTTGTATCTCATGACGCGAAACTCAGAACTCGGAACTCGTAACGCGTAACCGACAACTCGGTGCGCGTAGCTTGTAACTCGTAACTCGTTACCCATAACTCTGAACTCCTATCTTGTATCTAGTAGCTCGTAACTCATTGTTGATTACCTGGAACTCGCATCTTGTGTCTCGCAGCTCGTAGCTCGTTACGATAAGTGGGAACTCGCATCTTGTATGTCGTAACTCATAACCCGGAACCCGTATCTTGTGTATCGTAGCTTGTAACCCATTACCAAGAACAAGGAACTCGTTTCTTGCCTCTCGTAGCTCGTAAATCGTTACCGATAAGTGGGAACTCGCAACTTGTATCTGGTGACGCATAACTCAGAACTTGGAACTCGTAACGCGTTACCGAAAACTCGGTGCTTGTATCTTGTATATCTTATCTTGTAACTCGTAACTTATAACTCGTAACTCGTTACCTATGACTCGAAACTCGTATCTACTATCTCGGATCTCGCAAATCATTCCGGTAACCTGAAACTCGTATCCTAGATCTTGAAGATCGTAGCTCGTTACTAATAAGTGGGAACTCGCATCTGGTAACTCGTGACGTGTAACTTAGAACTCGGAACTAGTAGCGCGTTATTGATAACTCGGAGCTTGTATCTTGTAATTCGTAACTCGTAACTCGTTACTCATAACTCAGAACTCGTATCTTATATATCGTAACCTGCAATCCATTACCGATAACCTGGAACATGTATCTTGCATCTCGTAACTCGTAAATCGTTACCGATAAGTGGGAACTCGCAATTTGTATCTCGTGACGCGTAACTCACAACATGGAACTCGTAATGCGTTATCGATAACTCGAAGCTTGTATCTTGTATCTCTTACCTTGTAACTCGTAACACTTAACCCGTTACCCATTACTCGGAACTCGTATCTTCTATCTCCGATCTCGCAAATCATTGCCGATAACCTGGAACTCGTATCCTAGATCTTGAAGATCGTAACTCGTTACCAATAAGTGGAAACTCGCATCTTGTATCTCGTGACGTGTAACTCAGAACTCGGAACTAGTAACGCGTAACCGATAACTCGAAGCTCGTATCTTGTATCACTTACCTTGTAAGTCGTAACTCGTAACTCGTAACTCGTTACCCATAACTCGGAACTCGTAACTTATATATAGTAACTTGTAATCCATTACCGATAACCTGGAACACGTATCTTGGATCTCGTTACTCGTAAATCGTTAACGATAAATGGGAACTCGCATCTTGTATCTCGTGATGTGTAACTCAGTACTCGGAGCTCGAAAGTTTTACCGATATCTCGGAGCTCGTATCTTGCATCACTTACCTTGTAACTCGTAACCCGTAACTCGTTGCCCATAACTCCGAACTCGGATCTAGATCTCGTATCTTGTAAATCAATGACGATAACTTCGAACTGGTATCCTAGATCTAGTAGTTCGTAACTCGTTACCGATAGGTGGAAACTCGCATCTTGTATCTCATGACGCGAAACTCAGAACTCGGAACTCGTAACGCGTAACCGACAACTCGGTGCGCGTAGCTTGTAACTCGTAACTCGTTACCCATAACTCTGAACTCCTATCTTGTATCTAGTAGCTCGTAACTCATTGTTGATTACCTGGAACTCGCATCTTGTGTCTCGCAGCTCGTAGCTCGTTACGATAAGTGGGAACTCGCATCTTGTATGTCGTAACTCATAACCCGGAACCCGTATCTTGTGTATCGTAGCTTGTAACCCATTACCAAGAACAAGGAACTCGTTTCTTGCCTCTCGTAGCTCGTAAATCGTTACCGATAAGTGGGAACTCGCAACTTGTATCTGGTGACGCATAACTCAGAACTTGGAACTCGTAACGCGTTACCGAAAACTCGGTGCTTGTGTCTTGTATATCTTATCTTGTAACTCGTAACTTATAACTCGTAACTCGTTACCTATGACTCGAAACTCGTATCTACTATCTCGGATCTCGCAAATCATTCCGGTAACCTGAAACTCGTATCCTAGATCTTGAAGATCGTAGCTCGTTACTAATAAGTGGGAACTCGCATCTGGTATCTCGTGACGTGTAACTTAGAACTCGGAACTAGTAGCGCGTTATTGATAACTCGGAGCTTGTATCTTGTAATTCGTAACTCGTAACTCGTTACTCATAACTCAGAACTCGTATCTTATATATCGTAACCTGCAATCCATTACCGATAACCTGGAACATGTATCTTGCATCTCGTAACTCGTAAATCGTTACCGATAAGTGGGAACTCGCAATTTGTATCTCGTGACGCGTAACTCACAACATGGAACTCGTAATGCGTTATCGATAACTCGAAGCTTGTATCTTGTATCTCTTACCTTGTAACTCGTAACACTTAACCCGTTACCCATTACTCGGAACTCGTATCTTCTATCTCCGATCTCGCAAATCATTGCCGATAACCTGGAACTCGTATCCTAGATCTTGAAGATCGTAACTCGTTACCAATAAGTGGAAACTCGCATCTTGTATCTCGTGACGTGTAACTCAGAACTCGGAACTAGTAACGCGTAACCGATAACTCGAAGCTCGTATCTTGTATCACTTACCTTGTAAGTCGTAACTCGTAACTCGTAACTCGTTACCCATAACTCGGAACTCGTAACTTATATATAGTAACTTGTAATCCATTACCGATAACCTGGAACACGTATCTTGGATCTCGTTACTCGTAAATCGTTAACGATAAATGGGAACTCGCATCTTGTATCTCATGACGTGTAACTCAGTACTCGGAACTCGAATGTTTTACCGATATCTCGGAGCTCGCATCTTGTATCACTTACCTTGTAACTCGTAGCTCGTAACCCGTAACTCGTTGCCCATAACTCCGAACTCGAATCTTGATCTCTTATCTTGTAATTCAATGACGATAACCTCGAACTGGTATCCTAGATCTAGTAGTTCGTAACTCGTTATCGATAGGTGGAAACACGCATCTTGTATCTCATGACGCGAAACTCAGAACTCGGAACTCGTAACGCGTAACCGACAACTAGGTGCGCGTATCTTGTAACTTGTAACTCGTTACCCATAACTCGGTACTCCTATCTTGTATCTAGTAGCTCGTAACTCATTACTGATTACCTGGAACTCGTGTCTTGTGTCTCGTAGCTCGTAACTCGTTACGATAAGTGGGTACTCGCATCTTGTATCTCGTAACTCGTAACTAGTACCTCGTAGCTCGTAAATCGTAACTAGTACCTCGTAGATCGTAAGTCGTAACTCGTATATCGTAACTCGCAACTAGAAATTCGTAACTCGTAACTCGTAAATCACAGCTTATAACTCGCTACTCATATCCCGGAACTCGCATCTTGTGTATCGTAGCTTGTAACCCACTATCAATAACAAGGAACTTGTATCTTGCCTCTCGAAGCTCGTAAATCGTTACCGATAAGTGGGAACTCGCAACTTGTATCTCGTGACGCGTAACTCAGAACTTGGAACTCGTAACGCGTTACCGATAACTCGGAGCTTGTATCTTGTATCTCTTATCTTGTAACTCGTAACTTGTAACTCGTAACTCGTTACCTATGACTCGAAACTCGTATCTTCTATCTCGGATCTCGCAAATCATTGGCGGTAACCTAAAACTCGTATCCTAGATCTTGAAGATCGTAGCTTGTTACCAATAAGTGGGAACTCGCATCTTGTATCTCGCGACGTGTAACCCAGGACTCGGAACTCGAAAGTGTTACCGATAACTCGGAGCTCGTATCTTGTATCACTTATTTTGTAACTCGTTAGTCATAGCCCGTAACTCGTTGCTCATAACTCGGAACTCGAATCTTGATCTCGGACCTTGCAAATCAATGACGATAACCTCGAACTCGTATCCTGGATCTAGTAGTTCGTAACTCGTTACTTATAGGTGGAAACTCGCATCTTGTACCTCATGACGCGGAACTCAGAACTCGGAACTCGTAACAGGTAAACGATAACTCGGAGCTCGTATCTTGTGACTTGTAACTCGTTACCCATAACTCGGAAATCGTATATTGTATCTAGTAGCTCGTAACTCATTACTGATTACATGCAACTCGTATCTTGTGTCTCGTAGTTCGTAACTAGTACCTCGTAGATCGTAAGTCGTAATTCGTAACTCGTAACTCGTATATCGTAACTTGCAACTCGAAACTCGTAAATCGCAGCTTATAACTCGCTACTCATATCCCGGAACTCACATCTTGTGTATCGTAGCTTGTAACCCATTATCAATAACAAGGAACTTGTATCTTGCCTCTCGTAGCTCGTAAATTGTTAAAGATAAGTGGGAACTCGCAACTTGTATCTCGTGACGCGTAACTCAGAACTTGGATCTCGCAACGCGTTACCGATAACTCGGAGCTTGTATCTTGTATATCTTATCCTGTAACTCGTAACTTGTAGCTCGTCACTCGTTACCTATGACTCGAAACTCGTATCTTCTATCTCGGCTCTCGCAAATCATTGCCGGTAAACTGGAACTCGTATACTAGATCTTGAAGATCGCAGCTCGTTACCAATAAGTGGGAACTCGCATCTTGCATCTCGTGACGTGTAACTCAGAACTTGGAACTAGTAACGCGTTACCGATAACTCGGAGCATGTATCTTGTAACTCGTAACTCGTTACTCATAACTCAGAACTCGTATCTTATATATCGTAACTTGCAATCCATTATCAATAACCTGGAGCACGTATCTTGCATCTCGTAGCTCGTAAATCGTTACCCATAACTCGGAACTCATATCTTGTATCTAGTAGCTCGTAACTCATTACTGATTACCTGGAACTCGTATCTTGTGTTTCGTAGCTCGTAACTCGTTACGATAAGTGAGAACTCGCATCTTGTATCTCGTAACTCGCAATAGTACCTCGTAGATAGTAAGTCGTAACTCGTAACTCGTAACTCGTTACCCATAACTCGGAACTCCTATCTTGTATCTAGTAGCTCGTAACTCATTGTTGATTACCTGGAACTCGCATCTTGTGTCTCGCAGCTCGTAACTCGTTACGATAAGTGGGAACTCGCATCTTGTATGTCGTAACTCATAACCCGGAACCCGTATCTTGTGTATCGTAGCTTGTAACCCATTATCAATAACAAGGAACTCGTATCTTGCCTCTCGTAGCTCGTAAATCGTTACCGATAACAGGGAACTCGCAACTTGTATCTCGTGACGCGTAACTCAGAACTTGGAACTCGTAACGCGTTACCGATAACTCGGAGCTTGTATCTTGTATCTCTTATCTTGTAACTCGTACCTCGTTACCTATGACTCGAAACTCGTATCTTCTATCTCGGATCTCGCAAATCATTGCCGCTAACCTAAAACTCGTATCCTAGATATTGAAGATCGTAGCTCGTTACCAATAAGTGGGAACTCGCATCCTGTATCTCGCGACGTGTGACCCAGGACTCGGAACTCGAAAGTGTTACCGATAACTCGGAGCTCGTATCTTGTATCACTTATCTTGTAACTCGTTAGTCGTAGCCCGTAACTCGTTGCTCATAACTCGGAAATCGTATCTTGCATCTAGTAGCTCGTAACTCATTACTGATTACCTGGAACTCGTATCTTGTGTCTCTTAGTTCGTAACTCGTTACGATAAGTGGGTACTCGCATCTTGTATCTCGTAACTCGTAACTAGTACCTCGTAGATCGTAAGTCGTGATTCGTAACTCGTAAATCGTATATCGTGACTCGCTACTCGTAACTCGTAAATCGCAACTTATAACTCGCTACTCATATCCCGTAACTCGCATCTTATGTATCGTAGCTTGTAACCCATTATCAATAACAAGAAACCTGTATCTTGCCTCTCGTAGCTCGTAAATCATTACCGATAAGTGGGAACTCGCAACTTGTATCTCGTGACGCGTAACTCAGAACTTGGAACTCGTAACGCGTTACCGATAACTCGGAGCTTGTATCTTGTATATCTTATCCTTTAACTCGTAACTTGTAACTCGTAACTCGTCACCTATGACTCGAAACTCGTATCTTCTATCTCGGATCTTGCAAATCATTGCCGGTAACCTGGAACTCGTATCCTAGATTTTGAAGATCGTAGCTCGTTACCAATAAGAGGGAACTCGCATCTTGCATCTCGTGACGTGAAACTCATAACTCGGAACTAGTAACGCGTTACCGATAACTCGGAGCTCGTATCTTGTATCACTTATCTTGTAACTCGTTAGTCGTAGCCCGTAACTCGTTGCTCATAACTCGGAAATCGTATCTTGCATCTAGTAGCTCGTAACTCATTACTGATTACCTGGAACTCGTATCTTGTGTCTCGTAGTTCGTAACTCGTTACGATAAGTGGGTACTCGCATCTTGTATCTCGTAACTCGTAACTAGTACCTCGTAGATCGTAAGTCGTGATTCGTAACTCGTAAATCGTGTATCGTAACTCGCTACTCGTAACTCGTAAATCGCAACTTATAACTCGCTACTCATATCCCGGAACTCGCATCTTATGTATCGTAGCTTGTAACCCATTATCAATAACAAGGAACCTGTATCTTGCCTCTCGTAGCTCGTAAATCATTACCGATAAGTGGGAACTCGCAACTTGTATCTCGTGACGCGTAACTCAGAACTTGGAAATCGTAACGCGTTACCGATAACTCGGAGCTTGTATCTTGTATATCTTATCCTTTAACTCGTAACTTGTAACTCGTAACTCGTCACCTATGACTCGAAACTCGTATCTTCTATCTCGGATCTCGCAAATCATTGCCGGTAACCTGGAACTCGTATCCTAGATCTTGAAGATCGCAGCTCGTTACCAATAAGTGGGAACTTGCATCTTGCATCTCGTGACGTGTAACTCATAACTCGGAACTAGTAACGCGTTACCGATAACTCGGAGCTTGTATCTTGTAACTCGTAACTCGTAACTCGTTACTCATAACTCAGAACTCGTATCTTATATATCGTAACTTGCAATCCATTACCGATAACCTGGAGCTCGTATCTTGCATCTCGTAGCTCGTAAATCGTTACCGATAAGTGGGAACTCGCAACTTGTATCTCGTGACACGTAACTCAGAACATGGAACTCGTAATGCGTTATCAATAACTCGAAGCTTGTATCTTGTATCTCTTACCTTGTAACTCGTAACTCGTAACTCGTTACCCATTACTCGGAACTCGTTTCTTCTATCTCG
Source organism: Bruchidius siliquastri (assembly GCA_949316355.1). Taxonomy (NCBI): domain Eukaryota; kingdom Metazoa; phylum Arthropoda; class Insecta; order Coleoptera; family Chrysomelidae; genus Bruchidius; species Bruchidius siliquastri. The sequence continues at coordinate 13,943,206 of OX438534.1, read as the reverse complement.
GATCTCGTGAATCACTGCCGATAACCTGGAACTCAGTTCCTAGATCATGAAGATCGTAACTCGTTACTAAGAAGTGGGAACCCGCATCTTGTATCTCGTGACGTTTAACTCAGGACTCGGAACTCGAAGGTGTTATCGACAACTCGGAGCATGTATCTTGTGTGTAACTCGTAACACGTAACTCGTTGCCCATAACTCGGAACTCGAATCTTGATCTCGGATCTCGCAAATCATTGCCGGTATCCTAAAACTCGTATCCTAGATCTTGAAGATCGTAGCTTGTTACCAATAAGTGGGAACTCGCATCTTGTATCTCGCGACGTGTAACCCAGGACTCGGTACTCGAAAGTGTTACCGATAACTCGGAGCTCGTATCTTGTATCACTTATCTTGTAACTCGTTAGTCGTAGCCCGTAACTCGTTGCTCATAACTCGTAACTCGTAACTCGTAACTCGTAACTCGTAACTCGTAACTCGCAACTCGTAACTCGTAACTCGTAACTCGTAACTCGTAACTCGTAACTCGTAACTCGTAACTCGTAACTAGTAACTCGTAACTCGTAACTCGTAACTCGTAACTCGTAACTCGTAACTCGTAACTCGTAACTCGTAACTCGTAACTCGTAACTCGTAACTCGTAACTCGTAACTCGTAACTCGTAACTCGTAACTCGTAACTCGTAACTCGTAACTCGTAACTCGTAACTCGTAACTCGTAACTCGTAACTCGTAGCTCGTAACTCGTGACTCGTGACTCGTGACTCGTAACTCGTAACACGTAACTCGTGACTCGTAACTCGTAACACGTAACTCGTAACTCGTAACTCGTAACTCGTAACTCGTAACTCGTAACTCGTAACTCGTAACTCGTAACTCGTAACTCGTAACTCGTAACTCGTAACTCGTAACTCGTAACTCGTAACTCGTAACTCGTAACTCGTAACTCGTAACTCGTAACTCGTAACTCGTAACTCGTAACTCGTAACTCGTAACTCGTAACTCGTAACTCGTAACTCGTAACTCGTAACTCGTAACTCGTAACTCGTAACTCGTAACTCGTAACTCGTAACTGGTAACTCGTAACTCGTAACTCGTAACTCGTAACTCGTAACTCGTAACTCGTAACTCGTGACTCGTAACTCGTAACTCGTAACTCGTAACTCGTAACTCGTAACTCGTAAGTCGTTACCCATTACTCGGAACTCGTATCTTCTATCTCGGATCTCGCATTGCCGATAACCTGGAACTCGTATCCTAAACTTGAAGATAGTAAATCGTTACCAATGAGTGGGAACTCGCATCTTGTATCTCGTGACGTGTAACTCAGAACTCGGAACTAGTAACGCGTTACCGATAACTCGGAGCTCGTATCTTGTAACTCGTAACTCGTTACCCATAACTCGGAACTCGTATCTTATATATCGTAACTTGTAATCCATTACCGATCACCTTGAACTCGTATCTTGCATCTCGTAGCTCGTAAATCGTTGCCGATAAATGGGAACTCGCAACTTGTATCTCGTAACGTGTAACTCAGAACTCGGAACTAGTAACGCTTTACCGATAACTCTGAGCTCGTATCTTGTATCACTTACCTTGTAACTCGTAACTCGTAAACCTTAACTCGTTACCCATAACTCGGAACTCGAATCCTGATCTCGGATCTTGTAAATCAATGACGATAACCTCGAACTTGTATCCTAGATCTAGTAGTTTGTTACTCGTTACCGATAGGTGAAAACTCGCATCTTGTATCTCATGATGCGAAACTCAGAACTCGGAACTCGGAACGCGTAACCGATAACTCGGTGCTCTTATCTTGTAACTCGTCACTCATTGCCCATAACTCGGAACCCGTATCTTGTATCTAGTAGCTCTAAACTCATAACTGATTACCTGGAACTCCTATCTTGTGTCTCGTAGCTCGTAACTTGTTACGATAAGTGGGAACTCGCATCTTGTATCTCGTAACTTGTAACTAGTACCTCGTAGATCGTAAGTCGTAATTCGTAACTCGTAACTCGTAACTCGTAACTCGTAACTCGTAACTCGTAACTCGTAACTCGTAACTTGTAACTCGTGACTCGTATATCGTAGCTCTCAACTCGAAACTCGTAACTCGTAAATCGCAGCTTATAACTCGCTACTCATAACCAGGAACTCGTATCTTGTGTATCGTAGCTTGTAACCCATTACCAATAACAAGGAACTCGTATCTTTCCTCTCGTAGCTCGTAAATCGTTACTGATAAGTGGGAACTCGCATCTTGTATCTCGTGACGCGTAACTCAGGACTCGGAACTCGAAAGTGTTACCGATAACTCGTAGCTCGTATTTTGTATCACTTAACTTGTAATTCGTAACTCGTAACCCGTAACTCGTTGCCCATAACTCGGAACTCGAATCTTGATCTCGGATCTTGTAAATAAATGACGATAACCTCGAACTCGTATCCTAGATCTAGTAGTTCGTAACTAGTTACCTATAGGTGAGAACTCGCATCTTGTATCTCATGACGCGAAACTCAGAACTCGGAACTCGTAACACGTAACGGATAACCCAGAACTCGTATCTTGTGTATCGTAGCTTGTAACCCATTACCAATAACAAGGAACCTGTATCTTGCCTCTCGTAGCCCATAAATCGTTGCCGATAAGTGGGACTCGCATCTTGTATCTCGTGACGTGGAACTCAGATCTCGGAACTCGTAACGCGTAACCGATAACTCGAAGCTCGTATTTTGTAACTCGTAACTCGTTACTCATAACCCGGAACTCGTATCTTGTATCTAGTAGCTCGTAACTCATTACTGATTACCTGGAACTCGTTTCTTCTGTCTCGTAGCAAGTAACTCGTTACTATAAGTGGGAACTTGCATCTTGTATCTCGTAACTCGTAACTAGTACCTCGTAGATCGTAAGTCGTAATTCGTAACTGGTGACTCGTATATCGTAACTCGCAACTCGAAGCTTGTAACTCGAAACTCGTAACTCGTAACTCGTAAATCGCAGCTTATAACTCGCTACTCATAACCCGGAACTCGTATCTTGTGTATCGTAGCTTGCATCACATTACCAATAGCAAGGATCTTGTATCTTGCCTCTCGTAGCTCGTAAATCGTTACCGATAAGTGGGAACTCGCAACTTGTATCTAGTGACGCGTATCTCAGAACTTGTAACTGGTAACACGTTACCGATAACTCGGAGCATGTATCTTGTATCACTTACCTTGTAGCTCGTTACCAATAACTCGGAACTCGTATCTTATATATCGAAACTTGTAAACCATTACCGATAACCTGGAACTCGTATCTTGCATCTCGTAGCTCGTAAACCGTTACCGATAAGTGGGAACTCGCAACTTGTATCTCGTGACGCGTAACTCAGAACTTGGAACTCGTAACGCGTTACCGATAACTCGGAGCTTGTATCTTGTATATCTTATCCTTTAACTCGTAACTTGTAACTCGTAACTCGTCACCTATGACTCGAAACTCGTATGTTCTATCTCGGATCTCGCAAATCATTGCCGGTAACCTGGAACTCGTATCCTAGATATTGAAGATCGCAGCTCGTTACCAATAAGTGGGAACTCGCATCTTGCATCTCGTGACATGTAACTCATAACTCGGAACTAGTAACGCGTTACCGATAACTCGAAGCTCGAATCTTGATCTCTTATCTTGTAATTGAATGACGATAGCTTCGAACTGGTATCCTAGATCTAGTAGTTCGTAACTCGTTACCGATAGGTGGAAACTCGCATCTTGTATCTCATGACGCGAAACTCAGAACTCGGAACTCGTAACGCGTAACCGACAACTAGGTGCGCATATCTTGTAACTTGTAACTCGTTACCCATAACTCGGTACTCCTATCTTGTATCTAGTAGCTCGTAACTCATTACTGATTACCTGGAACTCGCATCTTGTGTCTCGCAGCTCGTAACTCGTTACGATAAGTGGGAACTCGCATCTTGTATGTCGTAATTCATAACCCGGAACCCGTATCTTGTGTATCGTAGCTTGTAACCCATTGCCAATAACAAGGAACTCGTATTTTGCCTCTTGTAGTTCTTAACTCGTTACCGACAGGTGGAAGCTCGCATCTTGTATCTCATGACGCGTAACTCAGAACTTGGAACTCTTAACAGGTAACCGATAACTCGGAGCTTGTATCTTGTAACTTGTAACTCATTACCCATAACTTGGAACTCGTATCTTGTATCTAGTAGCTCGTAACTCATTACTGATTACCTGGAACTCGTGTCTTGTGTCTCGTAGCTCGTAACTCGTTACGATAAGTGGGTACTCGCATCTTGTATCTCGTAACTCGTAACTAGTACCTCGTAGATCGTAAATCGTAATTCGTAACTCGTAACTCGTATATCGTAACTCGTAACTCGCAACTCGAAACTCGTAACTCGTAAATCACAGCTTATAACTCGCTACTCATATCCCGGAACTCGCATCTTATGTATCGTAGCTTGTAACCCATTATCAATAACAAGGAACTCGTATCTTGCCTCTCGTAGCTCGTAAATCGTTACCGATAAGTGGGAACTCGCAACTTGTATCTCGTGACGCGTAACTCAGAACTTGGAACTCGTAACGCGTTACCGATAAGTCGGAGTTTGTATCTTCTATCTCTTATCTTGTAACTCGTAACTTGTAACTCGCAACTCGTCACCTATGACTCGAAACTCGTATCTTTCATCTCGGATCTCGCAAATCATTGCCGGTAACCTGGAACTCGTATCCTAGATCTTGAAGATCGTAGCTCGTTACCAATAAGTGGGAACTCGCATCTTGTATCTCGCGACGTGTAACTCAGGACTCGGAACTCGAAAGTGTTACCGATAACTCGGAGCTCGTATCTTGTATCACTTATCTTGTAACTCGTTACTCGTAACCCGTAACTCGTTGGTCATAACTCGGAACTCGAATCTTGACCTCGGATCTTGCAAATCAATGACGATAACCTCGAACTCGTATCCTAGATCTAGTAGTTCGTAACTCGTTACTTATAGGTGGAAACTCGCATCTTGTACCTCATGACGCGAAACTCAGAACTCGGAACTCGTAACAGGTAACCGATAACTCGGAGCTCGTATCTTGTGACTTGTAACTCGTTACCCATAACTCGGAAATCATATCTTGTATCTAGTAGCTGGTAACTCATTACTAATTACCTGCAACTCGTATCTTGTGTCTCGTAGCTCGTAACTAGTACCTCGTAGATCGTAAGTCGTAGTTCGTAACTCGAAACTCGTAAATCGTAACTCGCAACTCGCAACTCGAAACTCGTAACTCGTACCTCGTACCTCGTAACTCGTAACTCGTAACTCGTAACTCGTAACTCGTAACTCGTAACTCGTAACTCGTAACTCGGAACTCGTAACTCGTAACTCGTAACTCGTAACTCGTAACTCGTAACTCGTAACTCGTAACTCGTAACTCGTAACTCGTAACTCGTAACTCGTAACTCGTAACTCGTAACTCGTAACTCGTAACTCGTAACTCGTAACTCGTAACTCGTAACTCGTAACTCGTAACTCGTAACTCGTAACTCGTAACTCGTAACTCGTAACTCGTAACTCGTAACTCGTAACTCGTAACTCGTAACTCGTAACTCGTAACTCGTAACTCGTAACTCGTAACTCGTAACTCGTAACTCGTAACTCGTAACTCGTAACTCGTAACTCGTAACTCGTAACTCGTAACTCGTAACTCGTAACTCGTAACTCGTAACTCGTAACTCGTAACTCGTAACTCGTAACTCGTAACTCGTAACTCGTAACTCGTAACTCGTAACTCGTAACTCGTAACTCGTAACTCGTAACTCGTAACTCGTAACTCGTAACTCGTAACTCGTAACTCGTAACTCGTAACTCGTAACTCGTAACTCGTAACTCGTAACTCGTAACTCGTAACTCGTAACTCGTAACTCGTAACTCGTAACTCGTAACTCGTAACTCGTAACTCGTAACTCGTAACTCGTAACTCGTAACTCGTAACTCGTAACTCGTAACTCGTAACTCGTAACTCGTAACTCGTAACTCGTAACTCGTAACTCGTAACTCGTAACTCGTAACTCGTAACTCGTAACTCGTAACTCGTAACTCGTAACTCGTAACTCGTAACTCGTAACTCGTAACTCGTAACTCGTAACTCGTAACTCGTAACTCGTAACTCGTAACTCGTAACTCGTAACTCGTAACTCGTAACTCGTAACTCGTAACTCGTAACTCGTAACTCGTAACTCGTAACTCGTAACTCGTAACTCGTAACTCGTAACTCGTAACTCGTAACTCGTAACTCGTAACTCGTAACTCGTAACTCGTAACTCGTAACTCGTAACTCGTAACTCGTAACTCGTAACTCGTAACTCGTAACTCTTAACTCGAAACTCGTAACTCGTAACTCGTAACTCGTAACTCGTAACTCGTAACTCGTAACTCGTAACTCCTAACTCCCAACTCCCATCTCCCAACTCCCAACTCCCAACTCCCAACTCCTAACTCCTAACTCGTAACTCGCAACTCGTAACTCGTAACTCGTAACTCGTAACTCGTAACTCGTAACTCGTAACTCGTAACTCGTAACTCGTAACTCGTAACTCGTCACTCGTAACTCGTCACTCGTAACTCGTAACTCGTAACTCGTAACTCGTAACTCGTAACTCGTAACTCGTAACTCGTAACTCGTAACTCGTAACTCGTAACTCGTAACTCGTAACTCGTAACTCGTAACTCGTAACTCGTAACTCGTAACTCGTAACTCGTAAGTCGTAACTCGTAACTCGTAACTCGTAACTCGTAACTCGTAACTCGTAACTCGTAACTCGTAACTCGTAACTCGTAACTCGTAACTCGTAACTCGTAACTCGTAACTCGTAACTCGTAACTCGTAACTCGTAACTCGTAACTCGTAACTCGTAACTCGTAACTCGTAACTCGTAACTCGTAACTCGTAACTCGTAACTCGTAACTCGTAACTCGTAACTCGTAACTCGTAACTCGTAACTCGTAACTCGTAACTCGTAACTCGTAACTCGTAACTCGAAACTCGTAACTCGTAACTCGTAACTCGTAACTCGTAACTCGTAACTCGTAACTCGTAACTCGTAACTCGTAACTCGTAACTCGTAACTCCTAACTCCCAACTCCCATCTCCCAACTCCCAACTCCCAACTCCCAACTCCCAACTCCTAACTCCCAACTCGTAACTCGCAACTCGCAACTCGTAACTCGTAACTCGTAACTCGTAACTCGTAACTCGTAACTCGTAACTCGTGACTCGTAACTCGTAACTCGTAACTCGTAACTCGTAACTCGTAACTCGTAACTCGTAACTCGTAACTCGTAACTCGTAACTCGTAACTCGTAACTCGTAACTCGTAACTCGTAACTCGTAACTCGTAACTCGTAACTCGTAACTCGTAACTCGTAACTCGTAACTCGTAACTCGTAACTCGTAACTCGTAACTCGTAACTCGTAACTCGTAACTCGTAACTCGTAACTCGTAACTCGTAACTCGTAACTCGTAACTCGTAACTCGTAACTCGTAACTCGTAACTCGTAACTCGTAACTCGTAACTCGTAACTCGTAACTCGTAACTCGTAACTCGTAACTCGTAACTCGTAACTCGTAACTCGTAACTCGTAACTCGTAACTCGTAACTCGTAACTCGTAACTCGTAACTCGTAACTCGTAACTCGTAACTCGTAGCTCGTAACTCGTGACTCGTGACTCGTAACTCGTAACACGTAACTCGTGACTCGTAACTCGTAACTCGTAACTCGTAACTCGTAACTCGTAACTCGTAACTCGTAACTCGTAACTCGTAACTCGTAACTCGTAACTCGTAACTCGTAACTCGTAACTCGTAACTCGTAACTCGTAACTCGTAACTCGTAACTCGTAACTCGTAACTCGTAACTCGTAACTCGTAACTCGTAACTCGTAACTCGTAACTCGTAACTCGTAACTCGTAACTCGTAACTCGTAACTCGTAACTCGTAACTCGTAACTCGTAACTCGTAACTCGTAACTCGTAACTCGTAACTCGTAACTCGTAACTCGTAACTCGTAACTCGTAACTCGTAACTCGTAACTCGTAACTCGTAACTCGTAACTCGTAACTCGTAACTCGTAACTCGTAACTCGTAACTCGTAACTCGTAACTCGTAACTCGTAACTCGTAACTCGTAACTCGTAACTCGTAACTCGTAACTCGTAACTCGTAACTCGTAACTCGTAACTCGTAACTCGTAACTCGTAACTCGTAACTCGTAACTCGTAACTCGTAACTCGTAACTCGTAACTCGTAACTCGTAACTCGTAACTCGTAACTCGTAACTCGTAACTCGTAACTCGTAACTCGTAACTCGTAACTCGTAACTCGTAACTCGTAACTCGTAACTCGTAACTCGTAACTCGTAACTCGTAACTCGTAACTCGTAACTCGTAACTCGTAACTCGTAACTCGTAACTCGTAACTCGTAACTCGTAACTCGTAACTCGTAACTCGTAACTCGTAACTCGTAACTCGTAACTCGTAACTCGTAACTCGTAACTCGTAACTCGTAACTCGTAACTCGTAACTCGTAACTCGTAACTCGTAACTCGTAACTCGTAACTCGTAACTCGTAACTCGTAACTCGTAACTCGTAACTCGTAACTCGTAACTCGTAACTCGTAACTCGTAACTCGTAACTCGTAACTCGTAACTCGTAACTCGTCACTCGTCACTCGTAACTCGTAACTCGTAACTCGTAACTCGTAACTCGTAACTCGTAACTCGTAACTCGTAACTCGTAACTCGTAACTCGTAACTCGTAACTCGTAACTCGTAACTCGTAACTCGTAACTCGTAACTCGTAACTCGTAACTCGTAACTCGTAACTCGTAACTCGTAACTCGTAACTCGTAACTCGTAACTCGTAACTCGTAACTCGTAACTCGTAACTCGTAACTCGTAACTCGTAACTCGTAACTCGTAACTCGTAACTCGTAACTCGTAACTCGTAACTCGTAACTCGTAACTCGTAACTCGTAACTCGTAACTCGTAACTCGTAACTCGTAACTCGTAACTCGTAACTCGTAACTCGTAACTCGTAACTCGTAACTCGTAACTCGTAACTCGTAACTCGTAACTCGTAACTCGTAACTCGTAACTCGTAACTCGTAACTCGTAACTCGTAACTCGTAACTCGTAACTCGTAACTCGTAACTCGTAACTCGTAACTCGTAACTCGTAACTCGTAGCTCGTAACTCGTGACTCGTGACTCGTAACTCGTAACACGTAACTCGTGACTCGTAACTCGTAACACGTAACTCGTAACTCGTAACTCGTAACTCGTAACTCGTAACTCGTAACTCGTAACTCGTAACTCGTAACTCGTAACTCGTAACTCGTAACTCGTAACTCGTAACTCGTAACTCGTAACTCGTCACTCGTAACTCGTAACTCGTAACTCGTAACTCGTAACTCGTAACTCGTAACTCGTAACTCGTAACTCGTAACTCGTAACTCGTAACTCGTAACTCGTAACTCGTAACTCGTAACTCGTAACTCGTAACTCGTAACTCGTAACTCGTAACTCGTAACTCGTAACTCGTAACTCGTAACTCGTAACTCGTAACTCGTAACTCGTAACTCGTAACTCGTAACTCGTAACTCGTAACTCGTAACTCGTAACTCGTAACTCGTAACTCGTAACTCGTAACTCGTAACTCGTAACTCGTAACTCGTAACTCGTAACTCGTAACTCGTAACTCGTAACTCGTAACTCGTAACTCGTAACTCGTAACTCGTAACTCGTAACTCGTAACTCGTAACTCGTAACTCGTAACTCGTAACTCGTAACTCGTAACTCGTAACTCGTAACTCGTAACTCGTAACTCGTAACTCGTAACTCGTAACTCGTAACTCGTAACTCGTAACTCGTAACTCGTAACTCGTAACTCGTAACTCGTAACTCGTAACTCGTAACTCGTAACTCGTAACTCGTAACTCGTAACTCGTAACTCGTAACTCGTAACTCGTAACTCGTAACTCGTAACTCGTAACTCGTAACTCGTAACTCGTAACTCGTAACTCGTAACTCGTAACTCGTAACTCGTAACTCGTAACTCGTAACTCGTAACTCGTAACTCGTAACTCGTAACTCGTAACTCGTAACTCGTAACTCGTAACTCGTAACTCGTAACTCGTAACTCGTAACTCGTAACTCGTAACTCGTAACTCGTAACTCGTAACTCGTAACTCGTAACTCGTAACTCGTAACTCGTAACTCGTAACTCGTAACTCGTAACTCGTAACTCGTAACTCGTAACTCGTAACTCGTAACTCGTAACTCGTAACTCGTAACTCGTAACTCGTCACTCGTAACTCGTAACTCGTAACTCGTAACTCGTAACTCGTAACTCGTAACTCGTAACTCGTAACTCGTAACTCGTAAGTCGTTACCCATTACTCGGAACTCGTATCTTCTATCTCGGATCTCGCATTGCCGATAACCTGGAACTCGTATCCTAAACTTGAAGATAGTAACTCGTTACCAATGAGTGGGAACTCGCATCTTGTATCTCGCGACGTGTAACTCAGAACTCGGAACTCGAAGGTGTTACCGATAACTCGGAGCTCGTATCTTGTATCACTTACCTTGTAACTCGTAACTCGTAACCCGTAACTCGTTGCCCATAACTCCGAACTCGAATCTTGATCTCTTATCTTGTAATTTAATGACGATAACTTCGAACTGGTATCCTAGATCTAGTAGTTCGTAGCTCGTTACCGATAGGTGGAAACTCGCATCTTGTACCTCATGACGCGGAACTCAGAACTCGGAACTCGTAACAGGTAGCCGATAACTCGGAGCTCGTATCTTGTGACTTGTAACTCGTTACCCATAACTCGGAAATCATATCTTGTATCTAGTAGCTGGTAACTCATTACTAATTACCTGCAACTCATATCTTGTGTCTCGTAGCTCGTAACTAGTACCTCGTAGATCGTAAGTCGTAATTCGTAACTCGTAACTCGTATGTCGTAACTCGCAACTCGCAACTCGAAACTCGTAACTCGTAAATCGCAGCTTATAACTCGCTACTCATATCCCGGAAACGCATCTTGTGTATCGTAGCTTGTAACCCATTATCAATAACAAGGAACTTGTATCTTGCCTCTCGTAGCTCGTAAATCGTTACCGATAAGTGGGAACTCGCAACTTGTATCTCATAACTCGTAACTAGTACCTCGTAGATCGTAAGTGGTAGTTCGTAACTCGTAACTCGTAAATCGTAACTCGCAACTCGCAACTCGCAACTCGCAACTCGCAACTCGAAACTCGTAACTCGTAACTCGTAACTCGTAACTCGTAACTCGTAACTCGTAACTCGTAACTCGTAACTCGTAACTCGTAACTCGTAACTCGTAACTCGTAACTCGTAACTCGTAACTCGTAACTCGTACCTCGTACCTCGTACCTCGTAACTCGTAACTCGTAACTCGTAACTCGTACCTCGTACCTCGTACCTCGTAACTCGTAACTCGTAACTCGTAACTCGTAACTCGTAACTCGTAACTCGTAACTCGTAACTCGTACCTCGTACCTCGTACCTCGTAACTCGTAGCTCGTAACTCGTAACTCGTAACTCGTAACTCGTAACTCGTAACTCGTAACTCGTAACTCGTAACTCGTAACTCGTAACTCGTAACTCGTAACTCGTAACTCGTAACTCGTAACTCGTAACTCGTAACTCGTAACTCGTAACTCGTAACTCGTAACTCGTAACTCGTAACTCGTAACTCGTAACTCGTAACTCGTAACTCGTAACTCGTAACTCGTAACTCGTAACTCGTAACTCGTAACTCGTAACTCGTAACTCGTAACTCGTAACTCGTAACTCGTAACTCGTAACTCGTAACTCGTAACTCGTAACTCGTAACTCGTAACTCGTAACTCGTAACTCGTAACTCGTAACTCGTAACTCGTAACTCGTAACTCGTAACTCGTAACTCGTAACTCGTAACTCGTAACTCGTAACTCGTAACTCGTAACTCGTAACTCGTAACTCGTAACTCGTAACTCGTAACTCGTAACTCGTAACTCGTAACTCGTAACTCGTAACTCGTAACTCGTAACTCGTAACTCGTAACTCGTAACTCGTAACTCGTAACTCGTAACTCGTAACTCGTAACTCGTAACTCGTAACTCGTAACTCGTAACTCGTAACTCGTAACTCGTAACTCGTAACTCGTAACTCGTAACTCGTAACTCGTAACTCGTAACTCGTAACTCGTAACTCGTAACTCGTAACTCGTAACTCGTAACTCGTAACTCGTAACTCGTAACTCGTAACTCGTAACTCGTAACTCGTAACTCGTAACTCGTAACTCGTAACTCGTAACTCGTAACTCGTAACTCGTAACTCGTAACTCGTAACTCGTAACTCGTAACTCGTAACTCGTAACTCGTAACTCGTAACTCGTAACTCGTAACTCGTAACTCGTAACTCGTAACTCGTAACTCGTAACTCGTAACTCGTAACTCGTAACTCGTAACTCGTAACTCGTAACTCGTAACTCGTAACTCGTAACTCGTAACTCGTAACTCGTAACTCGTAACTCGTAACTCGTCACTCGTAACTCGTAACTCGTAACTCGTAACTCGTAACTCGTAACTCGTAACTCGTAACTCGTAACTCGTAACTCGTAAGTCGTTACCCATTACTCGGAACTCGTATCTTCTATCTCGGATCTCGCATTGCCGATAACCTGGAACTCGTATCCTAAACTTGAAGATAGTAACTCGTTACCAATGAGTGGGAACTCGCATCTTGTATCTCGCGACGTGTAACTCAGAACTCGGAACTCGAAGGTGTTACCGATAACTCGGAGCTCGTATCTTGTATCACTTACCTTGTAACTCGTAACTCGTAACCCGTAACTCGTTGCCCATAACTCCGAACTCGAATCTTGATCTCTTATCTTGTAATTTAATGACGATAACTTCGAACTGGTATCCTAGATCTAGTAGTTCGTAGCTCGTTACCGATAGGTGGAAACTCGCATCTTGTACCTCATGACGCGGAACTCAGAACTCGGAACTCGTAACAGGTAGCCGATAACTCGGAGCTCGTATCTTGTGACTTGTAACTCGTTACCCATAACTCGGAAATCATATCTTGTATCTAGTAGCTGGTAACTCATTACTAATTACCTGCAACTCATATCTTGTGTCTCGTAGCTCGTAACTAGTACCTCGTAGATCGTAAGTCGTAATTCGTAACTCGTAACTCGTATGTCGTAACTCGCAACTCGCAACTCGAAACTCGTAACTCGTAAATCGCAGCTTATAACTCGCTACTCATATCCCGGAAACGCATCTTGTGTATCGTAGCTTGTAACCCATTATCAATAACAAGGAACTTGTATCTTGCCTCTCGTAGCTCGTAAATCGTTACCGATAAGTGGGAACTCGCAACTTGTATCTCATAACTCGTAACTAGTACCTCGTAGATCGTAAGTGGTAGTTCGTAACTCGTAACTCGTAAATCGTAACTCGCAACTCGCAACTCGCAACTCGCAACTCGAAACTCGTAACTCGTAACTCGTAACTCGTAACTCGTAACTCGTAACTCGTAACTCGTAACTCGTAACTCGTAACTCGTAACTCGTAACTCGTAACTCGTAACTCGTAACTCGTAACTCGTACCTCGTACCTCGTACCTCGTAACTCGTAACTCGTAACTCGTAACTCGTACCTCGTACCTCGTACCTCGTAACTCGTAACTCGTAACTCGTAACTCGTAACTCGTAACTCGTAACTCGTACCTCGTACCTCGTACCTCGTAACTCGTAGCTCGTAACTCGTAACTCGTAACTCGTAACTCGTAACTCGTAACTCGTAACTCGTAACTCGTAACTCGTAACTCGTAACTCGTAACTCGTAACTCGTAACTCGTAACTCGTAACTCGTAACTCGTAACTCGTAACTCGTAACTCGTAACTCGTAACTCGTAACTCGTAACTCGTAACTCGTAACTCGTAACTCGTAACTCGTAACTCGTAACTCGTAACTCGTAACTCGTAACTCGTAACTCGTAACTCGTAACTCGTAACTCGTAACTCGTAACTCGTAACTCGTAACTCGTAACTCGTAACTCGTAACTCGTAACTCGTAACTCGTAACTCGTAACTCGTAACTCGTAACTCGTAACTCGTAACTCGTAACTCGTAACTCGTAACTCGTAACTCGTAACTCGTAGCTCGTGACTCGTGACTCGTGACTCGTGACTCGTAACTCGTAACACGTAACTCGTGACTCGTAACTCGTAACTCGTAACACGTAACTCGTAACTCGTAACTCGTAAGTCGTAACTCGTAACTCGTAACTCGTAACTCGTAACTCGTAACTCGTAACTCGTAACTCGTAACTCGTAACTCGTAACTCGTAACTCGTAACTCGTAACTCGTAACTCGTAACTCGTAACTCGTAACTCGTAACTCGTAACTCGTAACTCGCCACTCGTAACTCGTAACTCGTAACTCGTAACTCGTAACTCGTAACTCGTAACTCGTAACTCGTAACTCGTAACTCGTAACTCGTAACTCGTAACTCGTAACTCGTAACTCGTAACTCGTAACTCGTAACTCGTAACTCGTAACTCGTAACTCGTAACTCGTAACTCGTAACTCGTAACTCGTAACTCGTAACTCGTAACTCGTAACTCGTAACTCGTAACTCGTAACTCGTAACTCGTAACTCGTAACTCGTAACTCGTAACTCGTAACTCGTAACTCGTAACTCGTAACTCGTAACTCGTAACTCGTAACTCGTAACTCGTAACTCGTAACTCGTAACTCGTAACTCGTAACTCGTAACTCGTAACTCGTAACTCGTAACTCGTAACTCGTAACTCGTAACTCGTAACTCGTAACTCGTAACTCGTAACTCGTAACTCGTAACTCGTAACTCGTAACTCGTAACTCGTAACTCGTAACTCGTAACTCGTAACTCGTAACTCGTAACTCGTAACTCGTAACTCGTAACTCGTAACTCGTAACTCGTAACTCGTAACTCGTAACTCGTAACTCGTAACTCGTAACTCGTAACTCGTAACTCGTAACTCGTAACTCGTAACTCGTAACTCGTAACTCGCAACTCGTAACTCGTAACTCGTAACTCGTAACTCGTAACTCGTAACTCGTAACTCGTAACTCGTAACTCGTAACTCGTAACTCGTAACTCGTAACTCGTAACTCGTAACTCGTAACTCGTAACTCGTAATCCATTAACGATAACCTGGAACTCGTATCTTGCATCTCGTTGCTCGTAAATCATTACAGAATAAATGAGAACTCGCATCTTGTATCTCGTGACGCGTAACTCAGGACTCGGAACTCGAAAGTTTTACCAATATCTCGGAGCTCGTATCTTGCATCACTTACCTTGTAACTCGTAACTCGTTACCAGTAACTTGTTGCCCATAACTCCGAACTCGGATCTAGATCTCGTATCTTATAAATCAATGACGATAACTTCGAACAGGTATCCTAGATCTAGTAGTTCGTAACTCGTTACCGATAGGTGGAAACTCGCATCTTGTATCTCATGACGCGAAACTTAGAACTCGGAACTCGTAACGCGTAACCGACAACTCGGTGCGCGTATCTTGTAACTCGTAACTCGTTACCCATAACTCGGAACTCCTATCTTGTATCTAGTAGCTCGTAACTCATTGTTGATTACCTGGAACTCGCATCTTGTGTCTCGCAGCTCGTAACTCGTTACGATAAGTGGGAACTCGCATCATTATGTCGTAACTCATAACCCGGAACCCGTATCTTGTGTATGGTAGCTTGTAACCCATTATCAATAACAAGGAACTCGTATCTTGCCTCTCGTAGCTCGTAACACGTTACCGATAACTCGGAGCTTGTATCTTGTATCTCTTATCTTGTAACTCGTAACTTGTAACTCGTACCTCGTTACCTATGACTCGAAACTCGTATCTTCTATCTCGAATCTCGCAAATCATTGCCGGTAACCTAAAACTCGTATCCTAGATCTTGAAGATCGTAGCTCGTTACCAATAAGTGGGAACTCGCATCTTTTATCTCGCGACGTGTAACCCAGGACTCGGAACTCGAAAGTGTTACCGATAACTCGGGGCTCGTATCTCGTATCACTTATCTTGTAACTCGTTAGTCGTAGCCCGTAACTCGTTGCTCATAACTCGGAACTCGAATCTTGATCTCGGATCTTGCAAATCAATGACGATAACCTCGAACTCGTATCCTAGATCTAGTAGTTCGTAACTCGTTACTTATAGGTGGAAACTCGTGTCTTGTACCTCATGACGCGGAACTCAGAGCCCGGAACTCGTAACAGGTAACCGATAACTCGAAACTCGTATCTTGTGACTCGTAACTCGTTACCCATAACTCGGAACTCGTATCTTGCATCTAGTAGCTCGTAACTCATTACTGATTACCTGGAACTCGTATCTTGTGTCTCGTAGCTCGTAACTCGTTACGATAAGTGGGTACTCGCATCTTGTATCTCGTAACTCGTAACTACTACCTCGTAGATCGTAAGTCGTGATTCGTAACTCGTAAATCGTATATCGTAACTCGCAACTCGTAACTCGTAAATCGCAACATATAACTCGCTACTCATATCCCGGAACTTGCATCTTGTGTATCGTAGCTTGTAACCCATTATCAATAACAAGGAACCTGTATCTTGCCTCTCGTAGCTCGTAAATCGTTACCGATAAGTGGGAACTCGAAACTTGTATCTCGTGACGCGTAACTCAGAACTTGGAACTCGGAACTTGTATCTTGTATCTCTTATCTTGTAACTCATAACTTGTAACTCGTAACTCGTTACCTATGACTCGAAACTCATATCTTCTATCTCGGGTCTCGCAAATCATTGCCGATAACGTGGAACTATTATCCCAGATCTTCATCATCACTTACCTTGTAACTCGTAACTCGTAACCCGTCACTCGTTGCCCATAACTCCGAACTCGGATCTAGATCTCGTATCTTGTAAATCAATGACGATAACCTGGAACTCGTATCCTAGATCTAGTAGTTCGTAACTCGTTACCGATAGGTGGAAATTCGCATCTTGTATCTTATGACGCGGAACTCAGAACTCGGAACTCGTATCAGGTAACCGATAACTCGGAGCTCGTATCTTGTAACTCGTAACTCGTTACCCATAACTCGGAACTCATATCTTGTATCTAGTAGCTCGTAACTCATTACTGATTACCTGGAACTCGTATCTTGTGTCTCGTAGCTGGTAACTCGTTACGATAAGTGGGAACTCGCATCTTGTATCTCGTAAATCGCAATAGTACCTCGTAGATAGTAAGTCGTAACTCGTAACTCAGAACTCGTTACCCGTAACTCGTAAATCGCAGCTTAAAACTCGCTACTGATATTCCGGAACTCGCATCTTATGTATCGTAGCTTGTAACCCATTATCAATAACAAGGAACTCGTATCTTACCTCTCGTAGCTCGTAAATCGTTACCGATAAGTGGGAACTCGCAACTTGTATTCCGTGACGCGTAACTCAGAACTTGGAACTCGTAACGCGTTACCGAAAACTCGGAGCTTGTATCTTGTATCTCTTATCTTGTAACTCATAACTTGTAAATCGTAACCGTTACCTATGACTCGAAACTCGTATCTTCTATCTCGGATCTCGCAAATCATTGCCGATAACGTGGAACTATTATCCTAGATCTTGAACATCGTAACTCGTTACCAATAAGTGGGAACTCGCATCTTGTATCTCGTGACGTGTAACTCAGAACTCGGAACTCGGAACTAGTAACGCGTTACCGATGACTCGAAGCTCGTATCTTGTATCACTTACCTTGTAAGTCGCAACTCGTAGCTCGTAACTCGTTACCCATAACTCTTAACTCGTATCTTATATATCGTAACTTGTAATCCATTAACGATAACCTGGAACTCATATCTTACATCTCGTAAATCGTAACTAGTACATCGTAGATCGTAAGACGTAATTCGTAACTCGTAACTCGTATATCGTAACTCGAAACTCGTAACTCGTAACTCGTAAATCGCAGCTTATAACTCGCTGCTCATATCCCGGAACTCGCATCTTGTGTATCGTAGCTTGTAACCCATTATCAATAACAAGGAACTTGTATCTTGCCTCTCGAAGCTCGTAAACGTTACCGATAAGTGGGAACTCGCAACTTGTATCTCGTGACGCGTAACCCAGAACTTGGAACTCGTAACCCGTTACCGATAACTCGGAGCTTGTATCTTGTATATCTTATCCTGTATCTCGTAACTTGTAACTCGTAACTCGTTACCTATGACTCGAAACTAGTATCTTCTATCTCGGATCTCGCAAATCATTGACGGTGACCTGGAACTAGTATCCTAGATCTTGAAGATCGCAGCTCGTTACCAATAAGTGGGAACTCGCATCTTGCATCTCGTGAGGTGTAACTCAGAACTCGGAACTAGTAACGCGTTACCGATAACTCGGAGCTTGTATCTTGTAACTCATAACTCGTAACTTGTAACTCGTAACTCGTTACCTATGACTCGAAACTCGTATCTTCTATCTCGGATCTCGCAAATCATTGCCGATAACGTGGAACTATTATCATAGATCTTGAACATCGTAACTCGTTACCAATAAGTGGGAACTCGCATCTTGTATCTCGTGACGTGTAACTCAGAACTCAGAACTAGTAACGCGTTACCGATGACTCGAAGCTCGTATCTTGTATCACTTACCTTGTAAGTCGTAACTCGTAACTCGTAACTCGTTACCAGTAACTCGTAGCTCGTAACTCGTTACCCATAACTCGGAACTCCTATCTTGTATCTAGTAGCTCGTAACTCATTGTTGATTACCTGGAACTCGCATCTTGTGTCTCGCCGCTCGTACCTCGTTACGATAAGTGCGAACTCGCATCTTGTATGTTGTAACTCATAACCCGGAACCCGTGTCTTGTGTTTCGTAGCTAGTAACCCATTACCAAGAACAAGGAACTCGTATCTTGCCTCTCGTAGTTCGTAAATCGTTACCGATAAGTGGGAAATCGCTACTTGTATCTCGTGACGCATAACTCAGAAATTGGAACTCGTATCGCGTAACCGACAACTCGGTGCGCGTATCTTGTAACTCGTAACTCGTTACCCATAACTCGAATCTCCTATCTTGTATCTAGTAGCTTGTAACTCATTGTTGATTACCTGGAACTCGCATCTTGTGTCTCGCAGCTCGTAACTCGTTACAATGGGTGGGAACTCGCATCTTGTATGTCGTAACTCATAACCCGGAACCCGTATCTTGTGTATCGTAGCTTGTAACCCATTACCAAGAACAAGGAACTCGTATCTTGCCTCTCGTAGTTCTTAATCGTTACCGATAAGTGGGAAATCGCTACTTGTATCTCGTGACGCATAACTCAGAACTTGGAACTCGTAACGCGTTACCGATAACTCGGAGCCTGTATCTTGTATCTCTTACCCTGTAACTCCTAACATGTAACTCGTTACCCATTACTCGGAACTCGTATCTTATATATGGTAACTTGTAATCCAATACCGATAACCTGGAACGCATATCTTGCATCTCGTAGCTCGTAAATCGTTACCAATAAATGGGAACTCGCATCTTGTATCTCGTGACGCCTAACTCAGGACTCGGAGCTCGAAGGTGTTACCGATAATTCGGAGCTCGTATCTTGTATCACTTACCTTGTAACTCGTCACTCGTAACCCGTAACTCGTTACCCATAACTCGGAACTCGAATCTTGATCTCGGATCTTGTAAATCAATGATGATAACCTCGAACTCGTCTCCTAGAACTAGTAGCTAGTAACTTATTACTGATTACCTGGAACTCGTATCTTGTGTCTCGTAGCTCGTAGCACGTTACGATAAGTGGGAACTCGCATCTTGTATCTAGTAACTCGTAACTAGTACCTCGTAGATCGTAAGTCGTAACTCGTAACTCGTAACTCAGAACTCGTTACCCGTAACTCGTAAATGGCAGCTTATAACTCGCTACTGATATTCCGGAACTCGCATCTTATGTATCGTAGCTTGTAACCCATTATCAATAACAAGGAACTCGTATCTTGCCTCTCGTAGTTCGTAAATCGTTACCGATAAGTGGGAAATCGCTACTTGTATCTCGTGACGCATAACTCAGAACTTGGAACTCGTAACGCGTTACCGAGAACTCGGAGCCTTGTATCTCTTACCCTGTAACTCGTAACTCTTAACTCGTAAATCGCAGCTTATAACTCGCTACTCGTATCCCGGAACTCGCATCTTATGTATCATAGCTTGTAACCCATTATCGATAACAAGGAACTCGTATCTTGCCTCTCGTAGCTCGTAAATAGTTACCGATAAGTGGGAACTCGCAACTTGTATCTCGTGACGCGTAACTCAGAACTTGGAACTCGTAACGCGTTACCGATAACTCGGAGCTTGTATCTTGTATCTCTTATCTTGTAACTCGTAACTTTTAACTCGTAACTGGTTACCTATGACTCGAAACTCGTATCTTCTATCTCGGATCTCGCAAATCATTGGCGGTAACCTAAAACTCGTATCCTAGATCTTGAAGATCGTAGCTTGTTACCAATAAGTGGGAGCTCGCATCTTGTATCTCGCGACGTGTAACCCAGGACTCGGAACTCGAAAGTGTTACCGATAACTCGGAGCTCGTATCTTTTATCACTTATTTTGTAACTCGTTAGTCGTAGCCCGTAACTCGTTGCTCATAACTCGGAACTCGAATCTTGATCTCGGACCTTGCAAATCAATGACGATAACCTCGAACTCGTATCCTAGATCTAGTAGTTCGTAACTCGTTACTTATAGGTGGAAACTCGCATCTTGTACCTCATGACGCGGAACTCAGAACTCGGAACTCGTAACAGGTAACCGATAACTCGGAGCTCGTATCTTGTGACTCGTAACTCGTTACCCATACCTCGTAACTAGTTACCCATAACTCGGAACTCGTATCTTGCATCTAGTAGCTCGTAACTCATTACTGATTACCTAGAACTCGTATCTTGTATCTCGTATCTCGTACCTCGTAACTAGTACCTCGTAGATCGTGAGTCGTGATTCGTAACTCGTAAATCGTATATTGTAACTCGCAACTCGAAACTCGTAACTCGTAACTCGTAAATCGCAGCTTATAACTCGCTACTCATATCCCGGAACTCGCATCTTGTGTATCGTAGCTTGTAACCCATTATCAATAACAAGGAACCTGTATCTTGCCTCTCGTAGCTCGTAAATCGTTACCGATAAGTGGGAACTCGCAACTTGTATCTCGTGACGCGTAACTCATAACTTGGAACTAGTAACGCGTTACCGATAACTCGGAGCTTGTATCTTGTATATCTTATCCTGTAACTCGTAACTTGTAACTCGTAACTCATCACCTATGACTCGAAACTCGTATCTTCTATCTCGGATCTCGCAAATCATTGCCGATAACGTGGAACTATTATCCTAGATCTTGAACATCGTAACTCGTTACCAATAAGTGGGAACTCGCATCTTGTATCTCGTGATGTGTAACTCAGAACTCGGAACTAGTAACGCGTTACCGATGACTCGAAGCTCGTATCTTGTATCACTTACCTTGTAAGTCGTAACTCGTAGCTCGTAACTCGTTACCCATAACTCTTAACTCGTATCTTATATATCGTAACTTGTAATCCATTAACGATAACCTGGAACTCGTATCTTGCATCTCGTTGCTCGTAAATCATTACAGAATAAATGAGAACTCGCATCTTGTATCTCGTGACGCGTAACTTAGGACTCGGAACTCGAAAGTTTTACCGATATCTCGGAGCTCGTATCTTGCATCACTTACCTTGTAACCCGTAACTCGTAACCCGTAACTCGTTGCCCATAACTCCGAACTCGGATCTAGATCTCGTATCTTGCAAATCAATGACGATAACTTCGAACTGGTATCCTAGATCTAGTAGTTCGTAACTCGTTACCGATAGGTGGAAAATCGCATCTTGTATCTCATGACGCGAAACTCAGAACTCGGAACTCGTAACAGGTAACCGAGAACTCGAAACTCGTATCTTGTGACTCGTAACTCGTTACCCATAACTCGGAACTCGTATCTTGCATCTAGTAGCTCGTAACTCATTACTGATTACCTGGAACTCGTGTCTTGTGTCTCGTAGCTCGTAACTCGTTACGATAAGTGGGTACTCACATCTTGTATGTCGTAATTCATAACCCGGAACCCGTATCTTGTGTATCGTAGCTTGTAACCCATTGCCAATAACAAGGAACTTGTATCTTGCCTCTTGTAGTTCGTAACTCGTTACCGACAGGTGGAAGCTCGCATCTTGTATCTCATGACGCGTAACTCAGAACTTGGAACTCGTAACAGGTAACCGAGAACTCGAAACTCGTATCTTGTGACTCGTAACTCGTTACCCATAACTCGGAACTCGTATCTTGCATCTAGTAGCTCGTAACTCATTACTGATTACCTGGAACTCGTGTCTTGTGTTTCGTAGCTCGTAACTCGTTACGATAAGTGGGTACTCGCATCTTGTATCTCGTAACTCGTAACTAGTACCTCGTAGATCGTAAGTCGTGATTCGTAACTCGTAAATCGTATATCGTAACTCGCAACTCGTAACTCGTAAATCGCAACATATAACTCGCTACTCATATCCCGGAACTTGCATCTTGTGTATCGTAGCTTGTAACCCATTATCAATAACAAGGAACCTGTATCTTGCCTCTCGTAGCTCGTAAATCGTTACCGATAAGTGGGAACTCGCAACTTGTATCTCGTAACTCGTAACTACTACCTCGTAGATCGTAAGTCGTGATTCGTAACTCGTAAATCGTATATCGTAACTCGCAACTCGTAACTCGTAAATCGCAACATATAACTCGCTACTCATATCCCGGAACTTGCATCTTGTGTATCGTAGCTTGTAACCCATTATCAATAACAAGGAACCTGTATCTTGCCTCTCGTAGCTCGTAAATCGTTACCGATAAATGGGAACTCGAAACTTGTATCTCGTGACGCGTAACTCACAACTTGGAACTCGGAACTTGTATCTTGTATCTCTTATCTTGTAACTCATAACTTGTAACTCGTAACTCGTTACCTATGACTCGAAACTCATATCTTCTATCTCGGATCTCGCAAATCATTGCCGATAACGTGGAACTATTATCCTAGACCTTCATCATCACTTACCTTGTAACTCGTAACTCGTAACCCGTAACTCGTTGCCCATAACTCCGAACTCGGATCTAGATCTCGTATCTTGTAAATCAATGACGATAACCTCGAACTCGTATCCTAGATCTAGTAGTTCGTAACTCGTTACCGATAGGTGGAAACTCGCATCTTGTATCTTATGACGCGGAACTCAGAACTCGGAACTCGTATCAGGTAACCGATAACTCGGAGCTCGTATCTTGTAACTCGTAACTCGTTACCCATAACTCGGAACTCATATCTTGTATCTAGTAGCTCGTAACTCATTACTGATTACCTAGAACTCGTATCTTGTGTCTCGTAGCTGGTAACTCGTTACGATAAGTGGGAACTCGCATCTTGTATCTCGTAACTCGCAATAGTACCTCGTAGATAGTAAGTCGTAACTCGTAACTCAGAACTCGTTACCCGTAACTCGTAAATCGCAGCTTATAACTCGCTACTGATATTCCGGAACTCGCATCTTATGTATCGTAGCTTGTAACCCATTATCAATAACAAGGAACTCGTATCTTACCTCTCGTAGCTCGTAAATCGTTACCGATAAGTGGGAACTCGCAACTTGTATCTCGTGACGCGTAACTCAGAACTTGGAACTCTTAACGCGTTACCGAAAACTCGGAGCTCGTATCTTGTATCACTTACCTTGTAAGTCGCAACTCGTAGCTCGTAACTCGTTACCCATAACTATTAACTCGTATCTTATATATCGTAACTTGTAATTCATTAACGATAACCTGGAACTCGCATCTTGCATCTCATGACGCGAAACTCAGAACTCGGAACTCGTAACGCGTAACCGACAACTCGGTGCGCGTATCTTCTAACTCGTAACTCGTCACCCATAACTCGGAACTCCTATCTTGTATCTAGTAGCTCGTAACTCATTGTTGATTACCTGGAACTCGCATCTTGTGTCTCGTAGCTCGTAACTCGTTACGATAAGTGTGAACTCGCATTTTGTATGTCGTAACTCATAACCCGGAACCCGTATCTTGTGTATCATAGCTTGTAACCCATTACCAAGAACAAGGAACTCGTATCTTGCCTCTCGTAGTTCGTAAATCGTTACCGATAAGTGGGAAATCGCTACTTGTATCTCGTGACGCATAACTCAGAACTTGGAACTCGTAACGCGTTACCGAGAACTCGGAGCCTTGTATCTCTTACCCTGTAACTCGTAACTCTTAACTCGTAAATCGCAGCTTATAACTCGCTACTCGTATCCCGGAACTCGCATCTTATGTATCATAGCTTGTAACCCATTATCGATAACAAGGAACTCGTATCTTGCCTCTCGTAGCTCGTAAATAGTTACCGATAAGTGGGAACTCGCAACTTGTATCTCGTGACGCGTAACTCAGAACTTGGAACTCGTAACGCGTTACCGATAACTCGGAGCTTGTATCTTGTATCTCTTATCTTGTAACTCGTAACTTGTATTTCGTAACTGGTTACCTATGACTCGAAACTCGTATCTTCTATCTCGGATCTCGCAAATCATTGGCGGTAACCTAAAACTCGTATCCTAGATCTTGAAGATCGTAGCTTGTTACCAATAAGTGGGAGCTCGCATCTTGTATCTCGCGACGTGTAACCCAGGACTCGGAACTCGAAAGTGTTACCGATAACTCGGAGCTCGTATCTTGTATCACTTATTTTGTAACTCGTTAGTCGTAGCCCGTAACTCGTTGCTCATAACTCGGAACTCGAATCTTGATCTCGGACCTTGCAAATCAATGACGATAACCTCGAACTCGTATCCTAGATCTAGTAGTTCGTAACTCGTTACTTATAGGTGGAATCTCGCATCTTGTACCTCATGACGCGGAACTCAGAACTCGGAACTCGTAACAGGTAACCGATAACTCGGAGCTCGTATCTTGTGACTCGTAACTCGTTACCCATACCTCGTAACTAGTTACCCATAACTCAGAACTCGTATCTTGCATCTAGTAGCTCGTAACTCATTACTGATTACCTAGAACTCGTATCTTGTATCTCGTATCTCGTACCTCGTAACTAGTACCTCGTAGATCGTGAGTCGTGATTCGTAACTCGTAAATCGTATATTGTAACTCGCAACTCGAAACTCGTAACTCGTAACTCGTAAATCGCAGCTTATAACTCGCTACTCATATCCCGGAACCCGTATCTTGTGTATCGTAGCTTGTAACCCATTACCAAGAACAAGGAACTCGTTTCTTGCCTCTCGTAGCTCGTAAATCGTTACCGATAAGTGGGAACTCGCAACTTGTATCTGGTGACGCGTAACTCAGAACTTGGAACTCGTAACGCGTTACTGAAAACTCGGAGCTTGTATCTTGTATATCTTATCTTGTAACTCGTAAATTGTAACTCGTAACTCGTTACCTATGACTCAAAACTCGTATCTTCTATCTCGGATCTCGCAAATCATTGCCGGTAACCTGAAACTCGTATCCTAGATCTTGAAGATCGTAGCTCGTTACCAATAAGTGGGAACTCGCATCTGGTATCTCGTGACGTGTAACTTAGAACTCGGAACTAGTAGCGCGTTATTGATAACTCGGAGCTTGTATCTTGTAATTCGTAACTCGTAACTCGTTACTCATAACTCAGAACTCGTATCTTATATATCGTAACCTGCAATCCATTACCGATAACCTGGAACATGTATCTTGCATCTCGTAATTCGTAAATCGTTACCGATAAGTGGGAACTCGCAATTTGTATCTCGTGACGCGTAACTCACAACATGGAACTCGTAATGCGTTATCGATAACTCGAAGCTTGTATCTTGTATCTCTTACCTTGTAACTCGTAACACTTAACCCGTTACCCATTACTCGGAACTCGTATCTTCTATCTCCGATCTCGCAAATCATTGCCGATAACCTGGAACTCGTATCCTAGATCTTGAAGATCGTAACTCGTTACCAATAAGTGGAAACTCGCATCTTGTATCTCGTGACGTGTAACTCAGAACTCGGAACTAGTAACGCGTAACCGATAACTCGAAGCTCGTATCTTGTATCACTTACCTAGTCGTAACTCGTAACTCGTAACTCGTTACCCATAACTCGGAACTCGTAACTTATATATAGTAACTTGTAATCCATTACCGATAACCTGGAACACGTATCTTGGATCTCGTTACTCGTAAATCGTTAACGATAAATGGGAACTCGCATCTTCTATCTCGTGACGTGTAACTCAGTACTCGGAACTCGAAAGTTTTACCGATATCTCGTAGCTCGCATCCTGTATCACTTACCTTGTAACTCGTAACTCGTAACCCGTAACTCGTTGCCCATTACTCCCAACTCGAATCTTGATCTCTTATCTTGTAATTCAATGACGATAACCTCGAACTGGTATCCTAGATCTAGTAGTTCGTAACTCGTTACCGATAGGTGGAAACTCGCATCTTGTATCTCATGACGCGAAACTCAGAACTCGGAACTCGTAACGCGTAACCGACAACTAGGTGCGCGTATCTTGTAACTTGTAACTCGTTACCCATAACTTGGTACTCCTATCTTGTATCTAGTAGCTCGTAACTCATTACTGATTACCTGGAACTCGCATCTTGTGTCTCGTAGTTCGTAACTAGTACCTCGTAGATCGTAAGTCGTAATTCGTAACTCGTAACTCGTATATCGTAACTCGCAACTCGAAACTCGTAACTCGTAAATCGCAGCTTATAACTCGCTACTCATATCCCGGAACTCGCATCTTGTGTATCGTAGCTTGTAACCCATTATCAATAACAAGGAACTTGTATCTTGCCTCTCGTAGCTCTTAAATCGTTACCGATAAGTGGGTACTCGCAACTTGTATCTCGTGACGCGTAACTCAGAACATGGAACTCGTAATGCGTTATCAATAACTCGAAGCGTGTATCTTGTATCTCTTACCTTGTAACTCGTAACTCGTAACTCGTAACCCGTTACCCATTACTCGGAACTCGTTTCTTCTATCTCGGATCTCGCGAATAATTGCCGATAACCTGGAACACGGTTCCTAGATCATGAAGATCGTAACTCGTTACTAAGAAGTGGGAACCCGCATCTTGTATCTCGTAACGTGTAACTCAGAACTCGGAACTAGTAACGCGTTACCGATAACTCGGAGCATGTATCTTGTAACTCGTAACTCGTAACTCGTTACTCATAACTCAGAACTCGTATCTTATATATCGTAACTTGCAATCCATTATCGATAACCTGGAGCTCGTATCTTGCATCTCGTAGCTCGTAAATCATTACATCATTACATTAGTGGGAACACGCAACTTGTATCTCGTGACGCGTAACTCAGAACTTGGAACTCGTAACGCGTTACCGATAACTCGGAGCTTGTATCTTGTATATGTTTTTCCTGTAACTCGTAACTTGTAACTCGTAACTCGTTACCTATGACTCGAAACTCGTATCTTCTATCTCGGATCTCGAAAATCATTGCCGGTAACCTGTAACTCGTATCCTAGATCTTGAAGATCGCAGCTCGTTACCAATAAGTGTGAACTCGCATCTTGCATCTCGTGACGTGTAACTCAGAACTCGGAACTAGTAACGCGTTACCGATAACTCGGAGCTTGTATCTGGTAACTCATAACTCGTAACTCGTTACTCATAACTCGTTACTCATAACTCAGAACTCGTATCTTATATGTCGTAATTCGCAATCCATTACCGATAACCTGGAACTCGTATCTTGCATCTCGTAGCTCGTAAATCGATACCGATAAGTCTGAACCCGCAACTTGTATCTCGTGACGCGTAACTCAGAACATGGAACTCGTAATGCGTTATCAATAACTCGAAGCTTGTATCTTGTATCTCTTACCTTGTAACTCGTAACTCGTAACTCGTAACTCGTAACTCGTAACTCGTAACTCGTAACTCGTAACTCGTAACTCGTAACTCGTAACTCGTAACTCGTAACTCGTAACTCGTAACTCGTAACTCGTAGCTCGTAACTCGTAACTCGTAACTCGTAACTCGTAACTCGTAACTCGTAACTCGTAACTCGTAACTCGTAACTCGTAACTCGTAACTCGTAACTCGTAACTCGTAACTCGTAACTCGTTACCCATTACTCGGAACTCGTTTCTTCTATCTCGGATCTCGCGAATCACTGCCGATAACCTGGAACTCAGTTCCTAGATCATGAAGATCGTAACTCGTTACTAAGAAGTGGGAACCCGCATTTTGTATCTCGTAACGTGTAACTCAGAACTCGGAACTAGTAACGCGTTACCGATAACTCGGAGCTCGTATCTTGTAACTCGTAACTCGTAACTCGTTACCCATAACTCGGAACTCGTATCTTATATATTGTAACTTGTAATCCACTACCAATAACCTGGAACCCGTATCTTGCATCTGGTAGCTCGTAAATCGTTTCCGATTAATGGGAACTCGCATCTTGTATCTCGTGACGTTTAACTCAGGACTCGGAACTCGAAGGTATTACCGACAACTCGGAGCTTGTATCTTGTATCACTTACTTTGTAACTCGTAACTCGTAACACGTAACTCGTTGCCCATAACTCGGAACTCGAATCTTGATCTCGGATCTTGTAAATCAGTGACGATAACCTCGAACTCGTATCCTAGATCTAGTAGTTCGTAACTCGTTACGATAAGTGGGAACTCGCATCTTGTATCTCGTAACTCGCAATAGTACCTCGTAGATAGTAAGTTGTAACTCGTAACTCGTAACTCGTTACCCTTAACTCGGAACTCCTATCTTGTATCTAGTAGCTCGTAACTCATTGTTGATTACCTGGAACTCGCATCTTGTGTCTCGCAGCTCGTAACTCGTTACGATAAGTGGGAACTCGCATCTTGTATGTCGTAACTCATAACCCGGAACCCGTATCTTGTGTATCGTAGCTTGTAAGCCATTATCAATAACAAGGAACTCGTATCTTGCCTCTCGTAGCTCGTAAATCGTTACCGATAAGAGGGAACTCGCAACTTGTATCTCGTCACGCGTAACTCAGAACTTGGAACTCGTAACGCGTTACCGATAACTCGGAGCTTGTATCTTGTATCTCTTATCTTGTAACTCGTAACTTGTAACTCGTACCTCGTTACCTATGACTCGAAACTCGTATCTTCTATCTCGGATCTCGCAAATCATTACCGGTAACCTAAAACTCGTATCCTAGATCTTGAAGATCGTAGCTCGTTACCAATAAGTGGGAACTCGCATCTTTTATCTCGCGACGTGTAACCCAGGACTCGGAACTCGAAAGTGTTACCGATAACTCGGAGCTCGTATCTTGTATCACTTATCTTGTAACTCGTTAGTCGTAGCCCGTAACTCGTTGCTCATAACTCGGAACTCGAATCTTGATCTCGGATCTTGCAAATCAATGACGATAACCTCGAACTCGTATCCTAGATCTAGTAGTTCGTAGCTCGTTACCGATAGGTGGAAACTAGCATCTTGTACCTTATGACGCGGAACTCAGAACTCGGAACTCGTATCAGGTAACCGATAACTCGGAGCTCGTATCTTGCAACTCGTAACCCGTTACCCATAATTCGGAACTCATATCTTGTATCTAATAGCTCGTAACTCATTACTGATTACCTGGAACTCGTATCTTGTAGCTCGTAACTCGTTACGATAAGTGGGAACTCGCATCTTGTATCTCGTAACTTGCAATTGTACCTCGTAGATAGTAAGTCGTAACTCGTAACTCGTAACTCGTAACTCGTAACTCGTAACTCGTAACTCGTAACTCGTAACTCGTAACTCGTAACTCGTAACTCGTAACTCGTAACTTGTAACTCGTAACTCGTTACCCGTAACTCGTAAATCGCAGCTTATAACTCGCTACTCATATTCCGGAACTCGCATCTTATGTATCGTAGCTTGTAACCCATCATCAATTTCAAGGAACTCGTATCTTACCTCTCGTAGCTCGTAATTCGTTACCGATAAATGGGAACTCGCAACTTGTATCTCGTGACGCGTAACTCAGAACTTGGAACTCGGAACTTGTATATTGTATCTCTTATCTTGTAACTCATAACTTGTAACTCGTAACTCGTTACCTATGACTTGAAACTCATATCTTCTTTCTCGGATCTCGCAAATCATTGCCGATAACGTGGAACTATTACCCTAGATCTTCATCATCACTTACCTTGTAACTCGTAATTCGTAACCCGTAACTCGTTGCCCATAACTCCGAACTCGGATCTAGATCTCGTATCTTGTAAATCAATGACGATAACCTCGAACTCGTATCCTAGATCTAGTAGTTCGTAACTCGTTACCGATAGGTGGAAACTCGCATCTTGTATCTTATGACGCGGAACTGAGAACTCGGAACTCGTATCAGGTAACCGATAACTCGGAACTAATATCTTGTATCTAGTAGCTCGTAACTCATTACTGATTACCTGGAACTCGTATCTTGTGTCTCGTAGCTGGTAACTCGTTACGATAAGTGGGAACTCGCATCTTGTATCTCGTAACTCGCAATAGTACCTCGTAGATAGTAAGTCGTAACTCGTAACTCAGAACTCGTTACCCGTAACTCGTAAATCGCAGCTTATAACTCGCTACTGATATTCCGGAACTCGCATCTTATGTATCGTAGCTTGTAACCCATTATCAATAACAAGGAACTCGTATCTTACCTCTCGTAGCTCGTAAATCGTTACCGATAAATGGGAACTCGCAACTTGTATCTCGTGACGCGTAACTCAGAACTTGGAACTCGGAACTTGTATATTGTATCTCTTATCTTGTAACTCATAACTTGTAACTCGTAACTCGTTACCTATGACTTGAAACTCATATCTTCTTTCTCGGATCTCGCAAATCATTGCCGATAACGTGGAACTATCACCCTAGATCTTCATCATCACTTACCTTGTAACTCGTAATTCGTAACCCGTAACTTGTTGCCCATAACTCCGAACTCGGATCTAGATCTCGTATCTTGTAAATCAATGACGATAACTTCGAACTGGTATCCTAGATCTAGTAGTTCGTAACTCGTTACCGATAGGTGGAAACTCGCATCTTGTATCTCATGACGCGAAACTCAGAACTCGGAACTCGTAACGCGTAACCGACAACTCGATGCGCGTATCTTGTAACTCGTAACTCGTTACCCATAACTCGGAACTCCCATCTTGTATCTAGTAGCTCGTAACTCATTGTTGATTACCTGGAATTGGCATCTTGTGTCTCGCAGCTCGTAACTCGTTACGATAAGTGGGAACTCGCATCTTGTATGTCGTAACTCATAACCCGGAACCCGTATCTTGTGTATCGTAGCTTGTAACCCATTACCAAGAACAAGGAACTCGTATCTTGCCTCTCGTAGTTCGTAAATCGTTACCAATAAGTGGCAAATCGCTACTTGTATCTCGTGACGCATAACTCAGAACTTGGAACTCGTAACGCGTTACCGATAGCTCGGAGCCTTGTATCTCTTACCCTGTCACTCGTAACTCTTAACTCGTAAATCGCAGCTTATATCTCGCTACTCATATCCCGGAACTCGCATCATGTGTATCGTAGCTTGTAACCCATTATCAATAACCTGGAACTCGTATCTTGCATCTCGTAGCTCGTAAATCGTTACCGATAAGTGGGTACTCGCAACTTGTATCTCCTGACGCGTAACTCAGAACTTGGAACTCGTAACGAGTTACCGATAAGTCGAAGCTTGTATCTTGTATATCTTATCCTGTAACTCGTAACTTGTAACTCGAAACTCATTACCTATGACTCGAAACTCGTATCTTCTATCTCGGATCTCGCAAATCATTGCCGGTAACCTGGAACTCGTATCCTAGATCTTGAAGATCGCAGCTCGTTACCAATAAGTGGGAACTCGCATCTTGCATCTCGTGACGTGTAACTCAGAACTCGGAACTAGTAACGCGTTACCGATAACTCGGAGCTTGTATCTTGTAACTCGTAACTCGTAACTCGTAACTCGTAACTCGTAACTCGTTACCCGTAACCTCGAACTCGTATCCTAGATCTAGTAGTTCGTAACTTGTTACCGACAGGTGGAAGCTCACATCTTGTATCTCATGACGCGTAACTCAAAACTTGGAACTCGTAACGCGTTACCGATAACTCGGAGGTTGTATCTTGTATCTCTTACCTTGTAACTCGTAACTCGTAACTCGTTACCCATTACTCGGAACTTGCATCTTCCATCTCGGATCTCGCAAATCATTGCCGATAACGTGGAACTATTATCCTAGATCTTGAACATCGTAACTTGTTACCAATAAGTGGGAACTCGCATCTTATATCTCGTGACGTGTAACTCAGAACTCAGAACTAGTAACGCGTTACCGATGACTCGAAGCTCGTATCTTGTTTCACTTACCTTGTAAGTCGTAACTCGTAGCTCGTAACTCGTTACCCATAACTCGTAGCTCGTAACTCGTTACCCATAACTCGGAACTCCTATCTTGTATCTAGTAGCTCGTAACTCATTGTTGATTACCTGGAACTCGCATCTTGTGTCTCGCGGCTCGTAACTCGTTACGATAAGTGCGAACTCGCATCTTGTATGTCGTAACTCATAACCCGGAACCCATATCTTGTGTATCGTAGCTTGTAACCCATTACCAAGGACAAGGAACTCGTATCTTGCCTCTCGTAGTTCGTAAATCGTTACCGATAAGTGGGAAATCGCTACTTGTATCTCGTGACGCATAACTCAGAACTTGGAACTCGTTACCCATAACTCGGAACTCGTATCTTATATATGGTAACTTGTAATCCATTACCGATAACCTGGAACACGTATCTTGCATCTCGTTGCTCGTAAGCCATTTCCGATAAATTTGAACTTGCATCTTGTATCTCGTGACGTGTAACTTAGTACACGGAACTCGAAAGTGTTACCGATAACTCGGAGCTCGTATCTTGTATCACTTATCTTGTAACTCGTTAGTCGTAGCCCGTAACTCGTTGCTCATAACTCGGAACTCGAATCTTGATCTCGGATCTTGCAAATCAATGACGATAACCTCGAACTCGTATCCTATATCTAGTAGTTCGTAACTCGTTACTTATAGGTGGAAACTCGTATCTTGTACCTCATGACGCGGAACTCAGAACTCGGAACTCGTAACGCGTTACCGATAACTCGGAGCTTGTATCTTGTATATCTTATCCTGTAAGTCGTAACTTGTAACTCGTAACTCGTTACCCATTACTCGGAACTCGTATCTTATATATGGTAACTTGTAATCCATTACCGATAATCTGGAACTCATATCTTGCATCTCGTAGCTCGTAAATCGTAACTAGTACCTCGTAGATCGTAAGTCGTAACTCGTATATCGTAACTCGCAACTAGAAACTCGTAACTCGTAAATCGCAGCTTATAACTCGCTACTCGCATATCCCGGAACTCGCATCTTGTGTATCGTAGCTTGTAACCCATTCTCAATAACAAGGAACTTGTATCTTGCTTCTCGAAGCTCGTAAATCGTTACCGATAAGTGGGAACTCGCAACTTGTATCTCGTGACGCGTAACTCAGAACATGGAACTCGTAATGCGTTATCAATAACTCGAAGCTTGTATCTTGTATCTCTTACCTTGTAACTCGTAACTCGTAACTCGTAACTCGTAACTCGTAACTCGTAACTCGTTACCTATGACTCGAAACTCGTATCTTCTATCTCAGATCTCGCAAATCATTGCCGGTAACCTGGAACTCGTATACTAGATCTTGAAGATCGCAGCTCGTTATCAATAAGTGGGAACTCGCATCTCGTATCTCGTGACGCCTAACTCAGGACTCGGAGCTTGAAGGAGTTACTCATTACTGGGAACCCGTATCTTCTATCTCGGATCTCTCAAATCATTTCCGATAACCTGGAACTCGTATCCTAGATCTTGAAGATCGTAACTCATTACCAATAAGTGGGAACTCGCATATTGTATCTCGTGACGTGTAACTCAGAACTCGGAACTAGTAATGCGTTACCGATAACTCGGAGCTTGTATCTTGTAACTCGTAAGTCGTAACTCGTAACTCGTAACTCGTTACCCATAACCTCGAACTCGTATCCTAGATCTAGTAGTTCGTAACTCGTTACCGACAGGTGGAAGCTCACGTCTTGTATCTCATGACGCGTAACTCAAAACTTGGAACTCGTAACGCGTTACCGATAACTCGGAGGTTGTATCTTGTATCTCTTACCTTGTAACTCGTAACCCGTAACTCGTTGCCCATAACTCGGAACCCGAATCTTGATCTCGTATCTTGTTAATCAATGACGATAACCTCGAACTGGTATCCTAGATCTAGTAGTTCGTAACTCGTTACTGATAGGTGGAAACTCGCATCTTGTATCTCGTGACGTGTAACTCAGAACTCGGAACTAGTAACGCGTTAAGGATAACTCGGGGCTTGTATCTTGTAACTCGTAACTCGTTACTCATAACTCAGAACTCGTATCTTATATATCGTAACTTGCAATCGATTACCGATAACCTGGAACGCGTATCTTGCGTCTCGTAGCTCGTAAATCGTTACCGATAAGTGGGAACTCGCAACTTGTATCTCGTGACGCGTAACTCAGAACATGGAACTTGTAATGCGTTATCGATAACTCGAAGCTTGTATCTTGTATCTCTTACCTTGTAACTCGTAACTCTTAACCCGTTACCCATTACTCGGAACTCGTATCTTCTATCTCCGAACTCGCAAATCATTGCCAATAACCTGGAACTCGTATCCTAGATCTTGAAGATCGTAACTCGTTATCAATAAGTGGGAACTCGCATCTTGTATCTCGTGACGTGTAACTCAGAACTCGGAACTAGTAACGCGTAACCGATAACTCGAAGCTCGTATCTTGTATATAGTAACTTGTAATCCATTACCGATAACCTGGAACACGCATCTTGGATCTCGTTACTCGTAAATCGTTAACGATAAATGGGAACTCGCATCTTGTATCTCATGACGTGTAACTCAGTACTCGGAACTCGAAAGTTTTACCGATATCTCGGAGCTCGCATCTTGTATCACTTACCTTGTAACTCGTAACTCGTAACCCGTAACTCTTTGCCCATAACTCCGAACTCGAATCTTGATCTCTTATCTTGTAATTCAATGACAATCACCTCGAACAGGTATCCTAGATCTAGTAGTTCGTAACTCGTTACCGATAGGTGGAAACTCGCATCTTGTATCTCATGACGCGAAATTCAGAACTCGGAACTCGTAACGCGTA
Source organism: Bruchidius siliquastri (assembly GCA_949316355.1). NCBI lineage: Eukaryota > Metazoa > Arthropoda > Insecta > Coleoptera > Chrysomelidae > Bruchidius > Bruchidius siliquastri. The sequence goes on along the minus strand of OX438534.1, from coordinate 13,907,643 downwards.
ACCGACAACTAGGTGCGCGTATCTTGTAACTTGTAACTCGTTACCCATAACTCGGTACTCCTATCTTGTATCTAGTAGCTCGTAACTCATTACTGATTACCTGGAACTCGTGTCTTGTGTCTCGTAGCTCGTAACTCGTTACGATAAGTGGGAACTCGCAACTTGTATCTCGTGACGCGTAACTCAGAACTTGGAACTCGTAACGCGTTACCGATAAGTCGGAGCTTGTATCTTGTATCTCTTACCTTGTAACTCGTAACTTCTAACTCGTAACTCGTCAACTATGACTCGAAAGTCGTATCTTTTATCTCGGATCTCGCAAATCATTGTTGGTAACCTGGAACTCGTATCCTAGATCTTGAAGATCGTAGCTCGTTACCAATAAGTGGGAACTCGCATCTTGTATCTCGTGACGTGTAACTCAGGACTCGGAACTCGAAAGTGTTACCGATAACTCGGAGCTCGTATCTTGTATCACTTATCTTGTAACTCGTTACTCGTAACCCGTAACTCTTTGCCCATAACTCCGAACTCGAATCTTGATCTCTTATCTTGTAATTCAATGACAATCACCTCGAACTGGTATCCTAGATCTAGTAGTTCGTAACTCGTTACCGATAGGTGGAAACTCGCATCTTGTATCTCATGACGCGAAACTCAGAACTCGGAACTCGTAACGCGTAACCGACAACTAGGTGCGCGTATCTTGTAACTTGTAACTCGTTACCCATAACTCGGTACTCCTATCTTGTATCTAGTAGCTCGTAACTCATTACTGATTACCTGGAACTCGTGTCTTGTGTCTCGTAGCTCGTAACTCGTTACGATAAGTGGGAACTCGCAACTTGTATCTCGTGACGCGTAACTCAGAACTTGGAACTCGTAACGCGTTACCGATAAGTCGGAGCTTGTATCTTGTATCTCTTACCTTGTAACTCGTAACTTCTAACTCGTAACTCGTCAACTATGACTCGAAACTCGTATCTTTTATCTCGGATCTCGCAAATCATTGTTGGTAACCTGGAACTCGTATCCTAGATCTTGAAGATCGTAGCTCGTTACCAATAAGTGGGAACTCGCATCTTGTATCTCGTGACGTGTAACTCAGGACTCGGAACTCGAAAGTGTTACCGATAACTCGGAGCTCGTATCTTGTATCACTTATCTTGTAACTCGTTACTCGTAACCCGTAACTCACTGGTCATAACTCGGAACTCGAATCTTGATCTCGGATCTTGCAAATCAATGACGATAACCTCGATCTCGTATCATGGATCTAGTAGTTCGTAACTCGTTACTTATAGGTGGAAACTCGCATCTTGTACCTCATGACGCGGAACTCAGAACTCGGAACTCGTAACAGGTAACCGATAACTCGGAGCTCGTATCTTGTGACTTGTAACTCGTTACCCATAAGTCGCAAATCGTATATTGCATCTAGTAGCTCGTAACTCATTACAGATTACCTGCAACTCGTATCTTGTGTCTCGTAGTTCGTAACTAGTACCTCGTAGATCGTAAGTCGTAATTCGTAACTCGTAACTCGTATATCGTAACTCGCAACTCGCAACTCGAAACTCGTAACTCGTAACTCGTAACTCGTAAATCGCAGCTTATAACTCGCTGCTCATATCCCGGAACTCGCATCTTGTGTATCGTAGCTTGTGACCCATTATCAATAACAAGGAACTTGTATCTTGCCTCTCGTAGCTCGTAAATCGTTACCGATAAGTGGGAACTCGCAACTTGTATCTCGTGACGCGTAACTCAGAACTTGGATCTCGCAACCCGTTACCGATAACTCGGAGCTTGTATCTTGTATATCTTATCCTGTAACTCGTAACTTGTAACTCGTAACTCGTTACCTATGACTCGAAACTCGTATCTTCTATCTCGGATCTCGCAAATCATTGCCGGTAACCTGGAACTCGTATACTAGATCTTGAAGATCGCAGCTCGTTACCAATAAGTGGGAACTCGCATCTCGTATCTCGTGACGCCTAACTCAGGACTCGGAGCTTGAAGGAGTTACTCATTACTCGGAACCCGTATCTTCTATCGCGGATCTCTCAAATCATTGCCGATAACCTGGAACTCGTATCCTAGATCTTGAAGATCGTAACTCATTACCAATAAGTGGGAACTCGCATATTGTATCTCGTGACGTGTAACTCAGAACTCGGAACTAGTAACGCGTTACCGATAACTCGGAGCTTGTATCTTGTAACTCGTAACTCGTAACTCGTAACTCGTAACTCGTTACCCATAACCTCGAACTCGTATCCTAGATCTAGTAGTTCGTAACTCGTTACCGACAGGTGGAAGCTCACATCTTGTATCTCATGACGCGTAACTCAAAACTTGGAACTCGTAACGCGTTACCGATAACTCGGAGGTTGTATCTTGTATCTCTTACCTTGTAACTCGTAACTCGTAACTCGTTACCCATTACTCGGAACTTGCATCTTCTATCTCGGATCTCGCAAATCATTGCCGATAACCTGGAACTCGTATCATAGATCTTGAAGATCGTAACTCGTTACCAATAAGTGGGAACTCGCAACCTGTATCTCGTGACGTATAACTCAGAACTCGGAACTAGTAACGCGTTACCGATAACTCGGAGCTCGTATGTTGTATCCCTTACCTTGTAACTCGTAACCCGTAACTCGTTGCCCATAACTCGGATCCCGAATCTTGATCTCGTATCTTGTTAATCAATGACGATAACCTCGAACTGGTATCCTAGATCTAGTAGTTCGTAACTCGTTACTGATAGGTGGAAACTCGCATCTTGTATCTCGTGACAAGTAACTCAGAACTCGGAACTAGTAACGCGTTAAGGATAACTCGGAGCTTGTATCTTGTAACTCGTAACTCGTTACTCATAACTCAGAACTCGTATCTTATATATCGTAACTTGCAATCGATTACCGATAACCTGGAACGCGTATCTTGCGTCTCGTAGCTCGTAAATCGTTACCGATAAGTGGGAACTCGCAACTTGTATCTCGTGACGCGTAACTCAGAACATGGAACTTGTAATGCGTTATCGATAACTCGAAGCTTGTATCTTGTATCTCTTACCTTGTAACTCGTAACTCTTAACCCGTTACCCATTACTCGGAACTCGTATCTTCTATCTCCGATCTCGCAAATCATTGCCAATAACCTGGAACTCGTATCCTAGATCTTGAAGATCGTAACTCGTTACCAATAAGTGGGAACTCGCATCTTGTATCTCGTGACGTGTAACTCAGAACTCGGAACTAGTAACGCGTAACCGATAACACGAAGCTCGTATCTTGTATCACTTACCTTGTAACTCGGAACTCGTAACCCGTAACTCGTTGCCCATAACTCCGAACTCGAATCTTGATCTCTTATCTTGTAATTCAATGACGATAACCTAGAACTGGTATCCTAGATCTAGTAGTTCGTAACTCGTTACCGATAGGTGGAAACTCGCATCTTGTATCTCATGACTCGGTGCGCGTATCTTGTAACTCGTAACTCGTTACCCATAACTCGGAACTCCTATCTTGTATCTAGTAGCTCGTAACTCATTACTGATTACCTGCAACTCGCATCTTGTGTATCGTAGCTTGTAACCCATTATCAATAACAAGGAACTTGTATCTTGCCTCTCGTAGCTCGTAAATCGTTACCGATAAGTGGGAACTCGCAACTTGTATCTCGTAACTCGTAACTAGTACCTCGTAGATCGTAAGTCGTAATTCGTAACTCGTAACTCGTATATCATAACTCGCAAGTCGAAACTCGTAACTCTTAACTCGTAACACGTAACTCGTTGCCCATCACTCGGAACTCGAATCTTGATCTCGGATCTTGTAAATCAGTGACGATAACCTCGAACTCGTATCCTAGATCTAGTAGTTCGTAACTCGTTACCGATAGGTGGAAACTCGCATCTTGTACCTCATGACGCGGAACTCAGAACTCGGAACTCGTAACAGGTAACCGATAACTCGGAGCTCGTATCTTGTGACTTGTAACTCGTTACCCATAAGTCGGATATCGTATCTTGTATGTAGTAGCTCGTAACTCATTACTGATTACCTGCAACTCGTATCTTGTGTCTCGTAGCTCGTAACTAGTACCTCGTAGATCGAAAGTCGTAATTCGTAACTCGTAACTCGTATATCGTAACTCGTAACTCGTAACCCGTAAATCGCAGCTTATAACTCGCTACTCATATCCCGGAACTCGCATCTTGTGTATCGTAGCTTGTAACCCATTATCAATAACAAGGAACTTGTATCTTGCCTCTCGTAGCTCGTAAATCGCTACCGATAAGTGGGAACTCGCAACTTGTATCTCGTGACGCGTAACTCAGAACTTCGAACTCGTAACGCGTTACCGATAACTCGGAGCTTGTATCTTGTATATCTTATCCTGTAACTCGTAACTTGTAACTCGTAACTCGTTACCCATTACTCGGGACTCGTATCTTATATATGGTAACTTGTAATCCATTACCGATAATCTGTAACTCATATCTTGCATCTCGTAGCTAGTAAATCGTAACTAGTACCTCGTAGATCGTAAGTCATAATTCGTAACTCGTAACTCGTATATCGTAACTCGCAACTCAAAACTCGTAAATCGTAAATCGCAGCTTATAACTCGCTACTCGTATCCCGGAACTCGCATCTTGTGTATCGTAGCTTGTAACCCATTATCAATAACAAGGAACTTGTATCTTGCCTCTCGAAGCGCGTAAATCGTTACCGATAAGTGGGAACTCGCAACTTGTATCTCGTGACGCGTAACTCAGAACTTGGAACTCGTAACCCGTTACCGATAACTCGGAGCTTGTATCTTGTATATCTTATCCTGTAACTCGTAACTTGTAACTCGTAACTCGTTACCTATGATTCGAAACTAGTATCTTCTATCTCGGATCTCGCAAATCATTGCCGGTAACCTGGAACTAGTATCCTAGATCTTGAAGATCGCAGCTCGTTACCAATAAGTGGGAACTCGCATCTTGCATCTCGTGACGTGTAACTCAGAACTCGGAACTAGTAACGCGTTACCGATAACTCGGAGCTTGTATCTTGTAACTCATAACTCGTAACTTGTAACTCGTAACTCGTTACCTATGACTCGAAACTCGTATCTTCTATCTCGGATCTCGCAAATCATTGCCGATAACGTGGAACTATTATCCTAGATCTTGAACATCGTAACTCGTTACCAATAAGTGGGAACTCGCATCTTGTATCTCGTGACGTGTAACTCAGAACTCAGAACTAGTAACGCGTTACCGATGACTCGAAGCTCGTATCTTGTATCACTTACCTTGTAAGTCGTAACTCGTAGCTCGTAACTCGTTACCCATAACTCGTAGCTCGTAACTCGTTACCCATAACTCGGAACTCCTATCTTGTATCTAGTAGCTCGTAACTCATTGTTGATTACCTGGAACTCGCATCTTGTGTCTCGCGGCTCGTAACTCGTTACGATAAGTGCGAACTCGCATCTTGTATGTCGTAACTCATAACCCGGAACCCGTATCTTGTGTATCGTAGCTTGTAACCGATTACCAAGGACAAGGAACTCGTATCTTGCCTCTCGTAGTTCGTAAATCGTTACCGATAAGTGGGAAATCGCTACTTGTATCTCGTGACGCATAACTCAGAACTTGGAACTCGTAACGCGTTACCGAAGACTCGGAGCTTGTATTTTGAATCTCTTATCTTGTAACTCATAACTTGTGACTCGTAACTCGTTACCTATGACTCGAAACTCGTATCTTCTATCTCGGATCTCGCAAATCATTACCGATAACGTGGAACTATTATCCTAGATCTTGAACATCGTAACTCGTTACCAATAAGTGGGAACTCGCATCTTGTATCTCGTGACGTCTAACTCAGATCTCGGAACTAGTAACGCGTTACCGATGACTCGAAGCTCGTATCTTGTATCACTTACCTTGTAAGTGGTAACTCGTAGCTCGTAACTCGTTACCCATAACTCTTAACTCGTATCTTATATATCGTAACTTGTAATCCATTAACGATAACCTGGAACTCATATCTTACATCTCGTAGCTCGTAAATCGTAACTAGTACCTCGTAGATCGTAAGTCGTAATTCGTAACTCGTATATCGTAACTCGCAACTCGAAACCGTAACTCGTAACTTGTAAATCGCAGCTTATAACTCGCTGCTCATATCCCGGAACTCGCATCTTGTGTATCGTAGCTTGTAACCCATTATCAATAACAAGGAACTTGTATCTTGCCTCTCGTAGCTCGTAAATCGTTACCGATAAGTGGGAACTCGCAACTTGTATCTCGTGACGCGTAACTCAGAACTTCGAACTCGTAACGCGTTACCGATAACTCGGAGCTTGTATCTTGTATATCTTATCCTGTAACTCGTAACTTGTAACTCGTAACTCGTTACCTATTACTCGGGACTCGTATCTTATATATGGTAACTTGTAATCCATTACCGATAATCTGGAACTCATATCTTGCATCTCGTAGCTCGTAAATCGTAACTAGTACCTCGTAGATCGTAAGTCGTAATTCGTAACTCGTAACTCGTAACTCGTAACTCGTAACTCGTAACTCGTAACTCGTAACTCGTAACTCGTAACTCGTAACTCGTAACTCGTAACTCGTATTTCGTAACTCGCAACTCAAAACTCGTAACTCGTAACTCGTAAATCGCAGCTTATAACTCGCTACTCATATCCCGAAACTCGCATCTTGTGTATCGTAGCTTGTAACCCATTATCAATAACAAGGAACTTGTATATTGCCTCTCGAAGCTCGTAAATCGTTACCGATAAGTGGGAACTCGCAACTTGTATCTCGTGACGCGTAACTCAGAACTTGGAACTCGTAACCCGTTACCGATAACTCGGAGCTTGTATCTTGTATATCTTATCCTGTAACTCGTAACTTTTAACTCGTAACTCGTTACCCATAACTCGGAACTCCTATCTTGTATCTAGTAGCTCGTAACTCATTGTTGATTACCTGGAACTCTCATCTTGTGTCTCGCAGCTCGTAACTTGTTACGATAAGTGGGAACTCGCATCTTGTATGTCGTAACTCATAACCCGAAACCCGTATCTTGTGTATCGTAGCTTGTAACCCATTATCAATAACAAGGAACTCGTATCTTGCCTCTCGTAGCTCGTAAATCGTTACCTATAAATTGGATTTCGCATCTTGAATCTTGTGACGTGTAACTCAGAACTAGGAACTAGTAACGCGTTACCGATGACTCGGAGCTCGTATCTTGTTACTCGTAACTCGTTACCCATAACTCGGAACTCGTATCATATATATGGTAACTTGTAATCCATTACCGATAACCTGGAACACGTATCTTGCATCTCGTTGCTCGTAAGCCATTTCCGATAAATTTGAACTTGCATCTTGTATCTCGTGACGTGTAACTTAGTACACGGAACTCGAAAGTGTTACCGATAACTCGGAGCTCGTATCTTGTATCACTTATCTTGTAACTCGTTAGTCGTAGCCCGTAACCTGTTGCTCATAACTCGGAACTCGAATCTTGATGTCGGATCTTGCAAATCAATGACGATAACCTCGAACTCGTATCCTAGATCTAGTAGCTCGTAACTCGTTACTTATAGGTGGAAACTCGTATCTTGTACCTCATGACGCGGAACTCAGAACTCGGAACTCGTAACAGGTAACCCATAACTCGAAACTCGTATCTTGTGACTCGTAACTCGTTACCAATAACTCGGAACTCGTATCTTGCATCTAGTAGCTTGTAACTCATTACTGATTACCTGGAACTCGTATCTTGTGTCTCGTAGCTCGTAACTAGTACCTCGTAGATCGTAAGCCGTGATTCGTAACTCGTAAATCGTATATCGTAACCCGCAGCTCGTAACTCGTAAATCGCAACTTATAACTCGCTACTCATATCCCGGAACTCGCATCTTGTGAATCGTAGCTTGTAACCCATTATCAATAACAAGGAACCTGTATCTTGCCTCTCGTAGCTCGTAAATCGTTACCGATAAGTGGGAACTCGCAACTTGTATCTCGTGACGCGGAACTCAGAACTTGGATCTCGCAACGCGTTACCGATAACTCGGAGCTTGTATCTTGTATATCTTATCCTGTAACTCGTAACTTGTAACTCGTAACTCGTTACCTATGACTCGAAACTCGTATCTTCTCTCTCGGATCTCGCAAATCATTGCCGGTAACCTTGAACTCGTATACTAGATCTTGAAGATCGGAGCTCGATACCAGTAAGTGGGAACTCGCATCTTGCATCTCGTGACGTGTAACTCAGAACTTGGAACTAGTAACGCGTTACCGATAACTCGGAGCATGTATCTTGTAACTCGTAACTCGTAACTCGTAACTCGTAACTCGTAACTCGTAACTCTTTACTCATAACTCGTAACTCGTTACTCATAACTCAGAACTCGTATCTTATATATTGTAACTTGCAATCCATTATCGATAACCTGGAGCTCGTATCTTGCATCTCGTAGCTCGTAAATCGTTACCGATAAGTGGGAACTCGCATCTTGCATCTCGTGACGTGTAACTCAGAACTTGGAACTAGTAACGCGTTACCGATAACTCGGAGCATGTATCTTGTAACTCGTAAATCGTAACTAGTTACTCATAACTCAGAACTCGTATCTTATATATCGTAACTTGCAATCCATTATCGATAACCTTGAGCTCGTATCTCGCATCTCGTAGCTCGTAAATCGTTACCGATAAGTGGGAACTCGCAACTTGTAACTCGTGACGCGTAACTCAGAACATGGAACTCGTAATGCGTTATCAATAACTCGAAGCTTGTGTCTTGTATCTCTTACCTTGTAACTCGTAACTCGTAACCCGTTACCGATTATTCGGAACTCGTTTCTTCTATCTCGGATCTCGCGAATCTTTGCCGATAACCTGGAACACGGTTCCTAGATCATGAAGATCGTAACTCGTTACTAAGGAGTGGGAAACCGCATCTTGTATCTCGTAACGTGTAACTCAGAACTCGGAACCAGTAACGCGTTACCGATAACTCGGAGCATGTATCTTGTAACTCGTAACTCGTAACTCGTTACTCATAACTCAGAACTCGTATCTTATATATCGCAACTTGCAATCCATTATCGATAACCTGGAGCTCGTATCTTGCATCTCGTAGCTCGTAAATCGTTACCGATAAGTCTGAACCCGCAACTTGTATCTCGTGACGCGTAACTCAGAACATGGAACTCGTAATGCGTTATCAATAACTCGAAGCTTGTATCTTGTATCTCTTACCTTGTAACTCGTAACTCGTAACTCGTAACTCGTGACTCGTAACTCGTAACTCGTAACTCGTAACTCGTAACTCGTAACTCGTAACTCGTAACTCGTAACTCGTAACTCGTTACCCATTACTCGGAACTCGTTTCTTCTATCTCGGATCTCGCGAATCACTGCCGATAACCTGGAACTCAGTTCCTAGATCATGAAGATCGTAACTCGTTACTAAGAAGTGGGAACCCGCATTTTGTATCTCGTAACGTGTAACTCAGAATTCGGAACTAGTAACGCGTTACCGATAACTCGGAGCTCGTATCTTGTAACTCGTAACTCGTAACTCGTTAGCCATAACTCAGAACTCGTATCTTATATTTCGTAATTCGCAATCCATTACCGATAACCTGGAACTCGTATCTTGCATCTCGTAGCTCGTAAATCGTTACCGATAAGTCTGAACCCGCAACTTGTATCTCGTGACGCGTACCTCAGAACATGGAACTCGAAATGCGTTATCAATAACTCGAAGCTTGTATCTTGTATCTCTTACCTTGTAACTCGTAACTCGTAACTCGTTACCCATTACTCGGAACTCGTTTCTTCTATCTCGGATCTCGCGAATCACTGCCGATAACCTGGAACTCAGTTCCTAGATCATGAAGATCGTAACTCGTTACTAAGAAGTGGGAACCCGCATTTTGTATCTCGTAACGTGTAACTCAGAACTCGGAACTAGTAACGCGTTACCGATAACTCGGAGCTCGTATCTTGTAACTCGTAACTGGTTACCCATAACTCGGAACTCGTATCTTATATATTGTAACTTGTAATCCACTACCAATAACCTGGAACTCGTATCTTGCATCTGGTAGCTCGTAAATCGTTTCCGATAAATGGGAACTCGCATCTTGTATCTCGTGACGTTTAACTCAGGACTCGGAACTCGAAGGTATTACCGACAACTTGGAGCTTGTATCTTGTATCACTTACTTTGTAATTCGTAACTCGTAACACGTAACTCGTTGCCCATAACTCGGAACTCGAATCTTGATCTCGGATCTTGTAAATCAGTGACGATAACCTCGAACTCGTATCCTAGATCTAGTAGTTCGTAACTCGTTATCGATAGGTGGAAACTCGCATCTTGTATCTCATGACGCGAAACTCAGAACTCGGAACTCGTATCTTGTGTATCGTAGCTTGTAACCCATTACCAAGAACAAGGAACTCGTATCTTGCCTCTCGTAGTTCGTAAATCGTTACCGATAAGTGGGAAATCGCTACTTGTATCTCGTGACGCATAACTCAGAACTTGGAACTCGTAACGCGTAACCGACAACTCGGTGCGCGTATCTTGTAACTCGTAACTCGTTACCCATAACTCGAATCTCCTATCTTGTATCTAGTAGCTTGTAACTCATTGTTGATTACCTGGAACTCGCATCTTGTGTCTCGCAGCTCGTAACTCGTTACGATGGGTGGGAACTCGCATCTTGTATGTCGTAACTCATAACCCGGAACCCGTATCTTGTGTATCGTAGCTTGTAACTCATTACCAAGAACAAGGAACTCGTATCTTGCCTCTCGTAGTTCGTAAATAGTTACCGATAAGTGGGAAATCGCTACTTGTATCTCGTGACGCCTAACTCAGAACTTGGAACTCGTAACGCGTTACCGATAACTCGGAGCCTGTATCTTGTATCTCTTACCCTGTAACTCGTAATATGTAACTCGTTACCCATTACTCGGAACTCGTATCTTATATATGGTAACTTGTAATCCATTACCGATAACCTGGAACGCATATCTTGTATCTCGTAGCTCGTAAATCGTTACCGATAAATGGGAACTCGCATCTTGTATCTCGTGACGCCTAACTCAGGAATCGGAGCTCGAAGGTGTTATCGATAATTCGGAGCTCGTATCTTGTATCACTTACCTTGTAACTCGTCACTCGTAACCCGTAACTCGTTACCCATAACTCGGAACTCGAATCTTGATCTCGGATCTTGTAAATCAATGACGATAACCTCGAACTCGTCTCCTAGAACTAGTAGCTAGTAACTCATTACTGATTACCTGGAACACGTATCTTGTGTCTCGTAGCTCGTAGCTCGTTACGATAAGTGGGAACTCGCATCTTGTATCTCGTAACTCGTAACTAGTACCTCGTAGATCGTGAGTCGTAACTCGTAACTCGTAACTCGTTACCCGTAACTCGTAAATCGCAGCTTATAACTCGCTACTCATATTCCGGAGCTCGCATCTTATGTATCGTAGCTTGTAACCCATTATCAATAACAAGGAACTCGTATCTTACCTCTCGTAGCTCGTAAATCGTTACCGATAAGTGGGAACTCGCAACTTGTATCTCGTAACGCGTAACTCAGAACTTGGAACTCGTAAGCGTTACCGAAAACTCGGAGCTTGTATTTTGTATCTCTTATCTTGTAACTCATAACTTGTGACTCGTAACTCGTTACCTATGACTCGAAACTCATATCTTCTATCTCGGATCTCGCAAATCATTGCCGATAACGTGGAACTATTATCCTAGATCTTGAACATCGTAACTCGTTACCAATAAGTGGGAACTCGCATCTTGTATCTCGTGACGTCTAACTCAGATCTCGGAACTAGTAACGCGTTACCGATGACTCGAAGCTCGTATCTTGTATCACTTACCTTGTAAGTCGTAACTCGTAGCTCGTAACTCGTAAGTAGTACCTCGTAGATCGTGAGTCGTAACTCGTAACTCGTAACTCGTGTCCCGTAACACGTAAATCGCAGCTTATAACTCGCTACTCATATTCCGGAGCTCGCATCTTATGTATCGTAGCTTCTAACCCATTATCAATAACAAGGAACTCGTATCTTACCTCTCGTAGCTCGTAAATCGTTACCGATAAGTGGGAACTCGCAACTTGTATCTCGTAACGCGTAACTCAGAACTTGGAACTCGTAACGCGTTACCGATAAGTCGGAGCTTGCATCTTCTATCTCTTATCTTGTAACTCGTAACTTCTAACTCGTAACTCGTCAACTATGACTCGAAACTCGTATCTTTTATCTCGGATCTCGCAAATCATTGTTGGTAACCTGGAACTCGTATCCTAGATCTTGAAGGTCGTAGCTCGTTACCAATAAGTGGGAACTCGCATTTTGTATCTCGCGACGTGTAACTCAGGACTCGGAACTCGAAAGTGTTACCGATAACTCGGAGCTCGTATCTTATATCACTTATCTTGTAACTCGTTACTCGTAACCCGTAACTCGCTGGTCATAACTCGGAACTCGAATCTTGATCTCGGATCTTGCAAATCAATGACGATAACCTCGAACTCGTATCCTGGATCTAGTAGTTCGTAACTCGTTACTTATAGGTGGAAACTCGCATCTTGTACCTCATGACGCGGAACTCAGAACTCGGAACTCATAACAGGTAACCGATAACTCGGAGCTCGTATCTTGTGACTTGTAACTCGTTACCCATAACTCGGAAATCGTATATTGTATCTAGTAGCTCATTACTCATAACTGATTACCTGCAACTCGTATCTTGTGTCTCGTAGTTCGTAACCAGTACCTCGTAGATCGTAAGTCGTAATTCGTAACTCGTAACTCGTATATCGTAACTCGCAACTCGAAACTCGTAACTCGGAAATCGCAGCTTATATCTCGCTACTCATATCCCGAAACTCGCATCTTGTGTATCGTAGCTTGTAACCCATTATCAATAACAAGGAACTTGTATTTTGCCTCTTGTAGCTCGTAAATCGTTACCGATAAGTGGTAACTCGCAACTTGTATCTCGTAACTCGTAACTAGTACCTCGTAGATCGTAAGTCGTAATTCGTAACTCGTAACTCGTATATCGTAACTCGCAACTCGAAACTCGTAACTCGTAACTCGTAACTCGTAACTCGTAAATCGCAGCTTATAACTCGCTACTCATATCCCGGAACTCACATCTTGTGTATCGTAGCTTGTAACCCATTATCAATAACAAGGAACTTGTATCTTGCCTCTCGTAGCTCGTAAGTCGTCACCGATAAGTGGGAACTCGCAACTTGTATCTCGTAACTCGTAACTAGTACCTCGTAGATCGTAAGTCGTAATTCGTAACTCGTAACTCGTATATCATAACTCCCAACTCGAAACTCGTAACTCTTAAATCGCAGCTTATAACTCGCTACTCATATCCCGGAACTCGCATCTTGTGTATCGCAGCTTGTAACCCATTATCAATATCAAGGAACTTGTATCTTGCCTTTCGTAGCTCGTAAATCGTTACCGATAAGTGGGAACTCGCAAATTGTATCTCGTGACGCGTAACTCAGAACTTGTAACTCGTAACGCGTTACCGATAACTCGGAGCTCGTATCTTGTAACTCGTAACTCGTAACTCGTTACCCATAACTCGGAACTCGTATCTTATATATTGTAACTTGTAATCCACTACCAATAACCTGGAACTCGTATCTTGCATCTGGTAGCTCGTAAATCGGTTCCGATAAATGGGAACTCGCATCTTGTATCTCGTGACGTTTAACTCAGGACTCGGAACTCGAAGGTATTACCGATAACTCGGAGCTTGTATCTTGTATCACTTACTTTGTAACTCGTAACTCGTAACACGTAACTCGTTCCCCATAACTCGGAACTCGAATCTTGATCTCGGATCTTGTAAATCAGTGACGATAACCTCGAACTCGTATCCTAGATCTAGTAGTTCGTAACTCGTTACCGATAGGTGGAAACTCGCATCTTGTACCTCATGACGCGGAACTCAGAACTCGGAACTCGTAACAGGTAACCGATAACTCGGAGCTCGTATCTTGTGACTTGTAACTCGTTACCCATAACTCGGAAATCGTATCTTGTATGTAGTAGCTCGTAACTCATTACTGATTACCTGCAACTCGTATCTTGTGTCTCGTAGCTCGTAACTAGTACCTCGTAGATCGTAAGTCGTAATTCGTAACTCGTAACTCGTATATCGTATCTCGCAATTCGAAACTCGTAACTCGTAACTCGTAAATCGCAGCTTATAACTCGCTACTCATATCCCGGAACTCGTATTTTATGTATCGTAGCTTGTAACCCATTATCAATAACAAGGAACTTGTATCTTGCCTCTCGTAGCTCGTAAATCGCTACCGATAAGTGGGAACTCGCAACTTGTATCTCGTGACGCGTAACTCAGAACTTCGAACTCGTAACGCGTTACCGATAACTCGGAGCTTGTATCTTGTATATGTTATCCTGTAACTCGTAACTTGTAACTCGTAACTCGTTACCCATTACTCGGGACTCGTATCTTATATATGGTAACTTGTAATCCATTACCGATAATCTGTAACTCATATCTTGCATCTCGTAGCTCGTAAATCGTAACTAGTACCTCGTAGATCTTAAGTCATAATTCGTAACTCGTAACTCGTATATCGTAACTTGCAACTCAAAACTCGTAACTCGTAAATCGCAGCTTATAACTCGCTACTCATATCCCGGAACTCGCATCTTGTGTATCGTAGCTTGTAAACCATTATCAATAATAAGGAACTTGTATCTTGCCTCTCGAAGCTCGTAAATCGTTACCGATAAGTGGGAACTCGCAACTTGTATCTTGTGACGCGTAACTCAGAACTTGGAACTCGTAACCTGTTACCGATAACTCAGAGCTTGTATCTTGTATATCTTATCCTGTAACTCGTAACTTGTAACTCGTAACTCGTTACCTATGATTCGAAACTAGTATCTTCTATCTCGGATCTCGCAAATCATTGCCGGTAACCTGGAACTAGTATCCTAGATCTTGAAGATCGCAGCTCGTTACCAATAAGTGGGAACTCGCATCTTGCATCTCGTGACGTGTAACTCAGAACTCGGAACTAGTAACGCGTTACCGATAACTCGGAGCTTGTATCTTGTAACTCATAACTCGTAACTTGTAACTCGTAACTCGTTACCTATGACTCGAAACTCGTATCTTCTATCTCGGATCTCGCAAATCATTGCCGATAACGTGGAACTATTATCCTAGATCTTGAACATCGTAACTCGTTACCAATAAGTGGGAACTCGCATCTTGTATCTCGTGACGTGTAACTCAGAACTCAGAACTAGTAACGCGTTACCGATGACTCGAAGCTCGTATCTTGTATCACTTACCTTGTAAGTCGTAACTCGTAGCTCGTAACTCGTTACCCATAACTCGTAGATGGTAACTCGTTACCCATAACTCGGAACTCCTATCTTGTATCTAGTAGCTCGTAACTCATTGTTGATTACCTGGAACTCGCATCTTGTGTCTCGCGGCTCGTAACTCGTTACGATAAGTGCGAACTCGCATCATGTATGTCGTAACTCATAACCCGGAACCCGTATCTTGTGTATCGTAGCTTGTAACCCATTACCAAGAACAAGGAACTCGTATCTTGCCTCTCGTAGTTCGTAAATCGTTACCGATAAGTGGGAAATCGCTACTTGTATCTCGTGACGCATAACTCAGAACTTGGAACTCGTAACGCGTAACCGACAACTCGGTGCGCGTAACTCGTAACTCGTAACTCGTATATCGTAACCCGCAACTCAAAACTCGTAACTCGTAAATCGCAGCTTATAACTCGCTACTCATATCCCGGAACTCGCATCTTGTGTATCGTAGCTTGTAACCCATTATCAATAAAAAGGAACTTGTATCTTGCCTCTCGAAGCTCGTAAATCGTTACCGATAAGTGGGAACTCGCAACTTGTATCTCGTGACGCGTAACTCAGAACTTGGAACTCGTAACCCGTTACCGATAACTCGGAGCATGTATCTTGTATATCTTATCCTGTAACTCGTAACTTGTAACTCGTAACTCGTTACCTATGACTCGAAACTAGTATCTTCTATCTCGGATCTCGCAAATCATTGCCGGTAACCTGGAACTAGTATCCTAGATCTTGAAGATCGCAGCTCGTTACCAATAAGTGGGAACTCGCATCTTGCATCTCGTGACGTGTAACTCAGAACTCGGAACTAGTAACGCGTTACCGATAACTCGGAGCTTGTATCTTGTAACTCATAACTCGTAACTTGTAACTCGTAACTCGTTACCTATGACTCGAAACTCGTATCTTCTATCTCGGATCTCGCAAATCATTGCCGATAACGTGGAACTATTATCCTAGATCTTGAACATCGTAACTCGTTACCAATAAGTGGGAACTCGCATCTTGTATCTCGTGACGTGTAACTCAGAACTCAGAACTAGTAACGCGTTACCGATGACTCGAAGCTCGTATCTTGTATCACTTACCTTGTAAGTCGTAACTCGTTACACATAACTCGTAGCTCGTAACTCGTTACCCATAACTCGGAACTCCTATCTTGTATCTAGTAGCTCGTAACTCATTGTTGATTACCTGGAACTCGCATCTTGTGTCTCGCCGCTCGTAACTCGTTACGATAAGTGTGAACTCGCATCTTGTATGTCGTAACTCATAACTCGGAACCCGTATCTTGTGTATCGTAGCTTTTAACCAATTACCAAGAACAAGGAACTCGTATCTTGCCTCTCGTAGTTCGTAAATCGTTACCGATAAGTGGGAAATCGCTACTTGTATCTCGTGACGCATAACTCAGAACTTGGAACTCGTAACGCGTAACCGACAACTCGGTGCGCGTATCTTGTAACTCGTAACTCGTTACCCATAACTCGAATCTCGTATCTTGTATCTAGTAGCTTGTAACTCATTGTTCATTACCTGGAACTCGCATCTTGTGTCTCGCAGCTCGTAACTCGTTACGATGGGTGGGAACTCGCATCTTGTATGTCGTAACTCATAACCCGGAACCCGTATCTTGTGTATCGTAGCTTGTAACCCATTACCAAGAACAAGGAACTCGTATCTTGCCTCTCGTAGTTCGTAAATCGTTACCGATAAGTGGGAAATCGCTACTTGTATCTCGTGACGCCTAACTCAGAACTTGGAACTCGTAACGCGTTACCGATAACTCGGAGCCTGTATCTTGTATCTCTTACCCTGTAACTCGTAACATGTAACTCGTTACCCATTTCTCGGAACTCGTATCTTATATATAACTTGTAATCCATTACCGATAACCTGGAACGCATATCTTGCATCTCGTAGCTCGTAAATCGTTACCGATAAATGGGAACTCGCATCTTGTATCTCGTGACGCCTAACTCAGGAATCGGAGCTCGAAGGTGTTACCGATAATTCGGAGCTCGTATCTTGTATCACTTACCTTGTAACTCGTCACTCGTAACCCGTAACTCGTTACCCATAACTCGGAACTCGAATCTTGTTCTCGGATCTTGTAAATCAATGACGATAACCTCGAACTCGTCTCCTAGAACTAGTAGCTAGTAACTCATTACTGATTACCTGGAACTCGTATCTTGTGTCTCGTAGCTCGTAAATCGTTACCGATAAGTGGGAACTCGCAACTTGTATCTCGTGACGCGTAACTCAGAACTTGGAACTCGTAACGCGTTACCGAAAACTCGGAGCTTGTATTTTGTATCTCTTATCTTGTAACTCATAACTTGTGACTCGTAACTCGTTACCTATGACTCGAAACTAGTATCTTCTATCTCGGATCTCGCAAATCATTGCCGATAACGTGGAACTATTATCCTAGATCTTGAACATCGTAACTCGTTACCAATAAGTGGGAACTCGCATCTTGTATCTCGTGACGTGTAACTCAGAACTCAGAACTAGTAACGCGTTACCGATGACTCGAAGCTCGTATCTTGTATCACTTACCTTGTAAGTCGTAACTCGTAACTCGTTACCCATAACTCGTAGCTCGTAACTCGTTACCCATAACTCGGAACTCCTATCTTGTATCTAGTAGCTCGTAACTCATTGTTGATTACCTGGAACTCGCATCTTGTGTCTCGCCGCTCGTAACTCGTTACGATAAGTGCGAACTCGCATCTTGTATGTCGTAATTCATAACCCGGAACCCGTATCTTGTGTATCGTAGCTTGTAACTCATTACCAAGAACAAGGAACTCGTATCTTGCCTCTCGTAGTTCGTAAATCGTTACCGATAAGTGGGAAATCGCTACTTGTATCTCGTGACGCGTTACTCAGAACTTGGAACTCGTAACGCGTTACCGAAAACTCAAAGCTTGTATTTTGTATCTCTTATCTTGTAACTTGTAAATTGTGACTCGTAACTCGTTACCTATGACTAGAAACTCGTATCTTCTATCTCGGATCTCGCAAATCATTGCCGATAACGTGGAACTATTATCCTAGATCTTGAACATCGTAACACGTTACCAATAAGTGGGAACTCGCATCTTGTATCTCGTGACGTCTAACTCAGATCTCGGAACTAGTAACGCGTTACCGATGACTCGAAGCTCGTATCTTGTATCACTTGCCTTGTAAGTCGTAACTCGTAGCTCGTAACTCGTTACCCATAACTCTTAACTCGTATCTTATATATCGTAACTTGTAATCCATTAACGATAACCTGGAACTCATATCTTACATCTCGTAGCTCGTAAATCGTAACTAGTACCTCGTAGATCGTAAGTCGTAATTCGTAACTCGTAACTCGTAACTCGTAACTCGTATATCGTAACTCGCAACTCAAAACTCGTAACTCGTAAATCGCAGCTTATAACTCGCTACTCATATCCCGAAACTCGCATCTTGTGTATCGTAGCTTGTAACCCATTATCAATAACAAGAAACTTGTATCTTGCCTCTCGAAGCTCGTAAATCGTTACCGATAAGTGGGAACTCGCAACTTGTATCTCGTGACGCGTAACTCAGAACTTGGAACTCGTAACCCGTTACCGATAACTCGGAGCTTGTATCTTGTAACTCATAACTCGTAACTTGTAACTCGTAACTCGTTACCTATGACTCGAAACTCGTATCTTCTATCTCGGATCTCGCAAATCATTGCCGATAACGTGGAACTATTATCCTAGATCTTGAACATCGTAACTCGTTACCAATAGGTGGGAACTCGCATCTTGTATCTCGTGACGTGTAACTCAGAACTCAGAACTAGTAACGCGTAACCGATGACTCGAAGCTCGTATCTTGTATCACTTACCTTGTAAGTCGTAACTCGTAGCTCGTAACTCGTTACCCATAACTCGTAGCTCGTAACTCGTTACCCATAACTCGGAACTCGTATCTTATATATGGTAACTTGTAATCCATTACCGATAACCTGGAACGCATATCTTGCATCTCGTAGCTCGTAAATCGTTACCGATAAATGGGAACTCGCATCTTGTATCTCGTGACGCCTAACTCAGGAATCGGAGCTCGAAGGTGTTACCGATAATTCGGAGCTCGTATCTTGTATCACTTACCTTGTAACTCGTCACTCTTAACCCGTAACTCGTTACCCATAACTCTTAACTCGTATCTTATATATCGTAACTTGTAATCCATTAACGATAACCTGGAACTCATATCTTACATCTCGTAGCTCGTAAATCGTAACTAGTACCTCGTAGATCGTAAGTCGTAATTCGTAACTCGTAACTCGTATATCGTAACTCGCAACTCGAAACTCGTAACTCGTAACTCGTAAATCGCAGCTTATAACTCGCTGCTCATATCCCGGAACTCGCATCTTGTGTATCGTAGCTTTTAACCCATTATCAATAACAAGGAACTTGTATCTTGCCTCTCGTAGCTCGTAAATCGTTACCGATAAGTGGGAACTCGCAACTTGTATCTCGTGACGCCTAACTCAGGAATCGGAGCTCGAAGGTGTTACCGATAATTCGGAGCTCGTATCTTGTATCACTTACCTTGTAACTCGTCACTCTTAACCCGTAACTCGTTACCCATAACTCTTAACTCGTATCTTATATATCGTAACTTGTAATCCATTAACGATAACCTGGAACTCATATCTTACATGTCGTAGCTCGTAAATCGTAACTAGTACCTCGTAGATCGTAAGTCGTAATTCGTAACTCGTAACTCGTATATCGTAACTCGCAACTCGAAACTCGTAACTCGTAACTCGTAAATCCCAGCTTATAACTCGCTGCTCATATCCCGGAACTCGCATCTTGTGTATCGTAGCTTGTAACCCATTATCAATAACAAGGAACTTGTATCTTGCCTCTCGAAGCTCGTAAATCGTTACCGATAAGTGGGAACTCGCATTTTGTATGTCGTGACGCCTAACTCAGGAATCGGAGCTCGAAGGTGTTACCGATAATTCGGAGCTCGTATCTTGTATCACTTACCTTGTAACTCGTCACTCGTAACCCGTAACTCGTTACCCATAACTCGGAACTCGAATCTTGTTCTCGGATCTTGTAAATCAATGACGATAACCTCGAACTCGTCTCCTAGAACTTGTAGCTAGTAACTCATTACTGATTACCTGGAACTCGCATCTTGTATCTCGTAACTCGTAACTAGTACCTCGTAGATCGTAAGTCGTAACTCGTAACTCGTAACTCGTTATCCGTAACTCGTAAATCGCAGCTTATAACTCGCTACTTATATTCCGGAGCTCGCATCTTATGTATCGTAGCTTGTAACCCATTATCAATAACAAGGAACTCGTATCTTACTTCTCGTAGCTCGTAAATCGTTACCGATAAGTGGGAACTCGCAACTTGTATCTCGTGACGCGTAACCGATAAGTGGGAAATCGCTACTTGTATCTCGTGACGCCTAACTCAGAACTTGGAACTCGTAACGCGTTACCGATAACTCGGAGCCTGTATCTTGTATCTCTTAACCTGTAACTCGTAACATGTAACTCGTTACCCATTACTCGGAACTCGTATCTTATATATGGTAACTTGTAATCCATTACCGATAACCTGGAACGCATATCTTGCATCTCGTAGCTCGTAAATCGTTACCGATAAATGGGAACTCGCATCTACTCGGAGCATGTATCTTGTAACTCGTAACAAGTAACTCGTTACTCATAACTCAGAACTCGTATCTTATATATCGTAACTTGCAATCCATTATCGATACCCTGGAGCTCGTATCTTGCATCTCGTAGCTCGTAAATCGTTACCGATAACTCTGAACCCGTAACTTGTATCTCGTGACGCGTAACTCAGAACATGGAACTCGTAATGCGTTATCAATAACTCGAAGCTTGTATCTTCTATCTCTTACCTTGTAACTCGTAACTCGTAACTCGTAACTCGTAACTCGTAACTCGTTACCCATTATTCGGAACTCGTATCTTATATATGGTAACTTGTAATCCATTACCGATAACCTGGAACGCATATCTTGCATCTCGTAGCTCGTAAATCGTTACCGATAAATGGGAACTCGCATCTTGTATCTCGTGACGCCTAACTCAGGAATCGGAGCTCGAAGGTGTTACCGATAATTCGGAGCTCGTATCTTGTATCACTTACCTTGTAACTCGTAACTCGTAACTCGTAACTCGTTACCCGTAACTCGTAAATCGCAGCTTATAACTCGCTACTCATATTCCGGAGCTCGCATCTTATGTATCGTAGCTTGTAACCCATTATCAATAACAAGGAACTCGTATCTTACCTCTCGTAGCTCGTAAATCGTTACCGATAAGTGGGAACTCGCAACTTGTATCTCGTAACGCGTAACTCAGAACTTGGAACTCGTAACGCGTTACCGAAAACTCGGAGCTTGTATTTTGTATCTCTTATCTTGTAACTCATAACTTGTGACTCGTAACTCGTTACCTATGACTCGAAACTCGTATCTTCTATCTCGGATCTCGCAAATCATTGCCGGTAACCTGGAACTCGTATACTAGATCTTGAAGATCGCAGCTCGTTACCAATAAGTGGGAACTCGCATCTTGCATCTCGTGACGTGTAACTCAGAACTTGGAACTAGTAACGCGTTACCGATAACTCGGAGCATGTATCTTGTAACTCGTAACTCGTAACTCATAACTCAGAACTCGTATCTTATATATCGTAACTTGCAATCCATTATCGATAACCTTGAGCTCGTATCTCGCATCTCGTAGCTCGTAAATCGTTACCGATAAGTGGGAACTCGCAACTTGTAACTCGTGACGCGTAACTCAGAACATGGAACTCGTAATGCGTTATCAATAACTCGAAGCTTGTGTCTTGTATCTCTTACCTTGTAACTCATAACTCGTAACCCGTTACCCATTACTCGGAACTCGTTTCTTCTATCTCGGATCTCGCGAATCATTGCCGATAACCTGGAACACGGTTCCTAGATCATGAAGATCGTAACTCGTTACTAAGGAGTGGGAACCCGCATCTTGTATCTCGTAACGTGTAACTCAGAACTCGGAACCAGTAACGCGTTACCGATAACTCGGAGCATGTATCTTGTAACTCGTAACTCGTAACTCGTTACTCATAACTCAGAACTCGTATCTTATATATCGTAACTTGCAATCCATTATCGATAACCTGGAGCTCGTATCTTGCATCTCGTAGCTCGTGAATCGTTACCGATAACTCTGAACCCGCAACTTGTATCTCGTGACGCGTAACTCAGAACATGGAACTCGTAATGCGTTATCAATAACTCGAAGCTTGTATCTTGTATCTCTTACCTTGTAACTCGTAACTCGTAACTCGTAACTCGTAACTCGTTACCCATTACTCGGAACTCGTTTCTTCTATCTCGGATCTCTAGAATCACTGCCGATAACCTGGAACTCAGTTCCTAGATCATGAAGATCGTAACTCGTTACTAAGAAGTGGGAACCCGCATTTTGTATCTCGTAACGTGTAACTCAGAACTCGGAACTAGTAACGCGTTACCGATAACTCGGAGCTCGTATCTTGTAACTCGTAACTCGTAACTCGTTAGCCATAACTCAGAACTCGTATCTTATATTTCGTAATTCGCAATCCATTATCGATAACCTGGAACTCGTATCTTGCATCTCGTAGCTCGTAAATCGTTACCGATAAGTCTGAACCCGCAACTTGTATCTCGTGACGCGTAACTCAGAACATGGAACTCGTAATGCGTTATCAATAACTCGAAGCTTGTATCTTGTATCTCTTACCTTGTAACTCGTAACTCGTAACTCGTAACTCGTTACCCATTACTCGGAACTCGTTTCTTCTATCTCGGATCTCGCGAATCACTGCCGATAACCTGGAACTCAGTTCCTAAATCATGAAGATCGTAACTCGTTACTAAGAAGTGGGAACCCGCATTTTGTATCTCGTAACGTGTAACTCAGAACTCGGAACTAGTAACGCGTTACCGATAACTCGGAGCTCGTATCTTGTAACTCGTAACTCGTTACCCATAACTCGGAACTCGTATCTTATATATTGTAACTTGTAATCCACGACCAATAACCTGGAACTCGTATCTTGCATCTGGTAGCTCGTAAATCGTTTCCGATAAATGGGAACTCGCATCTTGTATCTCGTGACGTTTAACTCAGGACTCGGAACTCGAAGGTATTACCGACAACTTGGAGCTTGTATCTTGTATCACTTACTTTGTAATTCGTAACTCGTAACACGTAACTCGATAGGAGGAAACTCGCATCTTGTATCTCATGACGCGAAACTCAGAACTCGGAACTCGTAACGCGTAACCGACAACTAGGTGCGCGTATCTTGTAACTTGTAACTCGTTACCCATAACTCGGTACTCCTATCTTGTATCTAGTAGCTCGTAACTCATTACTGACTACCTGGAACTCGTGTCTTGTGTCTCGTAGCTCGTAACTCGTTACGATAAGTGGGAACTCGCAACTTGTATCTCGTGACGCGTAACTCAGAACTTGGAACTCGTAACGCGTTACCGATAAGTCGGAGCTTGTATCTTGTATCTCTTACCTTGTAACTCGTAACTTCTAACTCGTAACTCGTCAACTATGGCTCGAAACTCGTATCTTTTATCTCGGATCTCGCAAATCATTGTTGGTAACCTGGAACTCGTATCCTAGATCTTGAAGATCGTAGCTCGTTACCAATAAGTGGGAACTCGCATCTTGTATCTCGTGACGTGTAACTCAGGACTCGGAACTCGAAAGTGTTACCGATAACTCGGAGCTCGTATCTTGTATCACTTATCTTGTAACTCGTTACTCGTAACCCGTAACTCACTGGTCATAACTCGGAACTCGAATCTTGATCTCGGATCTTGCAAATCAATGACGATAACCTCGATCTCGTATCCTGGATCTAGTAGTTCGTAACTCGTTACTTATAGGTGGAAACTCGCATCTTGTACCTCATGACGCGGACCTCAGAACTCGGAACTCGTAACAGGTAACCGATAACTCGGAGCTCGTATCTTGTGACTTGTAACTCGTTACCCATAAGTCGCAAATCGTATATTGCATCTAGTAGCTCGTAACTCATTACAGATTACCTGCAACTCGTATCTTGTGTCTCGTAGTTCGTAACTAGTACCTCGTAGATCGTAAGTCGTAATTCGTAACTCGTAACTCGTATATCGTAACTCGCAACTCGAAACTCGTAACTCGTAACTCATAAATCGCAGCTTATAACTCGCTGCTCATATCCCGGAACTCGCATCTTGTGTATCGTAGCTTGTGACCCATTATCAATAACAAGGAACTTGTATCTTGCCTCTCGTAGCTCGTAAATCGTTACCGATATTGAAGATCGCAGCTCGTTACCAATAAGTGGGAACTCGCATCTCGTATCTCGTGACGCCTAACTCAGGACTCGGAGCTTGAAGGAGTTACTCATTACTCGGAACCCGTATCTTCTATCGCGGATCTCTCAAATCATTGCCGATAACCTGGAACTCGTATCCTAGATCTTGAAGATCGTAACTCATTACCAATAAGTGGGAACTCGCATATTGTATCTCGTGACGTGTAACTCAGAACTCGGAACTAGTAACGCGTTACCGATAACTGGGAGCTTGTATCTTGTAACTCGTAACTCGTAACTCGTAACTCGTTACCCATAACCTCGAACTTGTATCCTAGATCTAGTAGTTCGTAACTCGTTACCGACAGGTGGAAGCTCACATCTTGTATCTCATGACGCGTAACTCAAAACTTGGAACTCGTAACGCGTTACCGATAACTCGGAGGTTGTATCTTGTATCTCTTACCTTGTAACTCGTAACTCGTAACTCGTTACCCATTACTCGGAACTTGCATCTTCTATCTCGGATCTCGCAAATCATTGCCGATAACCTGGAACTCGTATCATAGATCTTGAAGATCGTAACTCGTTACCAATAAGTGGGAACTCGCAACCTGTATCTCGTGACGTATAACTCAGAACTCGGAACTAGTAACGCGTTACCGATAACTCGGAGCTCGTATGTTGTATCCCTTACCTTGTAACTCGTAACCCGTAACTCGTTGCCCATAACTCGGAACCCGAATCTTGATCTCGTATCTTGTTAATCAATGACGATAACCTCGAACTGGTATCCTAGATCTAGTAGTTCGTAACTCGTTACTGATAGGTGGAAACTCGCATCTTGTATCTCGTGACGTGTAACTCAGAACTCGGAACTAGTAACGCGTTAAGGATAACTCGGAGCTTGTATCTTGTAACTCGTAACTCGTAACTCGTTACTCATAACTCAGAACTCGTATCTTATATATCGTAACTTGTAATCCATTACCGATAACCTGGAATACGTATCCTGGATCTCGTTACTCGTAAATCGTTAACGATAAATGGGAACTCGCAACTTGTATCTCGTGACGCGTAACTCAGAACATGGAACTTGTAATGCGTTATCGATAACTCGAAGCTTGTATCTTGTATCTCTTACCTTGTAACTCGTAACTCTTAACCCGTTACCCATTACTCGGAACTCGTATCTTCTATCTCCGATCTCGCAAATCATTGCCAATAACCTGGAACTCGTATCCTAGATCTTGAAGATCGTAACTCGTTACCAATAAGTGGGAACTCGCATCTTGTATCTCGTGACGTGTAACTCAGAACTCGGAACTAGTAACGCGTAACCGATAACACGAAGCTCGTATCTTGTATCACTTACCTTGTAAGTCGTAACTCGTAACTCGTAACTCGTTACCCATAACTCGGAACTCGTATCTTATATATAGTAACTTGTAATCCATTACCGATAACCTGGAATACGTATCCTGGATCTCGTTACTCGTAAATCGTTAACGATAAATGGGAACTCGCATCTTGTATCTCGTGACGTGTAACTCAGTACTCGGAACTCGAAAGTTTTACCGATATCTCGTAGCTCGCATCTTGTATCACTTACCTTGTAACTCGGAACTCGTAACCCGTAACTCGTTGCCCATAACTCCGAACTCGAATCTTGATCTCTTATCTTGTAATTCAATGACGATAACCTAGAACTGGTATCCTAGATCTAGTAGTTCGTAACTCGTTACCGATAGGTGGAAACTCGCATCTTGTATCTCATGACTCGGTGCGCGTATCTTGTAACTCGTAACTCGTTACCCATAACTCGGAACTCCTATCTTGTATCTAGTAGCTCGTAACTCATTACTGATTACCTGCAACTCGCATCTTGTGTATCGTAGCTTGTAACCCATTATCAATAACAAGGAACTTGTATTTTGCCTCTCGTAGCTCGTAAATCGTTACCGATAAGTGGGAACTCGCAACTTGTATCTCGTAACTCGTAACTAGTACCTCGTAGATCGTAAGTCGTAATTCGTAACTCGTAACTCGTATATCGTAACTCGCAACTCGAAACTCGTAACTCGTAACACGTAACTCGTTGCCCATAACTCGGAACTCGAATCTTGATCTCGGATCTTGTAAATCAGTGACGATAACCTCGAACTCGTATCCTAGATCTAGTAGTTCGTAACTCGTTACCGATAGGTGGAAACTCGCATCTTGTACCTCATGACGCGGAACTCAGAACTCGGAACTCGTAACAGGTAACCGATAACTCGGAGCTCGTATCTTGTGACTTGTAACTCGTTACCCATAACTCGGATATCGTATCTTGTATGTAGTAGCTCGTAACTCATTACTGATTACCTGCAACTCGTATCTTGTGTCTCGTAGCTCGTAACTAGTACCTCGTAGATCGAAAGTCGTAATTAGTAACTCGTAACTCGTATATCGTAACTCGCAACTCGAAACTCGTAACTCGTAACCCGTAAATCGCAGCTTATAACTCGCTACTCATATCCCGGAACTCGCATCTTGTGTATCGTAGCTTGTAACCCATTATCAATAACAAGGAACTTGTATCTTGCCTCTCGTAGCTCGTAAATCGCTACCGATAAGTGGGAACTCGCAACTTGTATCTCGTGACGCGTAACTCAGAACTTCGAACTCGTAACGCGTTACCGATAACTCGGAGCTTGTATCTTGTATATCTTATCCTGTAACTCGTAACTTGTAACTCGTAACTCGTTACCCATTACTCGGGACTCGTATCTTATATATGGTAACTTGTAATCCATTACCGATACTCTGTAACTCATATCTTGCATCTCGTAGCTAGTAAATCGTAACTAGTACCTCGTAGATCGTAAGTCATAATTCGTAACTCGTAACTCGTATATCGTAACTCGCAACTCAAAACTCGTAAATCGTAAATCGCAGCTTATAACTCGCTACTCGTATCCCGGAACTCGCATCTTATGTATCGTAGCTTGTAACCCATTATCAATAACAAGGAACTTGTATCTTGCCTCTCGAAGCTCGTAAATCGTTACCGATAAGTGGGAACTCGCAACTTGTATCTCGTGACGCGTGACTCAGAACTTGGAACTCGTAACCCGTTACCGATAACTCGGAGCTTGTATCTTGTATATCTTATTCTGTAACTCGTAACTTGTAACTCGTAACTCGTTACCTATGATTCGAAACTAGTATCTTCTATCTCGGATCTCGCAAATCATTGCCGGTAACCTGGAACTAGTATCCTAGATCTTGAAGATCGCAGCTCGTTACCAATAAGTGGGAACTCGCATCTTGCATCTCGTGACGTGTAACTCAGAACTCGGAACTAGTAACGCGTTACCGATAACTCGGAGCTTGTATCTTGTAACTCATAACTCGTAACTTGTAACTCGTAACTCGTTACCGATGACTCGAAGCTCGTATCTTGTATCACTTACCTTGTAAGTCGTAACTCGTAGCTCGTAACTCGTTACCCATAACTCGTAGCTCGTAACTCGTTACCCATAACTCGGAACTCCTATCTTGTATCTAGTAGCTCGTAACTCATTGTTGATTACCTGGAACTCGCATCTTGTGTCTCGCGGCTCGTAACTCGTTACGATAAGTGCGAACTCGCATCTTGTATGTCGTAACTCATAACCCGGAACCCGTATCTTGTGTATCGTAGCTTGTAACCCATTACCAAGAACAAGGAACTCGTATCTTGCCTCTCGTAGTTCGTAAATCGTTACCGATAAGTGGGAAATCGCTACTTGTATCTCGTGACGCATAACTCAGAACTTGGAACTCGTAACGCGTTACCGAAGACTCGGAGCTTGTATTTTGAATCTCTTATCTTGTAACTCATAACTTGTGACTCGTAACTCGTTACCTATGACTCGAAACTCGTATCTTCTATCTCGGATCTCGCAAATCATTGCCGATAACGTGGAACTATTATCCTAGATCTTGAACATCGTAACTCGTTACCAATAAGTGGGAACTCGCATCTTGTATCTCGTGACGTCTAACTCAGATCTCGGAACTAGTAACGCGTTACCGATGACTCGAAGCTCGTATCTTGTATCACTTACCTTGTAAGTGGTAACTCGTAGCTCGTAACTCGTTACCCATAACTCTTAACTCGTATCTTATATATCGTAACTTGTAATCCATTACCGATAATCTGGAACTCATATCTTGCATCTCGTAGCTCGTAAATCGTAACTAGTACCTCGTAGATCGTAAGTCGTAATTGGTAACTCGTAACTCGTAACTCGTAACTCGTAACTCGTAACTCGTAACTCGTAACTCGTATATCGTAACTCGCAACTCAAAACTCGTAACTCGTAACTCGTAAATCGCAGCTTATAACTCGCTACTCATATCCCGAAACTCGCATCTTGTGTATCGTAGCTTGTAACCTATTATCAATAACAAGGAACTTGTATCTTGCCTCTCGAAGCTCGTAAATCGTTACCGATAAGTGGGAACTCGCAACTTGTATCTCGTGACGCGTAACTCAGAACTTGGAACTCGTAACCCGTTACCGATAACTCGGAGCTTGTATCTTGTATATCTTATCCTGTAACTCGTAACTTTTAACTCGTAACTCGTTACCCATAACTCGGAACTCCTATCTTGTATCTAGTAGCTTGTAACTCATTGTTGATTACCTGGAACTCTCATCTTGTGTCTCGCAGCTCGTAACTTGTTACGATAAGTGGGAACTCGCATCTTGTATGTCGTAACTCATAACCCGAAACCCGTATCTTGTGTATCGTAGCTTGTAACCCATTATCAATAACAAGGAACTCGTATGTTGCCTCTCGTAGCTCGTAAATCGTTACCTATAAATTGGAACTCGCATCTTGAATCTTGTGACGTGTAACTCAGAACTAGGAACTAGTAACGCGTTACCGATGACTCGGAGCTCGTATCTTGGTACTCGTAACTCGTTACTCATAACTCGGAACTCGTATCTTATATATGGTAACTTGTAATCCATTACCGATAACCTGGAACACGTATCTTGCATCTCGTTGCTCGTAAGCCTTTTCCGATAAATTTGAACTTGCATCTTGTATCTCGTGACGTGTAACTTAGTACACGGAACTCGAAAGTGTTACCGATAACTCGGAGCTCGTATCTTGTATCACTTATCTTGTAACTCGTTAGTCGTAGCCCGTAACCTGTTGCTCATAACTCGGAACTCGAATCTTGATGTCGGATCTTGCAAATCAATGACGATAACCTCGAACTCGTATCCTAGATCTAGTAGCTCGTAACTCG
Organism: Bruchidius siliquastri; assembly: GCA_949316355.1. NCBI lineage: Eukaryota > Metazoa > Arthropoda > Insecta > Coleoptera > Chrysomelidae > Bruchidius > Bruchidius siliquastri. The sequence goes on along the minus strand of OX438534.1, from coordinate 13,877,442 downwards.
TTACTTATAGGTGGAAACTCGTATCTTGTACCTCATGACGCGGAACTCAGAACTCGGAACTCGTAACAGGTAACCCATAACTCGAAACTCGTATCTTGTGACTCGTAACTCGTTACCCATAACTCGGAAATCGTATCTTGCATCTAGTAGCTTTTAACTCATTACTGATTACCTGGAACTCGTATCTTGTGTCTCGTAGCTCGTAACTAGTACCTCGCAGATCGTAAGCCGTGATTCGTAACTCGTAAATCGTATATCGTAACCCGCAACTCGTAACTCGTAAATCGCAACTTATAACTCGCTACTCATATCCCGGAACTCGCATCTTGTGTATCGTAGCTTGTAACCCATTATCAATAACAAGGAACCTGTATCTTGCCTCTCGTAGCTCGTAAATCGTTACCGATAAGTGGGAACTCGCAACTTGTATCTCGTGACGCGGAACTCAGAACTTGGACCTCGCAACGCGTTACCGATAACTCGGAGCTTGTATCTTGTATATCTTATCCTGTAACTCGTAACTTGTAACTCGTAACTCGTTACCTATGACTCGAAACTCGTATCTTCTCTCTCGGATCTCGCAAATCATTGCCGGTAACCTTGAACTCGTATACTAGATCTTGAAGATCGGAGCTCGATACCAGTAAGTGGGAACTCGCATCTTGCATCTCGTGACGTGTAACTCAGAACTTGGAACTAGTAACGCGTTACCGATAACTCGGAGCATGTATCTTGTAACTCGTAACTTGTAACTCGTAACTCGTAACTCTTTACTCATAACTCGTAACTCGTTACTCATAACTCAGAACTCGTATCTTATATATTGTAACTTGCAATCCATTATCGATAACCTGGAGCTCGTATCTTGCATCTCGTAGCTCGTAAATCGTTACCGATAAGTGGGAACTCGCAACTTGTATCTTGTGACGCGTAACTCAGAACATGGAACTCGTAATGCGTTATCAATAACTCGAAGCTTGTATCTTGTATGTCTTACCTTGTAACTCGTAACTCGTAACTCGTAACCCGTTACCCATTACTCGGAACTCGTTTCTTCTATCTCGGATCTCGCGAATCATTGCCGATAACCTGGAACAGGGTTCCTAGATCATGAAGATCGTAACTCGTTACTAAGAAGTGGGAACCCGCATCTTGTATCTCATGACGCGAAACTCAGAACTCGGAACTCGTAACGCGTAACCGACAACTAGGTGCGCGTATCTTGTAACTTGTAACTCGTTACCCATAACTCGGTACTCCTATCTTGTATCTAGTAGCTCGTAACTCATTACTGATTACCTGGAACTCGTGTCTTGTGTCTCGTAGCTCGTAAATCGTTACCGATAAGTGGGAACTCGCAACTTGTATCTCGTGACGCGTAACTCAGAACCTGGAACTCGTAACGCGTTACCGATAAGTCGGAGCTTGTATCTTCTATCTCTTATCTTGTAACTCGTAACTTCTAATTCGTAACTCGTCAACTATGACTCGAAACTCGTATCTTTTATCTCGGATCTCGCAAATCATTGTTGGTAACCTGGAACTCGTATCCTAGATCTTGAAGGTCGTAGCTCGTTACCAATAATTGGGAACTCGCATCTTGTATCTCGCGACGTGTAACTCAGGACCCGGAACTCGAAAGTGTTACCGATAACTCGGAGCTCGTATCTTGTATCACTTATCTTGTAACTCGTTACTCGTAACCCGTAACTCGCTGCTCATAACTCGGAACTCGAATCTTGATCTCGGATCTTGCAGATCAATGACGATAACCTCGAACTCGTATCCTGGATCTAGTAGTTCGTAACTCGTTACTTATAGGTGGAAACTCGCATCTTGTACCTCATGACGCGGATCTCAAGCTCGGAACTAGTAACAGGTAACCGATAACTCGGAGCTCGTATCTTGTGACTTGTAACTCGTTACACATAACTCGGAAATCGTATATTGTATCTAGTAGCTCGTAACTCATTACTGATTACCTGCAACTCGTATCTTGTGTCTCGTAGTTCGTAACTAGTACCTCGTAGATCGTGAGTCGTAATTCGTTACTCGTAACTCGTATATCGCAACTCGCAACTCGAAACTCGTAACTCGTAAATCGCAGCTTATAACTCGCTACTCATATCCCGGAACTCGCATCTTGTGTATCGTAGCTTGTAACCCATTATCAATAACAAGGAACTTGTATTTTGCTTCTCGTAGCTCGTAAATCGTTACCGATAAGTGGGAACTCGCAACTTGTATCTCGTAACTCGTAACTAGTACCTCGTAGATCGTAAGTCGTAATTCGTAACTCGTAACTCGTATATCGTAACTCGCAACTCGTAACTCGTAACTCGTAAATCGCAGCTTATAACTCGCTACTCATATCCCGGAACTCGCATCTTGTGTATCGTAGCTTGTAACCCATTATCAATAACAAGGAACTTGTATCTTGCCTCTCGAAGCTCGTAAATCGTTACCGATAAGTGGGAACTCGCAACTTGTATCTCGTGACGCGTAACTCAGAACTTGGAACTCGTAACGCGTTACCGATAACTCGGAGCTTGTATCTTGTATATGTTATCCTGTAACTCGTAACTCGTTACCTATGACTCGAAACTCGTATCTTCTATCTCGGATCTCGCAAATCATTGCCGGTAACCTAGAACTCGTATACTAGATCTTGAAGATCGCAGCTCGTTACCAATAAGTGGGAACTCGCATCTTGCATCTCGTGACGTGTAACTCAGAACTTGGAACTAGTAACGCGTTACCGATAACTCGGAGCATGTATCTTGTAACTCGTAACTCGTAACTAGTTACTCATAACTCAGAACTCGTATCTTATATATCGTAACTTGCAATCCATTATCGATAACCTTGAGCTCGTATCTCGCATCTCGTAGCTCGTAAATCGTTACCGATAAGTGGGAACTCGCAACTTGTAACTCGTGACGCGTAACTCAGAACATGGAACTCGTAATGCGTTATCAATAACTCGAAGCTTGTGTCTTGTATCTCTTACCTTGTAACTCGTAACTCGTAACCCGTTACTCATAACTCAGAACTCGTATCTTATATATCGCAACTTGCAATCCATTATCGATAACCTGGAGCTCGTATCTTGCATCTCGTAGCTCGTAAATCGTTACCGATAAGTCTGAACCCGCAACTTGTATCTCGTGACGCGTAACTCAGAACATGGAACTCGTAATGCGTTATCAATAACTCGAAGCTTGTATCTTGTATCTCTTACCTTGTAACTTGTAACTCGTAACTCGTAACTCGTAACTCGTAACTCGTAACTCGTAACTCGTAACTCGTAACTCGTAACTCGTAACTCGTAACTCGTAACTCGTAACTCGTAACTCGTAACTCGTAACTCGTAACTCGTAACTCGTAACTCGTTACCCATTACTCGGAACTCGTTTCTTCTATCTCGGATCTCGCGAATCACTGCCGATAACCTGGAACTCAGTTCCTAGATCATGAAGATCGTAACTCGTTACTAAGAAGTGGGAACCCGCATTTTGTATCTCGTAACGTGTAACTCAGAACTCGGAACTAGTAACGCGTTACCGATAACTCGGAGCTCGTATCTTGTAACTCGTAACTCGTAACTCGTTAGCCATAACTCAGAACTCGTATCTTATATTTCGTAATTCGCAATCCATTACCGATAACCTGGAACTCGTATCTTGCATCTCGTAGCTCGTAAATCGTTACCGATAAGTCTGAACCCGCAACTTGTATCTCGTGACGCGTAACTCAGAACATGGAACTCGAAATGCGTTATCAATAACTCGAAGCTTGTATCTTGTATCTCTTACCTTGTAACTCGTAACTCGTAACTCGTTACCCATTACTCGGAACTCGTTTCTTCTATCTCGGATCTCGCGAATCACTGCCGATAACCTGGAACTCAGTTCCTAGATCATGAAGATCGTAACACGTTACTAAGAAGTGGGAACCCGCATTTTTTATCTCGTAACGTGTAACTCAGAACTCGGAACTAGTAACGCGTTACCGATAACTCGGAGCTCGTATCTTGTAACTCGTAACTCGTTACCCATAACTCGGAACTCGTATCTTATATATTGTAACTTGTAATCCACTACCAATAACCTGGAACTCGTATCTTGCATCTGGTAGCTCGTAAATCGTTTACCGATAGGTGGAAACTCGCATCTTGTACCTCATGACGCGGAACTCAGAACTCGGAACTCGTAACAGGTAACCGATAACTCGGAGCTCGTATCTTGTGACTTGTAACTCGTTACCCATAACTCGGAAATCGTATCTTGTATGTAGTAGCTCGTAACTCATTACTGATTACCTGCAGCTCGTATCTTGTGTCTCGTAGCTCGTAACTAGTACCTCGTAGATCGTAAGTCGTAATTCGTAACTCGTAACTCGTATATCGTATCTCGCAATTCGAAACTCGTAACTCGTAACTCGTAAATCGCAGCTTATAACTCGCTACTCATATCCCGGAACTCGTATTTTGTGTATCGTAGCTTGTAACCCATTATCAATAACAAGGAACTTGTATCTTGCCTCTCGTAGCTCGTAAATCGCTACCGATAAGTGGGAACTCGCAAACTTGTATCTCGTGACGCGTAACTCAGAACTTCGAACTCGTAACGCGTTACCGATAACTCGGAGCTTGTATCTTGTATATGTTATCCTGTAACTCGTAACTTGTAACTCGTAACTCGTTACCCATTACTCGGGACTCGTATCTTATATATGGTAACTTGTAATCCATTACCGATAATCTGTAACTCATATCTTGCATCTCGTAGCTCGTAAATCGTAACTAGTACCTCGTAGATCGTAAGTCATAATTCGTAACTCGTAACTCGTATATCGTAACTTGCAACTCAAAACTCGTAACTCGTAAATCGGAGCTTATAACTCGCTACTCATATCCCGGAACTCGCATCTTGTGTATCGTAGCTTGTAAACCATTATCAATAACAAGGAACTTGTATCTTGCCTCTCGAAGCTCGTAAATCGTTACCGATAAGTGGGAACTCGCAACTTGTATCTTGTGACGCGTAACTCAGAACTTGGAACTCGTAACCCGTTACCGATAACTCGGAGCTTGTATCTTGTATATCTTATCCTGTAACTCGCAACTTGTAACTCGTAACTCGTTACCTATGATTCGAAACTAGTATCTTCTATCTCGGATCTCGCAAATCATTGCCGGTAACCTGGAACTAGTATCCTAGATCTTGAAGATCGCAACTCGTTACCAATAAGTGGGAACTCGCATCTTGCATCTCGTGACGTGTAGCTCAGAACTCGGAATTAGTAACGCGTTACCGATAACTCGGAGCTTGTATCTTGTAACTCATAACTCGTAACTTGTAGCTCGTAACTCGTTACCTATGACTCGAAACTTGTATCTTCTATCTCGCATCTCGCAAATCATTGCCGATAACGTGGAACTATTATCCTAGATCTTGAACATCGTAACTCGTTACCCATAACTCGGAACTCCTATCTTGTATCTAGTAGCTCGTAACTCATTGTTGATTACCTGGAACTCGCATCTTGTGTCTCGCGGCTCGTAACTCGTTACGATAAGTGCGAACTCGCATCTTGTATGTCGTAACTCATAACCCGGAACCCGTATCTTGTGTATCGTAGCTTGTAACACATTACCAAGAACAAGGAACTCGTATCTTGCCTCTCGTAGTTCGTAAATCGTTACCGATAAGTGGGAAATCGCTACTTGTATCTCGTGACGCATAACTCAGAACTTGGAACTCGTAACGCGTAACCGACAACTCGGTGCGCGTAACTCGTAACTCGTAACTCGTATATCGTAACTCGCAACTCAAAACTCGTATTTCGTAAATCGCAGCTTATAACTCGCTACTCATATCCCGGAACTCGCATCTTGTGTATCGTAGCTTGTAACCCATTATCAATAACAAGGAACTTGTATCTTGCCTCTCGAAGCTCGTAAATCGTTACCGATAAGTGGGAACTCGCAACTTGTATCTCGTGACGCGTAACTCAGAACTTGGAACTCGTAACCCGTTACCGATAACTCGGAGCATGTATCTTGTATATCTTATCCTGTAACTCGTAACTTGTAACTCGTAACTCGTTACCTATGACTCGAAACTAGTATCTTCTATCTCGGATCTCGCAAATCATTGCCGGTAACCTGGAACTAGTATCCTAGATCTTGAAGATCGCAGCTCGTTACCAATAAGTGGGAACTCGCATCTTGCATCTCGTGACGTGTAACTCAGAACTCGGAACTAGTAACGCGTTACCGATAACTCGGAGCTTGTATCTTGTAACTCATAACTCGTAACTTGTAACTCGTAACTCGTTACCTATGACTCGAAACTCGTATCTTCTATCTCGGATCTCGCAAATCATTGCCGATAACGTGGAACTATTATCCTAGATCTTGAACATCGTAACTCGTTACCAATAAGTGGGAACTCGCATCTTGTATCTCGTGACGTCTAACTCAGATCTCGGAACTAGTAACGCGTTACCGATGACTCGAAGCTCGTATCTTGTATCACTTACCTTGTGAGTCGTAACTCGTAGCTCGTAACTCGTTACACATAACTCGTAGCTCGTAACTCGTTACCCATAACTCGGAACTCCTATCTTGTATCTAGTAGCTCGTAACTCAATGTTGATTACCTGGAACTCGCATCTTGTGTCTCGCCGCTCGTAACTCGTTACGATAAGTGTGAACTCGCATCTTGTATGTCGTAACTCATAACCCGGAACCCGTATCTTGTGTATCGTAGCTTTTAACCAATTACCAAGAACAAGGAACTCGTATCTTGCCTCTCGTAGTTCGTAAATCGTTACCGATTAGTGGGAAATCGCTACTTGTATCTCGTGACGCATAACTCAGAACTTGGAACTCGTAACGCGTAACCGACAACTCGGTGCGCGTATCTTGTAACTCGTAACTCGTTACCCATAACTCGAATCTCCTATCTTGTATCTAGTAGCTTGTAACTCATTGTTGATTACCTGGAACTCGCATCTTGTGTCTCGCAGCTCGTAACTTGTTACGATGGTTGGGAACTCGCATCTTGTATGTCGTAACTCATAACCCGGAACCCGTATCTTGTGTATCGTAGCTTGTAACCCATTACCAAGAACAAGGAACTCGTATCTTGCCTCTCGTAGTTCGTAAATCGTTACCGATAAGTGGGAAATCGCTACTTGTATCTCGTGACGCCTAACTCAGAACTTGGAATTCGTAACGCGTTACCGATAACTCGGAGCCTGTATCTTGTATCTCTTACCCTGTAACTCGTAACATGTAACTCGTTACCCATTACTCGGAACTCGTATCTTATATATGGTAACTTGTAATCCATTACCGATAACCTGGAACGCATATCTTGCATCTCGTAGCTCGTAAATCGTTACCGATAAATGGGAACTCGCATCTTGTATCTCGTGACGCCTAACTCAGGAATCGGAGCTCGAAGGTGTTACCGATAACTCGGAGCTTGTATCTTGTATATCTTATCCTGTAACTCGTAACTTGTAACTCGTAACTCGTTACCCATTACTCGGGACTCGTATCTTATATATGGTAACTTGTAATCCATTACCGATAATCTGGAACTCATATCTTGCATCTCGTAGCTCGTAAATCGTAACTAGTACCTCGTAGATCGTAAGTCGTAATTCGTAACTCGTAACTCGTAACTCGTAACTCGTATATCGTAACTCGCAACTCAAAACTCGTAACTCGTAACTCGTAAATCGCAGCTTATAACTCGCTACTCATATCCCGAAACTCGCATCTTGTGTATCGTAGCTTGTAACCCATTATCAATAACAAGAAACTTGTATCTTGCCTCTCGAAGCTCATAAATCGTTACCGATAAGTGGGAACTCGCAACTTGTATCTCGTGACGCGTAACTCAGAACTTGGAACTCGTAACCCGTTACCGATAACTCGGAGCTTGTATCTTGTAACTCATAACTCGTAACTTGTAACTCGTAACTCGTTACCTATGACTCGAAACTCGTATCTTCTATCTCGGATCTCGCAAATCATTGCCGATAACGTGGAACTATTATCCTAGATCTTGAACATCGTAACTCGTTACCAATAGGTGGGAACTCGCATCTTGTATCTCGTGACGTGTAACTCAGAACTCAGAACTAGTAACGCGTAACCGATGACTCGAAGCTCGTATCTTGTATCACTTACCTTGTAAGTCGTAACTCGTAGCTCGTAACTCGTTACCCATAACTCGCAGCTCGTAACTCGTTACCCATAACTCGGAACTCGTATCTTATATATGGTAACTTGTAATCCATTACCGATAACCTGGAACGCATATCTTGCATCTCGTAGCTCGTAAATCGTTACCGATAAATGGGAACTCGCATCTTGTATCTCGTGACGCCTAACTCAGGAATCGGAGCTCGAAGGTGTTACCGATAATTCGGAGCTCGTATCTTGTATCACTTACCTTGTAACTCGTCACTCTTAACCCGTAACTCGTTACTCATAACTCTTAACTCGTATCTTATATATCGTAACTTGTAATCCATTAACGATAACCTGGAACTCATATCTTACATCTCGTAGCTCGTAAATCGTAACTAGTACCTCGTAGATCGTAAGTCGTAATTCGTAACTCGTAACTCGTATATCGTAACTCGCAACTCGAACCTCGTAACTCGTAACTCGTAAATCGCAGCTTATAACTCGCTGCTCATATCCCGGAACTCGCATCTTGTGTATCGTAGCTTGTAACCCATTATCAATAACAAGGAACTTGTATCTTGCCTCTCGGAGCTCGTAAATCGTTACCGATAAGTGGGAACTCGCAACTTGTATCTCGTGACGCGTAACTCAGAACTTCGAACTCGTAACGCGTTACCGATAACTCGGAGCTTGTATCTTGTATATCTTATCCTGCAACTCGTAACTTGTAACTCGTAACTCGTTACCCATTACTCGGGACTCTTATCTTATGTATGGTAACTTGTAATCCATTACCGATAATCTGGAACTCATATCTTGCATCTCGTAGCTCGTAAATCGTAACTAGTACCTCGTAGATCGTAAGTCGTAATTCGTAACTCGTAACTCGTAACTCGTATATCGTAACTCGCAACTCAAAACTCGTAACTCGTAACTCGTAAATCGCAGCTTATAACTCGCTACTCATATCCCGGAACTCGTATCTTGTGTATCATAGCTTGTAACCCATTATCAATAACAAGGAGCTTGTATCTTGCCTCTCGAAGCTCGTAAATCGTTACCGATAAGTGGGAACTCGCAACTTGTATCTCGTGACGCGTAACCCAGAACTTGGAACTCGTAACCCGTTACCTATGACTCGAAACTAGTATCTTATATCTCGGATCTCGCAAATCATTGCCGGTAACCTGGAACTAGTATCCTAGATCTTGAAGATCGCAGCTCGTTACCAATAAGTGGGAACTCGCATCTTGCATCTCGTTACGTGTAACTTAGAACTCGGAACTAGTAACGCGTTACCGATAACTCGGAGCTTGTATCTTGTAACTCATAACTCGTAACTTGTAACTCGTAACTCGTTACCTATGACTCGAAACTCGTATCTTCTATCTCGGATCTCGCAAATCATTGCCGATAACGTGGAACTATTATCCTAGATCTTGAACATCGTAACTCGTTACCAATAGGTGGGAACTCGCATCTTGTATCTCGTGACGTGTAACTCAGAACTCAGAACTAGTAACGCGTAACCGATGACTCGAAGCTCGTATCTTGTATCACTTACCCTGTAAGTCGTAACTCGTAGCTCGTAACTCGTTACCCATAACTCGTAGCTCGTAACTCGTTACCCATAACTCGGAACTCGTATCTTATATATGGTAACTTGTAATCCATTACCGATAACCTGGAACGCATATCTTGCATCTCGTAGCTCGTAAATCGTTACCGATAAATGGGAACTCGCATCTTGTATCTCGTGACGCCTAACTCAGGAATCGGAGCTCGAAGGTGTTACCGATAATTCGGAGCTCGTATCTTGTATCACTTACCTTGTAACTCGTCACTCTTAACCCGTAACTCGTTACCCATAACTCTTAACTCGTATCTTATATATCGTAACTTGTAATCCATTAACGATAACCTGGAACTCATATCTTACATCTCGTAGCTCGTAAATCGTAACTAGTACCTCGTAGATCGTAAGTCGTAATTCGTAACTCGTAACTCGTAACTCGTATATCGTAACTCGCAACTCGAAACTCGTAACTCGTAAATCGCAGCTTATAACTCGCTGCTCATATCCCGGAACTCGCATCTTGTGTATCGTAGCTTGTAACCCATTATCGATAACAAGGAACTTGTATCTTGCCTCTCGTAGCTCGTAAATCGTTACCGATAGTGGGAACTCGCAACTTGTATCTCGTGACGCGTAACTCAGAACTTCGAACTCGTAACGCGTTACCGATAACTCGGAGCTTGTATCTTGTATATCTTATCCTGCAACTCGTAACTTGTAACTCGTAACTCGTTACCCATTACTCGGGACTCTTATCTTATATATGGTAACTTGTAATCCATTACCGATAATCTGGAACTCATATCTTGCATCTCGTAGCTCGTAAATCGTAACTAGTACCTCGTAGATCGTAAGTCGTAATTCGTAACTCGTAACTCGTAACTCGTAACTCGTATATCGTAACTCGCAACTCAAAACTCGTAACTCGTAACTCGTAAATCGCAGCTTATAACTCGCTACTCATATCCCGGAACTCGTATCTTGTGTATCGTAGCTTGTAACCCATTATCAATAACAAGGAACTTGTATCTTGCCTCTCGAAGCTCGTAAATCGTTACCGATAAGTGGGAACTCGCAACTTGTATCTCGTGACGCGTAACCCAGAACTTGGAACTCGTAACCCGTTACCGCTAACTCGGAGCTTGTATCTTGTATATCTTATCCTGTAACTCGTAACTTGTAACTCGTAACTCGTTACCTATGACTCGAAACTAGTATCTTCTATCTCGGATCTCGCAAATCATTGCCGGTAACCTGGAACTAGTATCCTAGATCTTGAAGATCGCAGCTCGTTACCAATAAGTGGGAACTCGCATCTTGCATCTCGTGACGTGTAACTTAGAACTCGGAACTAGTAACGCGTTACCGATAACTCGGAGCTTGTATCTTGTAGCTCATAACTCGTAACTTGTAACTCGTAACTCGTTACCTATGACTCGAAACTCGTATCTTCTATCTCGGATCTCGCAAATCATTGCCGATAACGTGGAACTATTATCCTAGATCTTGAACATCGTAACTCGTTACCAATAAGTGGGAACTCGCATCTTGTATCTCGTGACGTGTAACTCAGAACTCAGAACTAGTAACGCGTTACCGATGACTCGAAGCTCGTAACTCGTTACCCATAACTCGGAACTCCTATCTTGTATCTAGTAGCTCGTAACTCATTGTTGATTACCTGGAACTCGCATCTTGTGTCTCGCCGCTCGTAACTCGTTACGATATGTGCGAACTCGCATCTTGTATGTCGTAACTCATAACCCGGAACCCGTATCTTGTGTATCGTTGCTTGTAACCCATTACCAAGAACAAGGAACTCGTATCTTGCCTCTCGTAGTTCGTAAATCGTTACCGATAAGTGAGAAATCGCTACTTGTATCTCGTGACGCCTAACTCAGAACTTGGAACTCGTAACGCGTTACCGATAACTCGGAGCCTGTATATTGTATACCCTGTAACTCGTAACATGTAACTCGTTACCCATTACTCGGAACTCGTATCTTATATATGGTAACTTGTAATCCATTACCGATAACCTGGAACGCATATCTTGCATCTCGTAGCTCGTAAATCGTTACCGATAAATGGGAACTCGCATCTTGTATCTCGTGACGCCTAACTCAGGAATCGGAGCTCGAAGGTGTTACCGATAATTCGGAGCTCGTATCTTGTATCACTTACCTTGTAACTCGTAACTCGTAACTCGTAACTCGTTACCCGTAACTCGTAAATCGCAGCTTATAACTCGCTACTCATATTCCGGAGCTCGCATCTTATGTATCGTAGCTTGTAACCCATTATCAATAACAAGGAACTCGTATCTTACCTCTCGTAGCTCGTAAATCGTTACCGATAAGTGGGAACTCGCAACTTGTATCTCGTAACGCGTAACTCAGAACTTGGAACTCGTAACGCGTTACCGAAAACTCGGAGCTTGTATTTTGTATCTCTTATCTTGTAACTCATAACTTGTGACTCGTAACTCGTTACCTATGACTCGAAACTCGTATCTTCTATCTCGGATCTCGCAAATCATTGCCGGTAACCTGGAACTCGTATACTAGATCTTGAAGATCGCAGCTCGTTACCAATAAGTGGGAACTCGCATCTTGCATCTCGTGACGTGTAACTCAGAACTTGGAACTAGTAACGCGTTACCGATAACTCGGAGCATGTATCTTGTAACTCGTAACTCGTAACTCATAACTCAGAACTCGTATCTTATATATCGTAACTTGCAATCCATTATCGATAACCTTGAGCTCGTATCTCGCATCTCGTAGCTCGTAAATCGTTACCGATAAGTGGGAACTCGCAACTTGTATCTCGTGACGCGTAACTCAGAACTTGGAACTCGTAACGCGTTACCGAAAACTCGGAGCTTGTATTTTGTATCTCTTATCTTGTAACTCATAACTTGTGACTCGTAACTCGTTACCTATGACTCGAAACTCGTATCTTCTATCTCGGATCTCGCAAATCATTGCCGGTAACCTGGAACTCGTATACTAGATCTTGAAGATCGCAGCTCGTTACCAATAAGTGGGAACTCGCATCTTGCATCTCGTGACGTGTAACTCAGAACTTGGAACTAGTAACGCGTTACCGATAACTCGGAGCATGTATCTTGTAACTCGTAACTCGTAACTCATAACTCAGAACTCGTATCTTATATATCGTAACTTGCAATCCATTATCGATAACCTTGAGCTCGTATCTCGCATCTCGTAGCTCGTAAATCGTTACCGATAAATGGGAACTCGCATCTTGTATCTCGTGACGCCTAACTCAGGAATCGGAGCTCGAAGGTGTTACCGATAATTCGGAGCTCGTATCTTGTATCACTTACCTTGTAACTCGTAACTCGTAACTCGTAACTCGTTACCCGTAACTCGTAAATCGCAGCTTATAACTCGCTACTCATATTCCGGAGCTCGCATCTTATGTATCGTAGCTTGTAACCCATTATCAATAACAAGGAACTCGTATCTTACCTCTCGTAGCTCGTAAATCGTTACCGATAAGTGGGAACTCGCAACTTGTATCTCGTAACGCGTAACTCAGAACTTGGAACTCGTAACGCGTTACCGAAAACTCGGAGCTTGTATTTTGTATCTCTTATCTTGTAACTCATAACTTGTGACTCGTAACTCGTTACCTATGACTCGAAACTCGTATCTTCTATCTCGGATCTCGCAAATCATTGCCGGTAACCTGGAACTCGTATACTAGATCTTGAAGATCGCAGCTCGTTACCAATAAGTGGGAACTCGCATCTTGCATCTCGTGACGTGTAACTCAGAACTTGGAACTAGTAACGCGTTACCGATAACTCGGAGCATGTATCTTGTAACTCGTAACTCGTAACTCATAACTCAGAACTCGTATCTTATATATCGTAACTTGCAATCCATTATCGATAACCTTGAGCTCGTATCTCGCATCTCGTAGCTCGTAAATCGTTACCGATAAGTGGGAACTCGCAACTTGTAACTCGTGACGCGTAACTCAGAACATGGAACTCGTAATGCGTTATCAATAACTCGAAGCTTGTGTCTTGTATCTCTTACCTTGTAACTCGTAACTCGTAACCCGTTACCCATTACTCGGAACTCGTTTCTTCTATCTCGGATCTCGCGAATCATTGCCGATAACCTGGAACACGGTTCCTAGATCATGAAGATCGTAACTCGTTACTAAGGAGTGGGAACCCGCATCTTGTATCTCGTAACGTGTAACTCAGAACTCGGAACCAGTAACGCGTTACCGATAACTCGGAGCATGTATCTTGTAACTCGTAACTCGTAACTCGTTACTCATAACTCAGAACTCGTATCTTATATATCGTAACTTGCAATCCATTATCGATAACCTGGAGCTCGTATCTTGCATCTCGTAGCTCGTAAATCGTTACCGATAACTCTGAACCCGCAACTTGTATCTCGTGACGCGTAACTCAGAACATGGAACTCGTAATGCGTTATCAATAACTCGAAGCTTGTATCTTGTATCTCTTACCTTGTAACTCGTAACTCGTAACTCGTAACTCGTAACTCGTAACTCGTTACCCATTACTCGGAACTCGTTTCTTCTATCTCGGATCTCGCGAATCACTGCCGATAACCTGGAACTCAGTTCCTAGATCATGAAGATCGTAACTCGTTACTAAGAAGTGGGAACCCACATTTTGTATCTCGTAACGTGTAACTCAGAACTCGGAACTAGTAACGCGTTACCGATAACTCGGAGCTCGTATCTTGTAACTCGTAACTCGTAACTCGTAACTCGTTAGCCATAACTCAGAACTCGTATCTTATATTTCGTAATTCGCAATCCATTATCGATAACCTGGAACTCGTATCTTGCATCTCGTAGCTCGTAAATCGTTACCGATAAGTCTGAACCCGCAACTTGTATCTCGTGACGCGTAACTCAGAACATGGAACTCGTAATGCGTTATCAATAACTCGAAGCTTGTATCTTGTATCTCTTACCTTGTAACTCGTAACTCGTAACTCGTAACTCGTTACCCATTACTCGGAACTCGTTTCTTCTATCTCGGATCTCGCGAATCACTGCCGATAACCTGGAACTCAGTTCCTAAATCATGAAGATCGTAACTCGTTACTAAGAAGTGGGAACCCGCATTTTGTATCTCGTAACGTGTAACTCAGAACTCGGAACTAGTAACGCGTTACCGATAACTCGGAGCTCGTATCTTGTAACTCGTAACTCGTTACCCATAACTCGGAACTCGTATCTTATATATGGTAACTTGTAATCCACGACCAATAACCTGGAACTCGTATCTTGCATCTGGTAGCTCGTAAATCGTTTCCGATAAATGGGAACTCGCATCTTGTATCTCGTGACGTTTAACTCAGGACTCGGAAGTCGAAGGTATTACCGACAACTTGGAGCTTGTATCTTGTATCACTTACTTTGTAATTCGTAACTCGTAACACGTAACTCGTTGCCCATAACTCGGAACTCGAATCTTGATCTCGGATCTTGTAAATCAGTGACGATAACCTCGAACTCGTATCCTAGATCTAGTAGTTCGTAACTCGTTACCGATAGGTGGAAACTCGCATCTTGTATCTTATTACGCGGAACTCAGAACTCGCAACTCGTATCAGGTAACCGATAACTCGGACCTCGTATCTTGTAACTCGTAACTCGTTACCCATAAATCGGAACTCATATCTTGTATCTAGTAGCTCGTAACTCTTTACTGATTACCTGGAACTCGTATCTTGTGTCTCGTAGCTCGTAACTCGTTACGATAAGTGGGAACTCGCATCTTGTATCTCGTAACTCGCAATAGTACCTCGTAGATAGTAAGTCGTAACTCGTAACTCGTTACCCATAACTCGGAACTCCTATCTTGTATCTAGTAGCTCGTAACTCTTTGTTGATTACCTGGAACTCGCATCTTGTGTTTCGCAGCTCGTAACTCGTTACGATAGGTGGGAACTCGCATCTTGTATGTCGTAACTCATAACCCGGAACCCGTATCTTGTGTATGGTAGCTTGTAACCCATTATCAATAACAAGGAACTCGTATCTTGCCTCTCGTAGCTCGTAAATCGTTACCGATAAGAGGGAACTCGCAACTTGTATCTCGTGACGCGTAACTCAGAACTTGGAACTCGTAACGCGTTACCGATAAGTCGGAGCTTGTTTCTTGTATCTCGTATCTTGTAATTCGTAACTTGTAACTCGTACCTCGTTACCTATGACTCGAAACTCGTACCTTCTATCTCGGATCTCGCAAATCATTGCCGGTAACCTGAAACTCGTATCCTAGATCTTGAAGATCGTAGCTCGTTACCAATAAGTGGGAACTCGCATCTTTTATCTCGCGACGTGTAACCCAGGACTCAGAACTCGAAAGTGTTACCGATAACTCGGAGCTCGTATCTTGTATCACTTATCTTGTAACTCGTTAGTCGTAGCCCGTAACTCGTTGCTCATAACTCGGAACTCGAATCTTGATCTCGGATCTTGCAAATCAATGACTATAACCTCGAACTCGTATCCTAGATCTAGTAGTTCGTAACTCGTTACTTATAGGTGGAAACTCGTATCTTGTACCTCATGACGCGGAACTCAGAACTCGGAACTCGTAACAGGTAACCGATAACTCGAAACTCGTATCTTGTGACTCGTAACTCGTTACCCATAACTCGGAACTCGTATCTTGCATCTAGTAGCTCGTAACTCATTACTGATTACCTGGAACTCGCATCTTATATCTCGTAGCTCGTAACTAGTACCTCGTAGATCGTAAGTCGTGATTCGTAACTCGTAAATCGTATATCGTAACTCGCAACTCGTAACTCGTAAATCGCAACTTATAACGCGCTACTCATATCCCGGAACTCGCATATTGTGTATCGTAGCTTGTAACCCATTATCAATAACAAGGAACCTGTATCTTGCCTCTCGTAGCTCGGTAATCGTTACCGATAAGTGGGAACTCGTGACGCGTAACTCAAAACTTGGAACTCGTAACGCGTTACCGATAACTCGGAGCTTGTATCTTGTAACTCGTAACTCGTAACTTGTTACTCATAACTCGTATCTTATATATCGTAACCTACAATCAATTACCGATAACCTGGATGGAGCTCGTAGCTTGCATCTCGTAGCTCGTAAATCGTTACCGATAAGTGGGAACTCGCAACTTGTATCTCGTGACACGTAACTCAGAACATGGAACTCGTAATGCGTTATCAATAACTCGAAGCTTGTATCTTGTATCTCTTACCTTGTAACTCGTAACTCGTAACTCGTTAGCCATTACTCGGAACTCGTTTCTTCTATCTCGGATCTCGTGAATCACTGCCGATAACCTGGAACTCAGTTCCTAGATCATGAAGATCGTAACTCGTTACTAAGAAGTGGGAACCCGCATCTTGTATCTCGTGACGTTTAACTCAGGACTCGGAACTCGAAGGTGTTACCGACAACTCGGAGCTTGTATCTTGTATCACTTACTTTGTAACTCGTAACTCGTAACACGTAACCCGTTGCCCAAAACTCGGAACTCAAATCTTGATCTCGGTTCTCGCAAATCATTGCCGGTATCCTAAAACTTGTATCCTAGATCTTGAAGATCGTAGCTCGTTACCAATAAGTGGGAACTCGCACATAGTATCTCGTGACGTGTAACCCAGGACTCGGAACTCGAAAGTGTTACCGATAACTCGGAGCTCGTATCTTGTATCACCTATCTTGTAACTCGTTAGTCGTAGCCCGGAACTCGTATCAGGTAACCGATAACTCGGAGCTCGTATCTTGTAACTCGTAACTCGTAACCCATAATTCGGAACTCATATCTTGTATCTAGTAGCTCGTAGCTCATTACTGATTACCTGGAACTCGTATCTTGTAGCTCGTAACTCGTTACGATAAGTGGGAACTCGCATCTTGTATCTCGTAACTCGCAATAGTACCTCGTAGATAGTAAGTCGTAAGTCGTAACTCGTAACTCGTAGCTCGTAACTCTTAACTCGTAACTCGTAACTCGTAACTCGTAACTCGTAACTCGTAACTCGTAACTCGTAACTCGTAACTCGTAACTCGTAACTCGTAACTCGTAACTCGTAACTCGTAACTCGTAACTCGTAACTCGTAACTCGTAACTCGTAACTCGTAACTCGTAACTCGTAACTCGTAACTCGTAACTCGTAACTCGTAACTCGTAACTCGTAACTCGTAACTCGTTACCCATAACTCGGTACTCCTATCTTGTATCTAGTAGCTCGTAACTCATTACTGATTACCTGGAACTCGTGTCTTGTGTCTCGTAGCTCGTAACTCGTACGATAAGTGGGAACTCGCAACTTGTATCTCGTGACGCGTAACTCAGAACTTGGAACTCGTAACGCGTTACCGATAAGTCGGAGCTTGTATCTTGTATCTCTTACCTTGTAACTCGTAACTTCTAACTCGTAACTCGTCAACTATGACTCGAAACTCGTATCTTTTATCTCGGATCTCGCAAATCATTGTTGGTAACCTGGAACTCGTATCCTAGATCTTGAAGATCGTAGCTCGTTACCAATAAGTGGGAACTCGCATCTTGTATCTTGTGACGTGTAACTCAGGACTCGGAACTCGAAAGTGTTACCGATAACTCGGAGCTCGTATCTTGTATCACTTATCTTGTAACTCGTTACTCGTAACCCGTAACTCACTGGTCATAACTCGGAACTCGAATCTTGATCTCGGATCTTGCAAATCAATGACGATAACCTCGATCTCGTATCCTGGATCTAGTAGTTCGTAACTCGTTACTTATAGGTGGAAACTCGCATCTTGTACCTCATGACGCGGAACTCAGAACTCGGAACTCGTAACAGGTAACCGATAACTCGGAGCTCGTATCTTGTGACTTGTAACTCGTTACCCATAAGTCGCAAATCGTATATTGCATCTAGTAGCTCGTAACTCATTACATATTACCTGCAACTCGTATCTTGTGTCTCGTAGTTCGTAACTAGTACCTCGTAGATCGTAAGTCGTAATTCGTAACTCGTAACTCGTATATCGTAACTCGCAACTCGAAACTCGTAACTCGTAACTCGTAAATCGCAGCTTATAACTCGCTGCTCATATCCCGGAACTCGCATCTTGTGTATCGTAGCTTGTGACCCATTATCAATAACAAGGAACTTGTATCTTGCCTCTCGTAGCTCGTAAATCGTTACCGATAAGTGGGAACTCGCAACTTGTATCTAGTGACGCGTAACTCAGAACTTGGATCTCGCAACGCGTTACTGATAACTCGGAGCTTGTATCTTGTATATCTTATCCTGTAACTCGTAACTTGTAACTCGTAACTCGTTACCTATGACTCGAAACTCGTATCTTCTATCTCGGATCTCGCAAATCATTGCCGGTAACCTGGAACTCGTATACTAGATCTTGAAGATCGCAGCTCGTTACCAATAAGTGGGAACTCGCATCTCGTATCTCGTGACGCCTAACTCAGGACTCGGAGCTTGAAGGAGTTACTCATTACTCGAAACCCGTATCTTCTATCGCGGATCTCTCAAATCATTGCCGATAACCTGGAACTCGTATCCTAGATCTTGAAGATCGTAACTCATTACCAATAAGTGGGAACTCGCATATTGTATCTCGTGACGTGTAACTCAGAACTCGGAACTAGTAACGCGTTACCGATAACTCGGAGCTTGTATCTTGTAACTCGTAACTCGTAACTCGTAACTCGTTACCCATAACCTCGAACTCGTATCCTAGATCTAGTAGTTCGTAACTCGTTACCGACAGGTGGAAGCTCACATCTTGTATCTCATGACGCGTAACTCAGAACTTGGATCTCGCAACGCGTTACCGATAACTCGGAGGTTGTATCTTGTATCTCTTACCTTGTAACTCGTAACTCGTAACTCGTTACCCATTACTCGGAACTTGCATCTTCTATCTCGGATCTCGCAAATCATTGCCGATAACCTGGAACTCGTATCATAGATCTTGAAGATCGTAACTCGTTACCAATAAGTGGGAACTCGCAACCTGTATCTCGTGACGTATAACTCAGAACTCGGAACTAGTAACGCGTTACCGATAACTCGGAGCTCGTATGTTGTATCCCTTACCTTGTAACTCGTAACCCGTAACTCGTTGCCCATAACTCGGAACCCGAATCTTGATCTCGTATCTTGTTAATCAATGACGATAACCTCGAACTGGTATCCTAGATCTAGTAGTTCGTAACTCGTTACTGATAGGTGGAAACTCGCATCTTGTATCTCGTGACGTGTAACTCAGAACTCGGAACTAGTAACGCGTTAAGGATAACTCGGAGCTTGTATCTTGTAACTCGTAACTCGTTACTCATAACTCAGAACTCGTATCTTATATATCGTAACTTGCAATCGATTACCGATAACCTGGAACGCGTATCTTGCGTCTCGTAGCTCGTAAATCGTTACCGATAAGTGGGAACTCGCAACTTGTATCTCGTGACGCGTAACTCAGAACATGGAACTTGTAATGCGTTATCGATAACTCGAAGCTTGTATCTTGTATCTCTTACCTTGTAACTCGTAACTCTTAACCCGTTACCCATTACTCGGAACTCGTATCTTCTATCTCCGATCTCGCAAATCATTGCCAATAACCTGGAACTCGTATCCTAGATCTTGAAGATCGTAACTAGTTACCAATAAGTGGGAACTCGCATCTTGTATCTCGTGACGTGTAACTCAGAACTCGGAACTAGTAACGCGTAACCGATAACACGAAGCTCGTATCTTGTATCACTTACCTTGTAAGTCGTAACTCGTAACTCGTAACTCGTTACCCATAACTCGGAACTCGTATCTTATATATAGTAACTTGTAATCCATTACCGATAACCTGGAACACGTATCCTGGATCTCGTAAATCGTTAACGATAAATGGGAACTCGCATCTTGCATCTCGTGACGTGTAACTCAGTACTCGGAACTCGAAAGTTTTACCGATATCTCGTAGCTCGCATCTTGTATCACTTACCTTGTAACTCGGAACTCGTAACCCGTAACTCGTTGCCCATAACTCCGAACTCGAATCTTGATCTCTTATCTTGTAATTCAATGACGATAACCTAGAACTGGTATCCTAGATCTAGTAGTTCGTAACTCGTTACCGATAGGTGGAAACTCGCATCTTGTATCTCATGACTCGGTGCGCGTATCTTGTAACTCGTAACTCGTTACCCATAACTCGGAACTCCTATCTTGTATCTAGTAGCTCGTAACTCATTACTGATTACCTGCAACTCGCATCTTGTGTATCGTAGCTTGTAACCCATTATCAATAACAAGGAACTTGTATTTTGCCTCTCGTAGCTCGTAAATCGTTACCGATAAGTGGGAACTCGCAACTTGTATCTCGTAACTCGTAACTAGTACCCCGTAGATCGTAAGTCGTAATTCGTAATTCGTAATTCGTAACTCGTATATCGTAACTCGCAACTCGAAACTCGTAACTCGTAACTCGTAAATCGCAGCTTATAACTCGCTACTCATATCCCGGAACTCACATCTTGTGTATCGTAGCTTGTAACCCATTATCAATAACAAGGAACTTGTATCTTGCCTCTCGTAGCTCGTAAATCGTTACCGATAAGTGGGAACTCGCAACTTGTATCTCGTAACTCATAACTAGTACCTCGTAGATCGTAAGTCGTAATTCGTAACTCGTAACTCGTATATCATAACTCGCAACTCGAAACTCGTAACTCTTAAATCGCAGCTTATAACTCGCTACTCATATCCCGGAACTCGCATCTTGTGTATCGCAGCTTGTAACCCATTATCAATATCAAGGAACTTGTATCTTGCCTCTCGTAGCTCGTAAATCGTTACCGATAAGTGGGAACTCGCAACTTGTATCTCGTGACGCGTTACTCAGAACTTGTAACTCGTAACGCGTTACCGATAACTCGGAGCTCGTATCTTGTAACTCGTAACTCGTAACTCGTTACCCATAACTCGGAACTCGTATCTTATATATTGTAACTTGTAATCCACTACCAATAACCTGGAACTCGTATCTTGCATCTGGTAGCTCGTAAATCGGTTCCGATAAATGGGAACTCGCATCTTGTATCTCGTGACGTTTAACTCAGGACTCGGAACTCGAAGGTATTACCGACAACTCGGAGCTTGTATCTTGTATCACTTACTTTGTAACTCGTAACTCGTAACACGTAACTCGTTGCCCATAACTCGCATCTTGATCTCGGATCTTGTAAATCAGTGACGATAACCTCGAACTCGTATCGTAGATCTAGTAGTTCGTAACTCGTTACCGATAGGTGGAAACTCGCATCTTGTACCTCATGACGCGGAACTCAGAACTCGGAACTCGTAACAGGTAACCGATAACTCGGAGGTCGTATCTTGTGACTTGTAACTCGTTACCCATAACTCGGATATCGTATCTTGTATGTAGTAGCTCGTAACTCATTACTGATTACCTGCAACTCGTATCTTGTGTCTCGTAGCTCGTAACTAGTACCTCGTAGATCGAAAGTCGTAATTCGTAACGCGTAACTCGTATATCGTAACTCGCAACTCGAAACTCGTAACTCGTAACCCGTAAATCGCAGCTTATAACTCGCTACTCATATCCCGGAACTCGCATCTTGTGTATCGTAGCTTGTAACCCATTATCAATAACAAGGAACTTGTATCTTGCCTCTCGTAGCTCGTAAATCGCTACCGATAAGTGGGAACTCGCAACTTGTATCTCGTGACGCGTAACTCAGAACTTCGAACTCGTAACGCGTTACCGATAACTCGGAGCTTGTATCTTGTATATCTTATCCTGTAACTCGTAACTTGTAACTCGTAACTCGTTACCCATTACTCGGGACTCGTATCTTATATATGGTAACTTGTAATCCATTACCGATAATCTGTAACTCATATCTTGCATCTCGTAGCTAGTAAATCGTAACTAGTACCTCGTAGATCGTAAGTCATAATTCGTAACTCGTAACTCGTATATCGTAACTCGCAACTCAAAACTCGTAAATCGTAAATCGCAGCTTATAACTCGCTACTCGTATCCCGGAACTCGCATCTTGTGTATCGTAGCTTGTAACCCATTATCAATAACAAGGAACTTGTATCTTGCCTCTCGAAGCTCGTAAATCGTTACCGATAAGTGGGAACTCGCAACTTGTATCTCGTGACGCGTAACTCAGAACTTGGAACTCGTAACCCGTTACCGATAACTCGGAGCTTGTATCTTGTATATCTTATCCTGTAACTCGTAACTTGTAACTCGTAACTCGTTACCTATGATTCGAAACTAGTATCTTCTATCTCGGATCTCGCAAATCATTGCCGGTAACCTGGAACTAGTATCCTAGATCTTGAAGATCGCAGCTCGTTACCAATAAGTGGGAACTCGCATCTTGCATCTCGTGACGTGTAACTCAGAACTCGGAACTAGTAACGCGTTACCGATAACTCGGAGCTTGTATCTTGTAACTCATAACTCGTAACTTGTAACTCGTAACTCGTTACCTATGACTCGAAACTCGTATCTTCTATCTCGGATCTCGCAAATCATTGCCGATAACGTGGAACTATTATCCTAGATCTTGAACATCGTAACTCGTTACCAATAAGTGGGAACTCGGATCTTGTATCTCGTGACGTGTAACTCAGAACTCAGAACTAGTAACGCGTTACCGATGACTCGAAGCTCGTATCTTGTATCACTTACCTTGTAAGTCGTAACTCGTAGCTCGTAACTCGTTACCCATAACTCGTAGCTCGTAACTCGTTACCCATAACTCGGAACTCCTATCTTGTATCTAGTAGCTCGTAACTCATTGTTGATTACCTGGAACTCGCATCTTGTGTCTCGCGGCTCGTAACTCGTTACGATAAGTGCGAACTCGCATCTTGTATGTCGTAACTCATAACCCGGAACCCGTATCTTGTGTATCGTAGCTTGTAACCCATTACCAAGAACAAGGAACTCGTATCTTGCCTCTCGTAGTTCGTAAATCGTTACCGATAAGTGGGAAATCGCTACTTGTATCTCGTGACGCATAACTCAGAACTTGGAACTCGTAACGCGTTACCGAAGACTCGGAGCTTGTATTTTGAATCTCTTATATTGTAACTCATAACTTGTGACTCGTAACTCGTTACCTATGACTCGAAACTCGTATCTTCTATCTCGGATCTCGCAAATCATTGCCGATAACGTGGAACTATTATCCTAGATCTTGAACATCGTAACTCGTTACCAATAAGTGGGAACTCGCATCTTGTATCTCGTGACGTCTAACTCAGATCTCGGAACTAGTAACGCGTTACCGATGACTCGAAGCTCGTATCTTGTATCACTTACCTTGTAAGTGGTAACTCGTAGCTCGTAACTCGTTACCCATAACTCTTAACTCGTATCTTATATATCGTAACTTGTAATCCATTAACGATAACCTGGAACTCATATCTTACATCTCGTAGCTCGTAAATCGTAACTAGTACCTCGTAGATCGTAAGTCGTAATTCGTAATTCGTAACTCGTAATTCGTAACTCGTAACTCGTATATCGTAACTCGCAACTCGAAACTCGTAACTCGTAACTCGTAAATCGCAGCTTATAACTCGCTGCTCATATCCCGGAACTCGCATCTTGTGTATCGTAGCTTGTAACCCTTTATCAATAACAAGGAACTTGTATCTTGCCTCTCGTAGTTCGTAAATCGTTACCGATAAGTGGGAAATCGCTACTTGTATCTCGTGACGCATAACTCAGAACTTGGAACTCGTAACGCGTAACCGACAACTCGGTGCGCGTATCTTGTAACTCGTAACTCGTTACCCATAACTCGAATCTCCTATCTTGTATCTAGTAGCTTGTAACTCATTGTTGATTACCTGGAACTCGCATCTTGTGTCTCGCAGCTCGTAACTCGTTACGATGGGTGGGAACTCGCATCTTGTATGTCGTAACTCATAACCCGGAACCCGTATCTTGTGTATCGTAGCTTGTAACTCATTACCAAGAACAAGGAACTCGTATCTTGCCTCTCGTAGTTCGTAAATAGTTACCGATAAGTGGGAAATCGCTACTTGTATCTCGTGACGCCTAACTCAGAACTTGGAACTCGTAACGCGTTACCGATAACTCGGAGCCTGTATCTTGTATCTCTTACCCTGTAACTCGTAATATGTAACTCGTTACCCATTACTCGGAACTCGTATCTTATATATGGTAACTTGTAATCCATTACCGATAACCTGGAACGCATATCTTGTATCTCGTAGCTCGTAAATCGTTACCGATAAATGGGAACTCGCATCTTGTATCTCGTGACGCCTAACTCAGGAATCGGAGCTCGAAGGTGTTACCGATAATTCGGAGCTCGTATCTTGTATCACTTACCTTGTAACTCGTCACTCGTAACCCGTAACTCGTTACCCATAACTCGGAACTCGAATCTTGATCTCGGATCTTGTAAATCAATGACGATAACCTCGAACTTGTCTCCTAGAACTAGTAGCTAGTAACTCATTACTGATTACCTGGAACACGTATCTTGTGTCTCGTAGCTCGTAGCTCGTTACGATAAGTGGGAACTCGCATCTTGTATCTCGTAACTCGTAACTAGTACCTCGTAGATCGTGAGTCGTAACTCGTAACTCGTAACTCGTAACTCGTTACCCGTAACTCGTAAATCGCAGCTTATAACTCGCTACTCATATTCCGGAGCTCGCATCTTATGTATCGTAGCTTGTAACCCATTATCAATAACAAGGAACTCGTATCTTACCTCTCGTAGCTCGTAAATCGTTACCGATAAGTGGGAACTCGCAACTTGTATCTCGTAACGCGTAACTCAGAACTTGGAACTCGTAACGCGTTACCGAAAACTCGGAGCTTGTATTTTGTATCTCTTATCTTGTAACTCATAACTTGTGACTCGTAACTCGTTACCTATGACTCGAAACTCATATCTTCTATCTCGGATCTCGCAAATCATTGCCGATAACGTGGAACTATTATCCTAGATCTTGAACATCGTAACTCGTTACCAATAAGTGGGAACTCGCATCTTGTATCTCGTGACGTCTAACTCAGGTCTCGGAACTAGTAACGCGTTACCGATGACTCGATGCTCGTATCTTGTATCACTTACCTTGTAAGTCGTAACTCGTAGCTCGTAACTCGTAACTAGTACCTCGTAGATCGTGAGTCGTAACTCGTAACTCGTAACTCGTGTCCCGTAACACGTAAATCGCAGCTTATAACTCGCTACTCATATTCCGGAGCTCGCATCTTATGTATCGTAGCTTGTAACCCATTATCAATAACAAGGAACTCGTATCTTACCTCTCGTAGCTCGTAAATCGTTACCGATAAGTGAGAACTCGCAACTTGTATCTCGTAACGCGTAACTCAGAACTTGGAACTCGTAAAGCGTTACCGATAAGTCTGAGCTTGCATCTTCTATCTCTTATCTTGTAACTCGTAACTTCTAACTCGTAACTCGTCAACTATGACTCGAAACTCGTATCTTTTATCTCGGATCTCGCAAATCATTGTTGGTAACCTGGAACTCGTATCCTAGATCTTGAAGGTCGTAGCTCGTTACCAATAAGTGGGAACTCGCATCTTGTATCTCGCGACGTGTAACTCAGGACTCGGAACTCGAAAGTGTTACCGATAACTCGGAGCTCGTATCTTATATCACTTATCTTGTAACTCGTTACTCGTAACCCGTAACTCGCTGGTCATAACTCGGAACTCGAATCTTGATCTCGGATCTTGCAAATCAATGACGATAACCTCGAACTCGTATCCTGGATCTAGTAGTTCGTAACTCGTTACTTATAGGTGGAAACTCGCATCTTGTACCTCATGACGCGGAACTCAGAACTCGGAACTCATAACAGGTAACCGATAACTCGGAGCTCGTATCTTGTGACTTGTAACTCGTTACCTATAACTCGGAAATCGTATATTGTATCTAGTAGCTCATTACTCATAACTGATTACCTGCAACTCGTATCTTGTGTCTCGTAGTTCGTAACTAGTACCTCGTAGATCGTAAGTCGTAATTCGTAACTCGTAACTCGTATATCGTAACTCGCAACTCGAAACTCGTAACTCGGAAATCGCAGCTTATATCTCGCTACTCATATCCCGAAACTCGCATCTTGTGTATCGTAGCTTGTAACCCATTATCAATAACAAGGAACTTGTATCTTGCCTCTCGTAGCTCGTAAGTCGTTACCGATAAGTGGGAACTCGCAACTTGTATCTCGTAACTCGTAACTAGTACCTCGTAGATCGTAAGTCGTAATTCGTAACTCGTAACTCGTATATCGTAACTCGCAACTCGAAACTCGTAACTCTTAAATCGCAGCTTATAACTCGCTACTCATATCCCGGAACTCGCATCTTGTGTATCGCAGCTTGTAACCCATTATCAATATCAAGGAACTTGTATCTTGCCTCTCGTAGCTCGTAAATCGTTACCGATAAGTGGGAACTCGCAACTTGTATCTCGTGACGCGTAACTCAGAACTTGTAACTCGTAACGCGTTACCGATAACTCGGAGCTCGTATCTTGTAACTCGTAACTCGTAACTCGTTACCCATAACTCGGAACTCGTATCTTATATATTGTAACTTGTAATCCACTACCAATAACCTGGAACTCGTATCTTGCATCTGGTAGCTCGTAAATCGGTTCCGATAAATGGGAACTCGCATCTTGTATCTCGTGACGTTTAACTCAGGACTCGGAACTCGAAGGTATTACCGACAACTCGGAGCTTGTATCTTGTATCACTTACTTTGTAACTCGTAACTCGTAACACGTAACTCGTTGCCCATAACTCGGAACTCGAATCTTGATCTCGGATCTTGTAAATCAGTGACGATAACCTCGAACTCGTATCCTAGATCTAGTAGTTCGTAACTCGTTACCGATAGGTGGAAACTCGCATCTTGTACCTCATGACGCGGAACTCAGAACTCGGAACTCGTAACAGGTAACCGATAACTCGGAGCTCGTATCTTGTGACTTGTAACTCGTTACCCATAACTCGGAAATCGTATCTTGTATGTAGTAGCTCGTAACTCATTACTGATTACCTGCAACTCGTATCTTGTGTCTCGTAGCTCGTAACTAGTACCTCGTAGATCGTAAGTCGTAATTCGTAACTCGTAACTCGTAAATCGCAGCTTATAACTCGCTACTCATATCCCGGAACTCGCATCTTGTGTATCGTAGCTTGTAACCCATTATCAATAACAAGGAACTTGTATCTTGCCTCTCGTAGCTCGTAAATCGCTACCGATAAGTGGGAACTCGCAACTTGTATCTCGTGACGCGTAACTCAGAACTTCGAACTCGTAACGCGTTACCGATAACTCGGAGCTTGTATCTTGTATATGTTATCCTGTAACTCGTAACTTGTAACTCGTAACTCGTTACCCATTACTCGGGACTCGTATCTTATATATGGTAACTTGTAATCCATTACCGATAATCTGTAACTCATATCTTGCATCTCGTAGCTCGTAAATCGTAACTAGTACCTCGTAGATCGTAAGTCATAATTCGTAACTCGTAACTCGTATATCGTAACTTGCAACTCAAAACTCGTAACTCGTAAATCGCAGCTTATAACTCGCTACTCATATCCCGGAACTCGCATCTTGTGTATCGTAGCTTGTAACCCATTATCAATAAAAAGGAACTTGTATCTTGCCTCTCGAAGCTCGTAAATCGTTACCGATAAGTGGGAACTCGCAACTTGTATCTCGTGACGCGTAACTCAGAACTTGGAACTCGTAACCCGTTACCGATAACTCGGAGCATGTATCTTGTATATGTTATCCTGTAACTCGTAACTTGTAACTCGTAATTCGTTACCCATTACTCGGGACTCGTATCTTATATATGGTAACTTGTAATCCATTACCGATAATCTGTAACTCATATCTTGCATCTCGTAGCTCGTAAATCGTAACTAGTACCTCGTAGATCGTAAGTCATAATTCGTAACTCGTAACTCGTATATCGTAACTTGCAACTCAAAACTCGTAACTCGTAAATCGCAGCTTATAACTCGCTACTCATATCCCGGAACTCGCATCTTGTGTATCGTAGCTTGTAACCCATTATCAATAACAAGGAACTTGTATCTTGCCTCTCGTAGCTCGTAAATCGCTACCGATAAGTGGGAACTCGCAACTTGTATCTCGTGACGCGTAACTCAGAACTTCGAACTCGTAACGCGTTACCGATAACTCGGAGCTTGTATCTTGTATATGTTATCCTGTAACTCGTAACTTGTAACTCGTAACTCGTTACCCATTACTCGGGACTCGTATCTTATATATGGTAACTTGTAATCCATTACCGATAATCTGTAACTCATATCTTGCATCTCGTAGCTCGTAAATCGTAACTAGTACCTCGTAGATCGTAAGTCATAATTCGTAACTCGTAACTCGTATATCGTAACTTGCAACTCAAAACTCGTAACTCGTAAATCGCAGCTTATAACTCGCTACTCATATCCCGGAACTCGCATCTTGTGTATCGTAGCTTGTAACCCATTACCAAGAACAAGGAACTCGTATCTTGCCTCTCGTAGTTCGTAAATCGTTACCGATAAGTGGGAAATCGCTACTTGTGTCTCGTGACGCATAACTCAGAACTTGGAACTCGTAACGCGTAACCGACAACTCGGTGCGCGTAACTCGTAACTCGTATATCGTAACTCGCAACTCAAAACTCGTAACTCGTAAATCGCAGCTTATAACTCGCTACTCATATCCCGGAACTCGCATCTTGTGTATCGTAGCTTGTAACCCATTATCAATAAAAAGGAACTTGTATCTTGCCTCTCGAAGCTCGTAA
Source organism: Bruchidius siliquastri (assembly GCA_949316355.1). Lineage (NCBI taxonomy): Eukaryota > Metazoa > Arthropoda > Insecta > Coleoptera > Chrysomelidae > Bruchidius > Bruchidius siliquastri. The sequence continues at coordinate 13,847,718 of OX438534.1, read as the reverse complement.
ATCGTTACCGATAAGTGGGAACTCGCAACTTGTATCTCGTGACGCGTAACTCAGAACTTGGAACTCGTAACCCGTTACCGATAACTCGGAGCATGTATCTTGTATATCTTATCCTGTAACTCGTAACTTGTAACTCGTAACTCGTTACCTATGACTCGAAACTAGTATCTTCTATCTCGGATCTCGCAAATCATTGCCGGTAACCTGGAACTAGTATCCTAGATCTTGAAGATCGCAGCTCGTTGCCAATAAGTGGGAACTCGCATCTTGCATCTCGTGACGTGTAGCTCAGAACTCGGAATTAGTAACGCGTTACCGATAACTCGGAGCTTGTATCTTGTAACTCATAACTCGTAACTTGTAACTCGTAACTCGTTACCTATGACTCGAAACTCGTATCTTCTATATAGGATCTCGCAAATCATTGCCGATAACGTGGAACTATTATCCTAGATCTTGAACATCGTAACTCGTTACCAATAAGTGGGAACTCGCATCTTGTATCTCGTGACGTGTAACTCAGAACTCAGAACTAGTAACGCGTTACCGATGACTCGAAGCTCGTATCTTGTATCACTTACCTTGTAAGTCGTAACTCGTAGCTCGTAACTCGTTACACATAACTCGTCGCTCGTAACTCGTTACCCATAACTCGGAACTCCTATCTGGTATCTAGTAGCTCGTAACTCATTGTTGATTACCTGGAACTCGCATCTTGTGTCTCGCCGCTCGTAACTCGTTACGATAAGTGTGAACTCGCATCTTGTATGTCGTAACTCATAACTCGGAACCCGTATCTTGTGTATCGTAGCTTTTAACCAATTACCAAGAACAAGGAACTCGTATCTTGCCTCTCGTAGTTCGTAAATCGTTACCGATAAGTGGGAAATCGCTACTTGTATCTCGTGACGCATAACTCAGAACTTGGAACTCGTAACGCGTAACCGACAACTCGGTGCGCGTATCTTGTAACTCGTAACTCGTTACCCATAACTCGAATCTCGTATCTTGTATCTAGTAGCTTGTAACTCATTGTTGATTACCTGGAACTCGCATCTTGTGTCTCGCAGCTCGTAACTCGTTACGATGGGTGGGAACTCGCATCTTGTATGTCGTAACTCATAACCCGGAACCCGTATCTTGTGTATCGTAGCTTGTAACCCATTACCAAGAACAAGGAACTCGTATCTTGCCTCTCGTAGTTCGTAAATCGTTACCGATAAGTGGGAAATCGCTACTTGTATCTCGTGACGCCTAACTCAGAACTTGGAACTCGTAACGCGTTACCGATAACTCGGAGCCTGTATCTTGTATCTCTTACCCTGTAACTCGTAACATGTAACTCGTTACCCATTTCTCGGAACTCGTATCTTATATATGGTAACTTGTAATCCATTACCGATAACCTGGAACGCATATCTTGCATCTCGTAGCTCGTAAATCGTTACCGATAAATGGGAACTCGCATCTTGTATCTCGTGACGCCTAACTCAGGAATCGGAGCTCGAAGGTGTTACCGATAATTCGGAGCTCGTATCTTGTATCACTTACCTTGTAACTCGTCACTCGTAACCCGTAACTCGTTACCCATAACTCGGAACTCGAATCTTGTTCTCGGATCTTGTAAATCGATGACGATAACCTCGAACTCGTCTCCTAGAACTAGTAGCTAGTAACTCATTACTGATTACCTGGAACTCGTATCTTGTGTCTCGTAGCTCGTAGCTCGTTACGATAAGTGGGAACTCGCATCTTGTATCTCGTAACTCGTAACTAGTACCTCGTAGATCGTAAGTCGTAAGTCGTAACTCGTAACTCGTTACCCGTAACTCGTAAATCGCAGCTTATAACTCGCTACTTATATTCCGGAGCTCGCATCTTATGTATCGTAGCTTGTAACCCATTATCAATAACAAGGAACTCGTATCTTACCTCTCGTAGCTCGTAAATTGTTACCGATAAGTGGGAACTCGCAACTTGTATCTCGTGACGCGTAACTCAGAACTTGGAACTCGTAACGCGTTACCGAAAACTCGGAGCTTGTATTTTGTATCTCTTATCTTGTAACTCATAACTTGTGACTCGTAACTCGTTACCTATGACTCGAAACTCGTATCTTCTATCTCGGATCTCGCAAATCATTGCCGATAACGTGGAACTATTATCCTAGATCTTGAACATCGTAACTCGTTACCAATAAGTGGGAACTCGCATCTTGTATCTCGTGACGTCTAACTCAGATCTCGGAACTAGTAACGCGTTACCGATGACTCGAAGCTCGTATCTTGTATCACTTGCCTTGTAAGTCGTAACTCGTAGCTCGTAACTCGTTACCCATAACTCTTAACTCGTATCTCATATATCGTAACTTGTAATCCATTAACGATAACCTGGAACTCATATCTTACATCTCGTAGCTCGTAAATCGTAACTAGTACCTCGTAGATCGTAAGTCGTAATTCGTAGCTCGTAACTCGTATATCGTAACTCGCAACTCGAAACCGTAACTCGTAACTCGTAAATCGCAGCTTATAACTCGCTGCTCATATCCCGGAACTCGCATCTTGTGTATCGTAGCTTGTAACCCATTATCAATAACAAGGAACTTGTATCTTGCCTCTCGTAGCTCGTAAATCGTTACCGATAAGTGGGAACTCGCAACTTGTATCTCGTGACGCGTAACACAGAACTTCGAACTCGTAACGCGTTACCGATAACTCGGAGCTTGTATCTTGTATATCTTATCCTGTAACTCGTAACTTGTAACTCGTAACTCGTTACCCATTACTCGGGACTCGTATCTTATATATGGTAACTTGTAATCCATTACCGATCATCTGGAACTCATATCTTGCATCTCGTAGCTCGTAAATCGTAACTAGTACCCCGTAGATCGTAAGTCGTAATTCGTAACTCGTAACTCGTAACTCGTAACTCGTAACTCGTAACACGTAACTCGTAACTCGTAACTCGTAACTCGTAACTCGTAACTCGTATATCGTAACTCGCAACTCAAAACTCGTAACTCGTAACTCGTAAATCGCAGCTTATAACTCGCTACTCATATCCCGAAACTCGCATCTTGTGTATCGTAGCTTGTAACCCATTATCAATAACAAGGAACTTGTATCTTGCCTCTCGAAGCTCGTAAATCGTTACCGATAAGTGGGAACTCGCAACTTGTATCTCGTGACGCGTAACTCAGAACTTGGAACTCGTAACCCGTTACCGATAACTCGGAGCTTGTATCTTGTATATCTTATCCTGTAACTCGTAACTTGTAACTCATAACTCGTTACCTATGTTTCGAAACTAGTATCTTCTATCTCGGATCTCGCAAATCATTGCCGGTAACCTGGAACTAGATCTTGAAGATCGCAGCTCGTTACCAATAAGTGGGAACTCGCATCTTGCATCTCGTGACGTGTAACTCAGAACTCGGAACTAGTAACGCGATACCGATAACTCGGAGCTTGTATCTTGTAACTCATAACTCGTAACTTGTAACTCGTAACTCGTTACCTATGACTCGAAACTCGTATCTTCTATATAGGATCTCGCAAATCATTGCCGATAACGTGGAACTATTATCCTAGATCTTGAACATCGTAACTCGTTACCAATAAGTGGGAACTCGCATCTTGTATCTTGTGACGTGTAACTCAGAACTCAGAACTATTAACGCGTTACCGATGACTCGAAGCTCGTATCTTGTATCACTTACCTTGTAAGTCGTAACTCGTAGCTCGTAACTCGTTACCCACAACTCGTAGCTCGTAACTCGTTACCCATAACTCGGAACTCCTATCTTGTATCTAGTAGCTCGTAACTCATTGTTGATTACCTGGAACTTGCATCTTGTGTCTCGCGGCTCGTAACTCGTTACGATAAGTGCGAACTCGCATCTTGTATGTCGTAACTCATAACCCGGAACCCGTATCTTGTGTATCGTAGCTTGTAACCCATTACCAAGAACAAGGAACTCGTATCTTGACTCTCGTAGTTCGTAAATCGTTACCGATAAGTGGGAAATCGCTACTTGTATCTCGTGACGCATAACTCAGAATTTGGAACTCGTAACGCGTAACCGACAACTCGGTGCGCGTAACTCGTAACTCGTAACTCGTATATCGTAACTCGCAACTCAAAACTCGTATTTCGTAAATCGCAGCTTATAACCCGCTACTCATATCCCGGAACTCGCATCTTGTGTATCGTAGCTTGTAACCCATTATCAATAACAAGGAACTTGTATCTTGCCTCTCGAAGCTCGTAAATCGTTACCGATAAGTGGGAACTCGCAACTTGTATCTCGTGACGCGTAACTCAGAACTTGGAACTCGTAACCCGTTACCGATAACTCGGAGCATGTATCTTGTATATCTTATCCTGTAACTCGTAACTTGTAACTCGTAACTCGTTACCTATGACTCGAAACTCGTATCTTCTATCTCGGATCTCGCAAATCATTGCCGATAACGTGGAACTATTATCCTAGATCTTGAACATCGTAACTCGTTACCAATAAGTGGGAACTCGCATCTTGTATCTCGTGACGTCTAACTCAGATCTCGGAACTAGTAACGCGTTACCGATGACTCGAAGCTCGTATCTTGTATCACTTACCTTGTGAGTCGTAACTCGTAGCTCGTAACTCGTTACACATAACTCGTAGCTCGTAACTCGTAACCCATAACTCGGAACTCCTGTCTTGTATCTAGTAGCTCGTAACTCAATGTTGATTACCTGGAACTCGCATCTTGTGTCTCGCCGCTCGTAACTCGTTACGATAAGTGTGAACTCGCATCTTGTATGTCGTAACTCATAACCCGGAACCCGTATCTTGTGTATCGTAGCTTTTAACCAATTACCAAGGACAAGGAACTCCTATCTTGCCTCTCGTAGTTCGTAAATCGTTACCGATTAGTGGGAAATCGCTACTTGTATCTCGTGACGCATAACTCAGAACTTGGAACTCGTAACGCGTAACCGACAACTCGGTGCGCGTATCTTGTAACTCGTAACTCGTTACCCATAACTCGAATCTCCTATCTTGTATCTAGTAGCTTGTATCTCATTGTTGATTACCTGGAACTCGCATCTTGTGTCTCGCAGCTCGTAACTCGTTACGATGGGTGGGAACTCGCATCTTGTATGTCGTAACTCATAACCCGGAACCCGTATCTTGTGTATCGTAGCTTGTAACCCATTACCAAGAACAAGGAACTCGTATCTTGCCTCTCGTAGTTCGTAAATCGTTACCGATAAGTGGGAAATCGCTACTTGTATCTCGTGACGCCTAACTCAGAACTTGGAATTCGTAACGCGTTACCGATAACTCGGAGCCTGTATCTTGTATCTCTTACCCTGTAACTCGTAACATGTAACTCGTTACCCATTACTCGGAACTCGTATCTTATATATGGTAACTTGTAATCCATTACCGATAACCTGGAACGCATATCTTGCATCTCGTAGCTCGTAAATCGTTACCGATAAATGGGAACTCGCATCTTGTATCTCGTGACGCCTAACTCAGGAATCGGAGCTCGAAGGTGTTACCGATAACTCGGAGCTTGTATCTTGTATATCTTATCCTGTAACTCGTAACTCGTTACCCATTACTCGGGACTCGTATCTTATATATGGTAACTTGTAATCCATTACCGATAATCTGGAACTCATATCTTGCATCTCGTAGCTCGTAAATCGTAACTAGTACCTCGTAGATCGTAGGTCGTAATTCGTAACTCGTAACTCGTAACTCGTATATCGTAACTCGCAACTCAAAACTCGTAACTCGTAACTCGTAAATCGCAGCTTATAACTCGCTACTCATATCCCGAAACTCGCATCCTGTGTATCGTAGCTTGTAACCCATTATCAATAACAAGAAACTTGTATCTTGCCTCTCGAAGCTCGTAAATCGTTACCGATAAGTGGGAACTCGCAACTTGTATCTCGTGACGCGTAACTCAGAACTTGGAACTCGTAACCCGTTACCGATAACTCGGAGCTTGTATCTTGTAACTCATAACTCGTAACTTGTAACTCGTAACTCGTTACCTATGACTCGAAACTCGTATCTTCTATCTCGGATCTCGCAAATCATTGCCGATAACGTGGAACTATTATCCTAGATCTTGAACATCATAACTCGTTACCAATAGGTGGGAACTCGCATCTTGTATCTCGTGACGTGTAACTCAGAACTCAGAACTAGTAACGCGTAACCGATGACTCGAAGCTCGTATCTTGTATCACTTACCTTGTAAGTCGTAACTCGTAGCTCGTAACTCGTTACCCATAACTCGTAGCTCGTAACTCGTTACCCATAACTCGGAACTCGTATCTTATATATGGTAACTTGTAATCCATTACCGATAACCTGGAACGCATATCTTGCATCTCGTAGCTCGTAAATCGTTACCGATAAATGGGAACTCGCATCTTGTATCTCGTGACGCCTAACTCAGGAATCGGAGCTCGAAGGTGTTACCGATAATTCGGAGCTCGTATCTTGTATCACTTACCTTGTAACTCGTCACTCTTAACCCGTAACTCGTTACCGATAACTCTTAACTCGTATCTTATATATCGTAACTTGTAATCCATTAACGATAACCTGGAACTCATATCTTACATCTCGTAGCTCGTAAATCGTAACTAGTACCTCGTAGATGGTAAGTCGTAATTCGTAACTCGTAACTCGTATATCGTAACTCGCAACTCGAAACTCGTAACTCGTAACTCGTAACTCGTAAATCGCAGCTTATAACTCGCTGCTCATATCCCGGAACTCGCATCTTGTGTATCGTAGCTTGTAACCCATTATCAATAACAAGGAACTTGTATCTTGCCTCTCGTAGCTCGTAAATCGTTACCGATAAGTGGGAACTCGCAACTTGTATCTCGTGACGCGTAACTCAGAACTTCGAACTCGTAACGCGTTACCGATAACTCGGAGCTTGTATCTTGTATATCTTATCCTGCAACTCGTAACTTGTAACTCGTAACTCGTTACCCATTACTCGGGACTCTTATCTTATATATGGTAACTTGTAATCCATTACCGATAATCTGGAACTCATATCTTGCATCTCGTAGCTCGTAAATCGTAACTAGTACCTCGTAGATCGTAAGTCGTAATTCGTAACTCGTAACTCGTAACTCGTAACTCGTATATCGTAACTCGCAACTCAAAACTCGTAACTCGTAACTCGTAAATCGCAGCTTATAACTCGCTACTCATATCCCGGAACTCGTATCTTGTGTATCGTAGCTTGTAACCCATTATCAATAACAAGGAGCTTGTATCTTGCCTCTCGAAGCTCGTAAATCGTTACCGATAAGTGGGAACTCGCAACTTGTATCTCGTGACGCGTAACCCAGAACTTGGAACTCGTAACCCGTTACCGCTAACTCGGAGCTTGTATCTTGTATATCTTATCCTGTAACTCGTAACTTGTAACTCGTAACTCGTTACCTATGACTCGAAACTAGTATCTTCTATCTCGGATCTCGCAAATCATTGCCGGTAACCTGGAACTAGTATCCTAGATCTTGAAGATCGCAGCTCGTTACCAATAAGTGGGAACTCGCATCTTGCATCTCGTGACGTGTAACTCAGCACTCGGAACTAGTAACGCGTTACCGATAACTCGGAGCTTGTATCTTGTAACTCATAACTCGTAACTTGTAACTCGTAACTCGTTACCTATGACTCGAAACTCGTATCTTCTATCTCGGATCTCGCAAATCATTGCCGATAACGTGGAACTATTATCCTAGATCTTGAACATCGTAACTCGTTACCAATAAGTGGGAACTCGCGTCTTGTATCTCGTGACGTGTAACTCAGAACTCAGAACTAGTAACGCGTTACCGATGACTCGAAGCTCGTATCTTGTATCACTTACCTTGTAAGTCGTAACTCGTAACTCGTTACCCATAACTCGTAGCTCATAACTCGTTACCCATAACTCGGAACTCCTATCTTGTATCTAGTAGCTCGTAACTCATTGTTGATTACCTGGAACTCGCATCTTGTGTCTCGACGCTCGTAACTCGTTACGATAAGTGCGAACTCGCATCTTGTATGTCGTAACTCATAACCCAGAACCCGTATCTTGTGTATCGTAGCTTGTAACCCATTACCAAGAACATGGAACTCGTATCTTGCCTCTCGTAGTTCGTAAATCGTTACCGATAAGTGGGAAATCGCTACTTGTATCTCGTGACGCATAACTCAGAACTTGGAACTCGTAACGCGTAACCGACAACTCGGTGCGCGTATCTTCTAACTCGTAACTCGTTACCCATAACTCGAAACTCCTATCTTGTATCTAGTAGCTTGTAACTCATTGTTGATTACCTGGAACTCGCATCTGGTGTCTCGCAGCTCGTAACTCGTTACGATGGGTGGGAACTCGCATCTTGTATGTCGTAACTCATAACCCGGAACCCGTATCTTGTGTATCGTAGCTTGTAACCCATTACCAAGAACAAGGAACTCGTATCTTGTTTCTCGTAGTTCGTAAATCGTTACCGATAAGTGGGAAATCGCTACTTGTATCTCGTGACGCCTAACTCAGGACTCGGAGCTCGAAGGTGTTACCGATAATTCGGAGCTCGCATCTTGTATCACTTACCTTGTAACCCGTCACTCGTAACCCGTAACTCGTTACCCATAGCTCGGAACTCGAATCTTGATCTCGGATCTTGTAAATCAATGACGATAACCTCGAACTCGTCTCCTAGAACTAGTAGCTAGTAACTCATAACTGATTACCTGGAACTCGTATCTTGTGTCTCGTAGCTCGTAGCTCGTTACGATAAGTGGGAACTCGCATCTTGTATCTCGTAACTCGTAACTAGTACCTCGTATATCGTAAGTCGTAACTCGTAACTCGTAACTCGTAACTCGTAACTCGTAACTCGTTACCCGTAACTCGTAAATCGCAGCTTATAACTCGCTACTCATATTCCGGAGCTCGCATCTTATGTATCGTAGCTTGTAACCCATTATCAATAACAAGGAACTCGTATCTTACCTCTCGTAGCTCGTAAATCGTTACCGATAAGTGGGAACTCGCAACTTGTATCTCGTAACGCGTAACTCAGAACTTGGAACTCGTAACGCGTTACCGAAAACTGGGAGCTTGTATTTTGTATCTCTTATCTTGTAACTCATAACTTGTGACTCGTAACTCGTTACCTATGACTCTAAACTCGTATCTTCTATCTCGGATTTCGCAAATCATTGCCGGTAACCTGGAACTCGTATACTAGATCTTGAAGATCGCAGCTCGTTACCAATAAGTGGGAACTCGCATCTTGCATCTCGTGACGTGTAACTCAGAACTTGGAACTAGTAACGCGTTACCGATAACTCGGAGCATGTATCTTGTAACTCGTAACTCGTAACTCGTTACTCATAACTCAGAACTCGTATCTTATATATCGTAACTTGCAATCCATTATCGATAACCTTGAGCTCGTATCTCGAATCTCGTAGCTCGTAAATCGTTACCGATAAGTGGGAACTCGCAACTTGTAACTCGTGACGCGTAACTCAGAACATGGAACTCGTAATGCGTTATCAATAACTCGAAGCTTGTGTCTTGTATCTCTTACCTTGTAACTCGTAACTCGTAACCCGTTACCCATTACTCGGAACTCGTTTCTTCTATCTCGGATCTCGCGAATCATTGCCGATAACCTGGAACACGGTTCCTAGATCATGAAGATCGTAACTCGTTACTAAGGAGTGGGAACCCGCATCTTGTATCTCGTAACGTGTAACTCAGAACTCGGAACCAGTAACGCGTTACCGATAACTCGGAGCATGTATCTTGTAACTCGTAACTCGTAACTCGTTACTCATAACTCAGAACTCGTATCTTATATATCGTAACTTGCAATCCATTATCGATAACCTGGAGCTCGTATCTTGCATCTCGTAGCTCGTAAATCGTTACCGATAACTCTGAACCCGTAACTTGTATCTCGTGACGCGTAACTCAGAACATGGAACTCGTAATGCGTTATCAATAACTCGAAGCTTGTATCTTGTATCTCTTACCTTGTAACTCGTAACTCGTAACTCGTAACTCGTAACTCGTTACCCATTACTCGGAACTCGTATCTTATATATGGTAACTTGTAATCCATTACCGGTAACCTGGAACGCATATCTTGCATCTCGTAGCTCGTAAATCGTTACCGATAAATGGGAACTCGCATTTTGTATCTCGTGACGCCTAACTCAGGAATCGGAGCTCGAAGGTGTTACCGATAATTCGGAGCTCGTATCTTGTATCACTTACCTTGTAACTCGTCACTCGTAACCCGTAACGCGTTACCCATAACTCGGAACTCGAATCTTGATTTCGGATCTTGTAAATCAATGACGATAACCTCGAACTCGTCTCCTAGAACTAGTAGCTAGTAACTCATTACTGATTACCTGGAACTCGTATCTTGTGACTCGTAGCTCGTAGCTCGTTACGATAAGTGGGAACTCGCATCTTGTATCTCGTAACTCGTAACTAGTACCTTGTAGATCGTAAGTCGTAACTCGTAACTCGTAACTCGTTACCCGTAACTCGTAAATCGCAGCTTATAACTCGCTACTTATATTCCGGAGCTCGCATCTTATGTATCGTAGCTTGTAACCCATTATCAATAACAAGGAACTCGTATCTTACTTCTCGTAGCTCGTAAATCGTTACCGATAAGTGGGAACTCGCAACTTGTATCTCGTGACGCGTAACCGATAAGTGGGAAATCGCTACTTGTATCTCGTGACGCCTAACTCAGAACTTGGAACTCGTAACGCGTTACCGATAACTCGGAGCCTGTATCTTGTATCTCTTAACCTGTAACTCGTAACATGTAACTCGTTACCCATTACTCGGAACTCGTATCTTATATATGGTAACTTGTAATCCATTACCGATAACCTGGAACGCATATCTTGCATCTCGTAGCTCGTAAATCGTTACCGATAAATGGGAACTCGCATCTTGTATCTCGTGACGCCTAACTCAGGAATCGGAGCTCGAAGGTGTTACCGATAATTCGGAGCTCGTATCTTGTATCACTTACCTTGTAACTCGTCACTCGTAACCCGTAACTCATTACCCATAACTCTTAACTCGTATCTTATATATCGTAACTTGTAATCCATTAACGATAACCTGGAACTCATATCTTACATCTCGTAGCTCGTAAATCGTAACTAGTACCTCGTAGATCGTAAGTCGTAATTCGTAACTCGTAACTCGTAACTCGTAACTCGTAACTCGTAACTCGTAACTCGTAACTCGTAACTCGTAACTCGTATATCGTAACTCGCAACTCAAAACTCGTAACTCGTAACTCGTAACTCGTAACTCGTAAATCGCAGCTTATAACTCGCTACTCATATCCCGGAACTCGTATCTTGTGTATCGTAGCTTGTAACCCATTATCAATAACAAGGAACTTGTATCTTGCCTCTCGAAGCTCGTAAATCGTTACCGATAAGTGGGAACTCGCAACTTGTATCTCGTGACGCGTAACCCAGAACTTGGAACTCGTAACCCGTTACCGCTAACTCGGAGCTTGTATCTTGTATATCTTATCCTGTAACTCGTAACTTGTAACTCGTAACTCGTTACCTATGACTCGAAACTAGTATCTTCTATCTCGGATCTCGCAAATCATTGCCGGTAACCTGGAACTAGTATCCTAGATCTTGAAGATCGCAGCTCGTTACCAATATGTGGGAACTCGCATCTTTCATCTCGTGACGTGTAACTTAGAACTCGGAACTAGTAACGCGTTACCGATAACTCGGAGCTTGTATCTTGTAACTCATAACTCGTAACTTGTAACTCGTAACTCGTTACCTATGACTCGAAACTCGTATCTTCTATCTCGGATCTCGCAAATCATTGCCGATAACGTGGAACTATTATCCTAGATCTTGAACATCGTAACTCGTTACCAATAAGTGGGAACTCACATCTTGTATCTCGTGACGTGTAACTCAGAACTCAGAACTAGTAACGCGTTACCGATGACTCGAAGCTCGTATCTTGTATCACTTACCTTGTAAGTCGTAACTCGTAGCTCGTAACTCGTTACCCATAACTCGTAGCTCGTAACTCGTTACCCATAACTCGGAACTCCTATCTTGTATCTAGTAGCTCGTAACTCATTGTTGATTACCTGGAACTCGCATCTTGTGTCTCGCCGCTCGTAACTCGTTACGATAAGTGCGAACTCGCATCTTGTATGTCGTAACTCATAACCCGGAACCCGTATCTTGTGTATCGTTGCTTGTAACCCATTACCAAGAACAAGGAACTCGTATCTTGCCTCTCGTAGTTCGTAAATCGTTACCGATAAGTGGGAAATCGCTACTTGTATCTCGTGACGCCTAACTCAGAACTTGGAACTCGTAACGCGTTACCGATAAATCGGAGCCTGTATCTTGTATACCCTGTAACTCGTAACATGTAACTCGTTACCCATTACTCGGAACTCGTATCTTATATATGGTAACTTGTAATCCATTACCGATAACCTGGAACGCATATCTTGCATCTCGTAGCTCGTAAATCGTTACCGATAAATGGGAACTCGCATCTTGTATCTCGTGACGCCTAACTCAGGAATCGGAGCTCGAAGGTGTTACCGATAATTCGGAGCTCGTATCTTGTATCACTTACCTTGTAACTCGTAACTCGTAACTCGTAACTCGTTACCCGTAACTCGTAAATCGCAGCTTATAACTCGCTACTCATATTCCGGAGCTCGCATCTTATGTATCGTAGCTTGTAACCCATTATCAATAACAAGGAACTCGTATCTTACCTCTCGTAGCTCGTAAATCTTTACCGATAAGTGGGAACTCGCAACTTGTATCTCGTAACGCGTAACTCAGAACTTGGAACTCGTAACGCGTTACCGAAAACTGGGAGCTTGTATTTTGTATCTCTTATCTTGTAACTCATAACTTGTGACTCGTAACTCGTTACCTATGACTCTAAACTCGTATCTTCTATCTCGGATCTCGCAAATCATTGCCGGTAACCTGGAACTCGTATACTAGATCTTGAAGATCGCAGCTCGTTACCAATAAGTGGGAACTCGCATCTTGCATCTCGTGACGTGTAACTCAGAACTTGGAACTAGTAACGCGTTACCGATAACTCGGAGCATGTATCTTGTAACTCGTAACTCGTAACTCATAACTCAGAACTCGTATCTTATATATCGTAACTTGCAATCCATTATCGATAACCTTGAGCTCGTATCTCGAATCTCGTAGCTCGTAAATCGTTACCGATAAGTGGGAACTCGCAACTTGTAACTCGTGACGCGTAACTCAGAACATGGAACTCGTAATGCGTTATCAATAACCCGAAGCTTGTGTCTTGTATCTCTTACCTTGTAACTCGTAACTCGTAACCCGTTACCCATTACTCGGAACTCGTTTCTTCTATCTCGGATCTCGCGAATCATTGCCGATAACCTGGAACACGGTTCCTAGATCATGGAGATCGTAACTCGTTACTAAGGAGTGGGAACCCGCATCTTGTATCTCGTAACGTGTAACTCAGAACTCGGAACCAGTAACGCGTTACCGATAACTCGGAGCATGTATCTTGTAACTCGTAACTCGTAACTCGTTACTCATAACTCAGAACTCGTATCTTATATATCGTAACTTGCAATCCATTATCGATAACCTGGAGCTCGTATCTTGCATCTCGTAGCTCGTAAATCGTTACCGATAACTCTGAACCCGTAACTTGTATCTCGTGACGCGTAACTCAGAACATGGAACTCGTAATGCGTTATCAATAACTCGAAGCTTGTATCTTGTATCTCTTACCTTGTAACTCGTAACTCGTAACTCGTAACTCGTAACTCGTAACTCGTAACTCGTTACCCATTACTCGGAACTCGTATCTTATATATGGTAACTTGTAATCCATTACCGGTAACCTGGAACGCATATCTTGCATCTCGTAGCTCGTAAATCGTTACCGATAAATGGGAACTCGCATTTTGTATCTCGTGACGCCTAACTCAGGAATCGGAGCTCGAAGGTGTTACCGATAATTCGGAGCTCGTATCTTGTATCACTTACCTTGTAACTCGTCACTCGTAACCCGTAACTCGTTACCCATAACTCGGAACTCGAATCTTGATTTCGGATCTTGTAAATCAATGACGATAACCTCGAACTCGTCTCCTAGAACTAGTAGCTAGTAACTCATTACTGATTACCTGGAACTCGTATCTTGTGACTCGTAGCTCGTAGCTCGTTACGATAAGTGGGAACTCGCATCTTGTATCTCGTGACGCGTAACCGATAAGTGGGAAATCGCTACTTGTATCTCGTGACGCCTAACTCAGAACTTGGAACTCGTAACGCGTTACCGATAACTCGGAGCCTGTATCTTGTATCTCTTAACCTGTAACTCGTAACATGTAACTCGTTACCCATTACTCGGAACTCGTATCTTATATATGGTAACTTGTAATCCATTACCGATAACCTGGAACGCATATCTTGCATCTCGTAGCTCGTAAATCGTTACCGATAAATGGGAACTCGCATCTTGTATCTCGTGACGCCTAACTCAGGAATCGGAGCTCGAAGGTGTTACCGATAATTCGGAGCTCGTATCTTGTAT
>OX438534.1:9310576-9632822 GCA_949316355.1 Bruchidius siliquastri | reverse complement strand
TTAGGACCTTATACAGGTGTTGACGTGAAGTTGAAGTATTTGCGACAAGATTATGAAATGCTTCAGTCAACACTATAGTTTCTTATAGTTTAGATTTTCTCTGCTTTGTGTCAATATTATGATATGCTCAATTTGAGATTTTGGTATTCTCACTTCCAAGACTTTCCTAGCTTTGAATTGAATAAATCTTCTTACTTAAATTAACTCTATATGATCCAAAATTCAGTATTCTTACTTTAAGATTATTTTAGCTTTGCGCATATAGGAAGATATGGTATAATTGAATGAAGGCATATATTTTTTGTGGTGAGGTGTACGGCATTATAACACGGGCTTTGAGCCATAGCGGTTCAGGCTTGGCAGCCAGCTGATATCGATCGATCGATTTGTAGCGTGCGACGCGTGCATGAGTGTTCGGCTTGCGTATTTTTTGGAAGGGTGGGTGTAAAGTTTATTCAAACTCAAAGCGAGGACAGAAATATTTTTTCCAATTAATGTCTTTTTGTTTGGTGAATAAGTTTTGTAAGTGGTCAAGTGACTTCTTAGAATTTCAGCTTCAGGTTTTTAGACATTTTGCATTAACGCTCTTCAGGATGTATACAATTTGAAATTAGAAAAGCTAAAGAGAAATTTAAAAAAAACTATTTTCGAGTTAACACATAGATCGTATATCGATCTATAAGACAGAATTTATTTTATAACGATTTTTTTTTCAAAACTGGTGAATATTAACAATCTACATGGAACTCATGTTATTCAAAGAGGATTTGACAGTGGACTGATGAAAATCTCTCTCTAATTATTGCTCCCACATTTATAATTGTAGATAGATGCTTATACTCAAAATACCATGAAATTGGGGTAAAACAACCGCTGTTCATCAAGAGTTGGAGGTAAAGCTGCAGCTGTAGCCAACAGATCCATGCATGCTTATAAATCGTGCTTTAATGTCAACCGGCAAAAAAATATGTTTCAACATTGCGGAGAAGCAGATTTAGTACCTTGAATAGAAGAAACCTTGGCTATGAAATACCAGTCGACGTTGTATTACATTCAATCTCCCACTTTTCTGTCCACATAGACAAACAACTATGTTTAGCGTTGCTTTTTAAGAAACATGTATACGTGTGTACAGTACAAGGCATAACAATTGAGTATGGTTTCTGTGAGTAGAAAATTCCACTGCTATTGCAGTAAAGAAAAAATTGTGGAAATCATAGCATATAATTCGTGTATCATTGTAATTTATTAATACTGAAAAGGAGACCTTCTGATATCCGCTATTTAGTATAAGTATATAGGTATGTATGTCAGTGTGTTGTCAACAATCCACTAGATCTAATGGAATTATTTGTTTTTCATCAATGCACTTATACAGGGTGGTCCAATTTAAACGTACCGCAAGGTAGTCCAAGTGGTTAGGATCTTGACTTCGTAAGATGCCAATGGGCAGCGCCACCGTGCGTGACGGCTGAAGATGAAAGTTAGACCGCCATACTGACGAGTCTAGGTTGAAGAGGATAAATACGTGTATATAGCCTTATGTATAGTGGAGAGCATACTTATATATAGCTGTGTAAATGAACTCGAATAAATTTACAATTTGAAAAGAGGATAGCACCTATATGGCTTTAATTTAGTAAAAAACTATTTATGGACAAAGGATCCAAATTTTAAGTGAACTAAGTTGTTAAAAAAGCTAAACCTCGATCGAATGTAGGGCATAGGCGAAAGCTAAAAGGTATGAAATAAAAAGCTCCATCCCCAATTTCTTCAAGAATATAGCAGCATATTGCTTCACAGACTTCATCAAAACTCACTAATGAGTCACTGTTTGTGCGATTTGATAGCAATTATTATTATGACTTTACTCCCACAAAGGTCGGAAGTTCCAAAAATATAATTTTTTTTTTGTAAAAGTTTAAGTAGTTCTGTATTTTTCACTAACAACTCCGTCAATAGTATTTCCAAAAATATAGCAGAATATCGCTTCCCAAACTTCATCAAATTCGGTGAAGTGGTTACTGAGTGAACGCGGTGACAAAACCGCCAGACTAGCAACCAGACATAAAAGCATCTTCGCATTCACTATTGAGATGCATCATATTTACGAGATTTGATAACGATTTTAAGTGAAACTGATAAACCCAATAAAGTATGTCGCCTGTATCTACAAGTCTCTGAACTGATAATCTGAATTTGTTGAACCCTTCAATTAATCTTATTCAGACCGTGTGACACAATTTGCGATGTCTGTTTGCAATCTCCTTCACGCAATATAAAATCTAATCCACAATATTTGGTATGAAGTTCGTTGTAGCAATTGTCTCAGTTTTTAGGTTATCATCGAGGTTATCGGTTTCATTAACACTGAAGGCAGTGGAAGCGTGAATACACTGCTCTCAGAAGTCAAGTAGATAAACTCGTTACTTCCCACACTGTGCCTAATTCGCTTGGACTGATTATTCCTGGTACAACGATGTTCAAGAATCAAAATTCCACTAGGCACTGATTTTTTCGGATGAAACTCAAGAAACAAAAAAAAGCCAAGGTATCACGTTCCAGAAGCACTGCGAGAGGATAAATGTCTACATTGACCTTGAAACGCTGTAGATTTTAACTATCGGGGAACAAACTCTCCGGTAGCTCATTCCACAACGCCGAGGTTCTCCAGAAAAATGACTTTTGGGAGACGCTCGTTTGAGTGCCGCAGTTTTATTGAGATTGCGCAGTGACACAAAAATGGTGTCAAGTGAATTGACGCTGTACTTCTCGCACGATGGTATCAGTTTGGAAATAAAGATTTGAGTTTGTTGATATTTTGAATTGCAATAAAAAACGACTGGAAGACTTTAATGATGTAAAAAATTCCCAAAGCTATAGGGACTGAACTAATAATTAGAAAAAATCGGGAAGGAACATTTTCCGTTATGTGTGTGGCAGTTCGTCACGGTTGAATGGCGAATCATCTGTCTAGAGTACATGAGGTTGTGGGTTCGATTCCCACTGGCGTAAGATTTTTCTTTACAATTTTTTAATTATTAGTGGCTAAATATCAATTCTATAATTATTTATTATACCTATTCAGGAAGACCTCAGTATTACCAGTTATTCAAGCATAAGCAGGACGTATTGTTAGAGTGAACGTGGCAACCTGGCTAAACCTAGGAGCTTCTATCTCTATCTGTATTATATTTATACACTTCTAATGCGTATGTGAGAGTTCGAAAGTTGCTGTCTCTCAATCGTCCAGTTCAAGGATCGTCTGAACGTCGCTGCTTGTCGGCAAGTTTTCGCTTGGTCGCGTTTTTTTCCCTTTTTGATGATATCTCCGCCGCCACTGGAACGATTTTGAAAAACTACAAAGCTTCACACTAGTGTAGAGGAGTCAAGGATTACTGGATAGACAAACAGACAGACTGTCAGAAATGAGTGACATGGTTTTTTGCGATGTATATATCATCAAACACGTCTCTAATTCGCAATTGCGCAATTAAATGCTTCCCCACCAGTCGGCGTGGAAAGTAAACACCAACAGACAGACCCATAGATAAACTGACGATATAATTTATATTGCAAATTAAACATCGCTTTGATTTTGATTAGATATTTTATTGACGTAAGTAGAGATACATGTTAGTTTTGGTTATAACCTATTATTGTGACACCTAGTCCGGTGATATAAAAAAACACCCCTCGTAAAGCATATAACGTTGATAAGATCTATGCCATTTATATACCAGTTTACGAGTTCTGGACAAGTGAATCAAAATCTAGGTATTTAGGAAGTGAATCGCGGCGCAAATATCTCAAGGCGAACGGCTGCAATTGCAGTAAACAACACCTTGTACAACTATTCTGCTAAACAAAAATAATGTTACACTTTCATTACATGCAATTATTGCTCCCAATTTGGGAAGAGAAAACTATGAACCACAATGCGCTGAGACACGGATTTTAGATTCGTCTCTCAATTTTACAGTAACCTAGAATAAACTAGTTAATTGTGTGCCGAGAGCCAAAGTTGATTCATTGTTTATTCATTTATTCTTGGAAAGTGATGACATTGAGAGAATTGTGGAATGGCGATATACAAATAGGGTTCAGTCGCAGAAGACTCACAAAGACAAGGAAGTCGCGCGCTGATCTGCCATCCATGGCGATGGAGAGACGCCCAATACTTCAATCATCTTCCATCAAGCGTCAGGCAACTTTCTTCCGCTCCAGAAAATTGTATTCTCCGGAACAGCTACTACCGAGATCAGTCCATCGCTGGAGTACTGCTGGCATGTGTGGGGATGCATCACAAGACGTAATGCTTTTTTCTTGTCTGTTTCGGTGGATACAATTTTCTCCACCCACAACCACCAAATGTACTCTGTTCATTTCTGAATTGTGTCCAGAAGCTATAGGGAGTGCATCTTCACACATGTGAGCACTGCTACAGCGATGTTCTGATCTGGACCTTGTAGAGTTGCACAATTTCCTGGCGCGGATAAGAAACCTCAGCTTCTGGGATGACGACGTAGCATTTATTCCCCAGAAGCTTGATGGAAGATGTCTTCGTTAACCTGAATAACATATATTGCTTCTGCCCATGTAAGATCTTGTTATCGGTTTGCTTGATTCAATGAAGGAAATAAAGATGTCTTCATTCGCAACGCCGGTGATGTTTGGAATAGGTCGTTGATGTACAGCAAGAAGAGCGTTGGGTGTTCTCATCTCATCTCTCCGAGCATATGATCCAAAAGTAATAGAATTAAATTGATTTAATTTTTGTTATTGATCTAATTGGTACAAATCCTTAGTAGTCCTCGACACAATGCGTATCATGCGACCCCTTCCGCGCACAGACCTTCGGGAACTCGCTTTCCAGGATCCCCTTGAGAGATGCCGCCACAGCCCCTTGGACGTCTCCTACGGAGCTGGGTTTCCCTTGAGGTCCAGCTTGAGCCGAGGAAAGAGAAAGAAATCCAGCAATGCAAAGTCTGGACTGTAGGATGAGGGGTAATGTTTCAACCTTGTGCTTGCACAGAAACTCCTTCACCAGCAGCGTGGGGTGGGGTGGCGCGTTGTCGTGGTGAAGCTTCAAAGAATCGGCGATTTCTGACAACACGCGGAGGCTGCGCAAAGCCTATCAAGCACGTCGACGTGAAATCTGGCATTCGCAGTTTGTCCAGGGAGTAGAAACTCCCTGTGAACCAGACCACGACGGTCAAAAAGCCGACGAGCAAGGATTGGACCTAGGACTTTCTCATCCTGGCATTCGAACACTGTTGAGCGACTCATGGTAGCATCTCCGTAGGTGTTCTTGATCATACAAGGATTTCCGTCGCGGTTTTCCAGAGTTTGAAGCAGAGATGTTTCTTCATCTTGGATCACGACAACACTTCTTAACAGAGGTTGTCAGAAATCGACGTGCCTCCCCACTGATACGCCTTGGTGGCCCTCCAACGCTCCGTTCGCGTTGCAGAAATTCAGTCCCTCTACTTTTTGATCTTACACTGTATTTCAATAATTACAGTGAGTGGACATGATGGTTGACAAAAATAATCAATTTTGAACCCCTCATACCAAAGCGAAGCTATCAACTTATGATTTATTGGAACCTTCCAATTTATGCAAATAGTGATTACCGTTTGACTGCGGATCATCCATTTCCACAGTTTATATACAAGCAGTATATACGCATTTGGACGTGGCAATTTGCATGATTTATTCAGATGATTTCCTGTGTATAAATCGTTCATTAAACTTGGTGAGAAAAACAAATTACGAATGAGATTGCGAACTGAACTTGACACCAATTTAGATAACATTTTCGCGCTGCCTCTGGCCGCGTGGCGGAATCGCAGATTTTTCTGGTTGACTGTATCTGGACTGAATCTGATTATAATGTTTTTGATCTGATTTGCATTCTGCAAGGTGAAGCAAGGCGATTGAAATATCAAGTATGTCGTTCAGAATAGAATACAGATGTAGTTGTCTGTTCATTGTAGGTTAATAATTCGACAGGAAAATTAAAGACTTGATATGTTAGGATTCAAATAGGGCAAGTTTAGTGTTCAGGGAAAAGTGGAGATCAAACATTGCAAAGTGGAGAATGGAACATGGAGCAACAGATGGTTTCTGATGAAACTGTCAAACTGTAATAGTTGAATATTTACTTATCGAACACTCGGTAATGCAAAAGTGGTGAAATTAAATTATGGTAAACGTCACTTAAAAATACAAAATAATTATTATGTTTTTGTTCGTCAGCGATAGAAAGTCTACTGTTTCAATATTATTAAATGGTTTTTGATGAGTTCAAAATAATAATAAAGTAATTAACATTTTTTTCACTTTTCAATGCAATTTGTTATTGAAGCGCGTCTTTTTTGTTTTTCAAAATATAAATTATTATTTATTGTTCAGTCCTCAATCGAACCTACATGTAATAGTAACCAACGGACTCTATTTTTGATTAGCATGCAGCCCAATTTTTGTACAAAATTTTTTAGTACAAATTCTGAAATAAAATCTAATTTCATTTTAAGTCATTCAATTCAAATCTCAGTAAGCGTTGATCCAATATTAATGAAATTTGGGTATAAATATGCCGTGATGTTTTTCTAATGTTGAATGAAAGATAAAAACGTATATAAACCAAGGGAATATCTCCAAAATTAGTGGTCAGTAAACATGCTTGGGAAAACGGGACACAATAAAATTTAGGTTTCATTTTTTATTTGTTTTTGAATACCGGATGAGAAATTTTAGAATTGACTACAAAAACTACCCAGACTGCTTGTCAAATAGCTAAGTAAGTGCATTCATGAATATCTAGCATTCTATTCATGATGCCTAGCTGTTGTTCTATTAAAATATTTTTCTTTTGTACGTCTTAGAAGGAATATTTTATTGGCGACTGTATTTACACTAAGCTTAAGGGAAACCTCAACAATCGCCAGAAAAATTTATTCGAGCTGTTTCATTCCTTAAGATATTCTATTCCTTAAGCTATATCATTATTATAATGTATTTTATGTCCTAAGATATTTTAAGATATAAAAGTAGACATAGTTATGGAAACTTATGGTAACGTATCAACAAACATTGAGTCCAAAAGATTGGCCTATTCATTTACTACGGTACCGTCAGGGATTCACAGATGGTTAAGGTTTTCTAAAGGTTCCCCTTAACGCTAGTACAAAAGAAACTATAATTTATAAACATGATAAATATGCAGAATGCTAGATTTCACAACTGTAGCTTTATATTCATGATAAGACTTAGCAAGTTGACAGGTAGTTTTTGTAAACAGTCAAGAGACGAACAACAACGACGAAGGTTTGAAGACCAAATCGAATCGCTTCACAAAAAACGGGTTTTATCTGTGAAAGCTTGTGTTTTAATTATACAATTTAATTTGAGGACAAAACACTGTTACTCCGGAGATAATCTATAAATTAATTTCAATGTCATTGTATTTTCCGATTTTTCTTATACCGAAGCGTTAGTAAAGTTCGTTCAGTAGTCATACATTACTTAGCAGTCACAACCAAAGAGAAAAAAACAGGGCGAGTTTCAGAAGAAACATTAACGTATTGTTTTGTCAAAACTATCAGCACATATGAAGAAAATATACAAAAACCTTACCTTGTGGTGTTGTATGATAGCAGAAGCTTTCCTTTTGGCAGACATATCTAGTAATTGCGTGAAAAATCAGCCAGGTGGAACGGAGATACCGAAAAGCAGAGTCGCTGAAAGGAGGATCTCACAAATCAACCTTGCGCGGATAATCGTCCATGACCAACTAACCGCGGCGAATGTTGAGATAGGTCGGCAATTGGCTCAACGCAGGCACGAAAAGCGAGAACCGGCGGTACGATCGTTCGGTACCACTGGGATGGTTTTTGCGGAAACGGCCGAAAACCAGTTCGGCGAGTTGGGGTGAAGCACCGAGAGTGAAGCGTGCGTTCGCGGATCTGGCGGGCGACGAATGCCGGCTGAAGTTGGATCGATCGCGCTGCTCCACGAGCGAAGCCTGGAAGCGAGTGTGGCTGACTGTGCCTGCAGCTGGCGGCGGGACGCCCTTCCTACTCACCGCCACGCCGAGGCGACGCTACGGACATGCGTCCTCCCACAGGGGCGTACCGACATAAGGCACTTTTTAACACCGTCCCATCATTGCTTTTCATTTCCAAATTCTTACTGAAAAAAATTGTGCTCAAAGTTTAAATACCGGGATATACGACTGCCTTGAAACTTCAACAGATGTCCAGGTGTTAGGACCGTTGGCTTCGTAGGCTGTCAATGGGCGTCCCCATAGAGGGCGACACTTAGGTGAGTTGATGTTGCTATCACACTCTTGACTGGGTTATGTATATAGCACCCGATTGCTCGATAGACTTAGACCGCCAGACTATCCTGACGAGTCTAGGCTAAAGACGAAACATGCATGTCTATAGCAGGTCTGATGCATTGTGGAAAGCATACACTTAAATGAGGTTGCGGCCATACCACGCTGAGAATACCTCCTCTCGTCCGATCACCGGAGTTAAGCAGCGTCAGGCGCGGTTAGTACTTGGTGAGTGACCGCTTGGAAACGCTGGCCGCGTGTCTTTTGCTTTTTAACACGCTGTTTCATTAGCTTCACCTGTATGTATGTACGTTTGGAACAGAATCTTCGAACGATATTTTCACCCACTTCAAAAAGTCAGACTAATTTTAAATTTTGCATACTTAACAAGGAGTACAAGGACGGATGACAATACAATAGATTAATAAGTTTGTCCCATTATTTATTTCTATGAAGCAATACATTTAGAAGTGATGATATAAATTAATATTAAAATTAAATTTTTTACCAGTTCTGGGAGCGATACGTTTAAATGGTGATAGTACAAATTACATTTAAAATTCCTTCTTAACAGATTTTTCTTAGTTCGTATACTCATTCGAGGCCAAGTAAATGGAGAGAATACCCTTCAGATCCGTTACTTAAGATCCATTGAAGCCACGTAGTTGTGGCTACAAATATCAAAGTACAAGGATAAATTCAGTAAAAATGCATTGATAAATTGATAGTTTAACCAAAACTAAATAACATGCTTTTATAGATAATCGAACCAAAAAGTAAACACAATCCTCAATATAAGAATAAAATGATCAAAGTGAAAATTAATTCCATTGCGAAAACAGCATGGGGTGTTTTGTACTACATTTTTACACTAACTCTGCATTTTCAAATAGAACTCGTAAGAAAGTATTGATATCGAACACCCCACGCTTTCATTACAATGACATTGATTTTATTCCTATATTAAGAATATTTTTTTAACTTTTTAGCTCGATTAACTATAAATGCGTTTTTTTCAGTTTTTTAAACTAAATTCTTCCAGCATCATGATTCATACCTCGCTTTAGGTAAGCATTTTGCATTTTTATAGATATTGTATATTATATAAGTATTCAAAATGAATAAAAAGAGCTTGAAATACTTTTTGAAATACATGTGCCCCGTTTTTTGATGCCACACATTTAGCAAGTAGATTTCGGTAGTTTAAGAGTTCGTCACGAATTGGCAGGAAGCAGATTTCTGCACTCACAAGATCTCTTCATTATTGATGACTGTTGTTCCCTTTAAATTCAGTTTGAAACAGTTCTAGAATCAAGTAGCTCAGACCCTAAACAAGTAACGTGTACGATTTGTTTTTCAATTTGTTCCTTATTTAAGAGGGTAATCATCATGTACAAACACATGGTTGAATCCTTGGCAAACAATGATTCCAAAAATTCACAAAATGTCATGCATACTCGTATAGGCAAGACTTTTCTAAAAAAAATCAGAAGAGTCCTGTCCTGTAATAGAAACAAATTTGATATACTAAGAAAAAGAAAAAACAATTTTCTTCCAGCACCCAGTGGAACTTTTATCATGAAGTGAAGGGGAAGGAATTTCTGACGATAAGTTTTCAATTTTTTCTTTGTTACTCACACCTATTTTTGATACATATTTTATAAAACTATTATTCATGTATCATTTACGTCGTCTGGAACCAGCCGAGGCAGAAAAATAATTTGATTGTGGACCGTGGCGGACGCCTCCTCTCCGCCAACGCTCTCCGGAGACCCCGCATGCCGGAGCGATGTGGCGCCACAGAAAATTCTGCCGCGCGCGCCGCATCGTCAAGAGAAACTGGCACACCGGAGGACAAACCCGCCAAAACTACCGCTCCGCTGCCGCTGCTGTCAAAGAAGCCGGAGGAGGAAGTTTTCCTAGGCGGATGGCGACACCAGAGGCGGCACACACAGGATGGACACATGGCGACCTTCAAGTGGTGGAATAAATACCACACGCAACCAAACAGGAACTCATTTATTCTGTACGAAAAGTATCAAAAACCATCTATCACTATCCAAAGAATCAATGATGAGATACAGTGTTTAATTGACTTTCAGCAAGACAAACATCACGGAGCTACATGGATGTATGACATATAATCCTTGTTTGGACCAGGAAACAGAAGCAACAAGGCAAAGTAAGTATGGATTAATTTGCTGGAATTGCTAAGAGTTGAATATGTTTATGCCTACTATCTAGTCTTCAACATATCTGAGAGGCAGTTTGTTGCTTAGGCTGAACGTCCATACTAGACCAATATGGAACAAGAATGTTTTAACCGTTCCAAAACATCGAACAGCCATGTTTCAACGCGCTTTCTCATACCAGAGGCCGAAGCAGTTCAGTGCTATGGGCGAAGATATGAACCATCACATTTCAAATCATCAGCAGTTCAAATTTAAGGAAGTACCTCCTTTTTCTCTAACAGTAATGACACTTCTAGAACTAAATATCTATAGTATATTTACATATGCTAAACATTGTAACTTGATGGTTTTCTTATCATGAGTCCTTTGATTTCTCCTGAGAATATTGATCTATTCTGCCCCTTGTTGTACAGTAAAGCAAATCACCCAACTTACGTAAGCTGTTGTGACTACCTGTGCTCCATATTCAGCACGTATTTTATTTTTTCATCAGGTTACGTTGCCTTCGTTATCGATTTCCCATTACCAGGAGTGTCTATTGCTCCGCTAATTCTTCTAACTGTGAAAAGCCCATCGAAGTTCCCTAATTTACTTACCACCCTTCTACCCCCACCCCCACCATCAGACCCTCATTCGACCCCCAATCTATATTTAATACTTTTTGCTCCATCGCCGCGCCGTCTGATATCAGTGGCGTATCGGAAGATGGAGTTAAATAGTCATTTTGTCATAATATAATATTGAAAGATTGTAATTCTCGTTTCAGACATTATAGAAAAAAACACATATTTCATGAATATTTCTGTAATCACGAAAAAATTCAAATTCGAGGTATAATGTTTCATGACATCTACATCACAAAAACCAAGGTGATGTTACCTTCGGTCTGTCTGTCTGGTAATCCTTGGTCCGTATGAAATTTGGATTTCAATGGAATCTTGACACTGAGTTACTACCAAGATAAAGAAGTAAAAGCTTTATAGTTTTTGAAAAACGGTACAGTGGCACCAATTATAGTTGACCGAAAAAAAATTACAATGAACGTTTTCAATCTTCGGAGAGTCCCACACTACGAACAATTTATATCGAGCTTATAAGCTATGAAAGCTTTTTTCTTTTCACACTGATTTTTTTCCAATCTTCGGAAGGACTCAAACTTTTGATGGAACAGACTGGTGAACAATTCTGTCGAACTTTTTCGCCTGAGAGGGGCTAGACAAGCTTTTCCTTATTTACACTGAATATTTTCAATCGGAGGATCTCACACTTCAGACGAATCAAGTCGATTGAACAGCTTATATCAAGATTGTTTTCCCTTATGGGGACTATGGAAGCCTTCAACTATTCACACATAATTTTTACAATCATCGGAGAGTCTCACACTTCGAACAAACAAACTGGTTTAAGAATTTGTTGCACACTTTTCAGCCTCATATGGGTTATAATATATTTTCCCTATTCATACAAAAAATTTCCAGTTTTTCTTCAAAGAGTCTACACTTCGGAGAAAACAAGGCGATTGTACAATTTCTATTGTATATTTTTCGCCTGATATAGAGTATGGAAGCCTTCCTCCCTTCGCACTGTATTTTTGCAAAATCCAGAGGGTCTCACACTTCGGACTCTTTCTCCTAATAGGGTCTATAGTTGCTTTTCCCTATTCACACAGGATGGTTCCATTCTTCGTAGGGTCTCACACTTCAGACGAAACAGACTGATTGAACAATTCTATCGAGCTCTTTCGCTTGATAGGGGCTATGATCTTTCCGCCTATTCACAATAAATGTTTCCAACAGCTTGAAACATCCAAACGTTAGCGCGCGCCCATGCCGCCCCCGTTGGGGAGCGGGGAGCAGTGGATGAGAGGGCTGTAGGGTGCAACGACGATGGTGACGTGCTCGTTTCCTTGTTCCTTTTCTTTCTTGACACCCTCGGGGGGGCCGCTAGCGCCGTGTAGCGCCACGAAATGCTGCCGCTTCATATCAGGATGGATATTATCGGCGGTCGGGTTCCGAGGAATGGGAAAAGGGAGGCTTTAGGGTGTCGGTCAAAATATACGTCAGAAACGTAGAATAATCTGTTTGAAACGATTATACAGGGTGGTCCGGATCGTCATGCACACACTTATAGATCGTGTTGGGGGTCCATAGGGTAGAGTTTTGAGATAGGGATACTCATAACAACTAAGGATCGTAGTTAAAGACATTCCTTAAGCCACAAGGAATCCTTGTTGGTGAAACGCAATTTATGGTCATTTAAGAATTCCTTAGCGTCCTTAAGGATTGGTTGGGTTTGTAAAAAGGAAAGCATTAGGGTGTAGGTCAAAATATACGTCAGAAACGTAGCCTAATCTGTTTGAAACGATTATACAGGATGGCCCGGATCATCATCCACATACTTATAGATCCTGTCCGGGGTCCATAGGGTAGTGTTTTGAGATAGGGAAACTCATAATAACTAAGGATCGTAGTTAAAGACGGTCCTTAAGCCAGAATGAATCCTTGTTGATGAAAAGCAATTTATGGCCATTTAAGAATTCCTTAGCGTCCTTAAGGAATGGTTTGTTTTGGGAAAAGGGAACTTTAAGGGCGTCGGCCAAAATATACGTCAGAAACGTAGTCTATCAGTTTGAAACGATTATACAGGGTGGTCCGGATCGTCATGCACACACTTATAGATCGTGTCGGGTGTTTTGAGATAGGGACACTCATAATAACTGAGGATCGTAGTTAAAGACGGTCCTTAAGCCACAAGGAATCCTTGTTGATGAAAGGCAATTCATGGTCATTTAAGAATCCCTTAGCGTCCTTAAGGAATGGTTTGTTTTCGGAAAAGGGAACTTTAAAGGCGTCGGCCAAAATATACGTCAGAAACGTAGTCTAATCTGTTTGAAACGATTATACAGGGTGGCCCGGATCGTCATGTACACACTTAAAGATCGTGTCGGGTGTCCATAGGGTAGTGTTTTGAGATAGGGAAACTCATAATAACTAAAGATCGTAGTTAAAGACGGTCCTTGAGCCACAAGGAATCCTTGTTGATGAAAGGTAATTTATGGTCATTTAAAAATTCCTTACCGTCCTTAAGGATTGGTTTGTTTTGAGAAAAGGGAACTTTAAGAGCGTCGGCCAAAATATACGTCAGAGACGTAGCCTAATCTGTTTGAAACGATTATACAGGGTGGCCCGGATCATCATGCACACACTTATAGATCCTGTCCAGGGTCCATCCGGTAGTGTTTCGAGATAGGGAAACTCATAATAACTGAGGATCGTCTTTTGACACGTTCCTTAAGGCCACCTTGAAATAAGGAAGTCTTGTTGATGAAACGCAATTGATGGACATTTAAAAATTCCTTAGCGTCCTTAAGGATTGGTTGGGTTTGTAAAAAGGGAAGCATTAGTGTATCGGTCAAAATATTGGTCAGAAACGTAGCTTGATTTGTTTTAAATGATTATACAGGGTGGTCCTCCTCGTCAT
Source organism: Bruchidius siliquastri (assembly GCA_949316355.1). Classification (NCBI taxonomy): domain Eukaryota; kingdom Metazoa; phylum Arthropoda; class Insecta; order Coleoptera; family Chrysomelidae; genus Bruchidius; species Bruchidius siliquastri. Next base: position 9,618,806 of record OX438534.1, on the reverse strand, counting down.
GCACACACTTATAGACCCTGTCCAATTTATAGTCTTTTTTGGGTTCCTCACCCTTTTAGACGGAGTGGTCAGGTTCGTCATGCTCAAACTTATAGGTTTTTCCATAGATTAACCTCTCGCAAAGGTAGAAAGCTCCAGAAGCATAGAATAAACGTCTATTTCCAGTGACCTTAAGACGCTGTAAATTGTAACCATCGAGGAACACTTTCCTGCAGTTCATTTCACAAAAGGATTACTTTTGGAAAAGGTTCATTCGAGGTGTTGGAAATTCGACCTGGTAAGAATGCGGCATTGGGTCCTTCTACTGTTTGTTGTATTGTTGACTCTTGGTGTTTTTATATGTGACATCCCGGTCGTAGATTTCCTATGGTAGAACCTATAAAACAGGGACATATAAGTTAATTTTCTTTGTTATTTGATACTTTTGAGGTCCTTTGTAAGGTCAGACGCGTTCCCCAGATGTACCACCCTTCAAGTAAGTACACGTATTCATTCCTATTTTCAGGATTTCATCCAGAAGCTTCAGGGAATGCTTCCGGTTCATTGGATAGTATTTTGAGATAGGGAACTCAAATGCAGAAACTTATAACAACTAAGAATATAAGGCGATGCGAATTTATCACTCATTCTTTTACCCCATCCCCCAGGGCAAGTGACCTCATCTCTCAGAAACATTGATTTATATTACAGGAAAATGTTCTCCAAGCCTACAGCTGGACAATAAATTTTTCTCCAGATTTCCTCATGGTTTTTCCAAGGATTCCAAATGTGTGTAAGTCCCTTGTTTTGGATTTATCAATAATGCAAATTCATCTCCTGGTATGTAGTCTTTCATAACGATTCATACAAAAGTCTTGTTTGAAAACAAAACTGTTCCCTAGGAAATAGTTAAATAGAAAAAATGTAAATTTAATTATAATTTAATTAAATTATTCATATTTTGTACTTTGATAAAGGCTACAGAGGCAGTCAAAACGTTGGTAAAAGTATTCAGTTAATTGTATCAGTTTTAATTAGCGGTCAATATAAAAGATAAGGGAAAAACAGAATAAGCGCCATAAGTATACTGTAAATTAAGGTGAATGCGCATGTTGGTAATGGTATGTACATCCACCATATTTTTAATTTTACAGGTATATAATCCATATAATGTCTCTTTTCGGTAATTTTATTTCTAGTTTCTAGCGTGCTCCAACTTTAACAAAATTTCATCTTTTCAGCACTCTTCAGACTAGATATCTCTAAATTTATAGGTAAAATATCATTCCGTTAAAATGGTGTTTCATGATGGTAATTTTATGGAGAATCCATAGTATCATTTCTTCCCTTTACGGGAAAGAGTGACTAAAAAACTGGACATGTTTTTGTTGTTTGTTATGAATATTTCATATAACTTCATTTTTTAGGATTTGAATAGCCAATACATGATTTTTTTGAGGCTTAGAAAATAAACAAGCGTTCTTGTCTCGCAGCACCCGCAGACCCCAAATTAAATCAAAATCTGTAAAGTGCTCACTGAAGGAAGATTAATAATATAAAAATAACTAGATATTATAAATAGAATGCCAGATTTAAGAATTCTAGTTTTATACTCACGATAAGATTCAGTTAGCTATTTGATGGCTAGCCTTTGTAAACAGTCTATTTTGACAGTCTTACGACGCTTCAAAGATTGAAGCGAAACGCGACATATAAATATAATTATTCCACCCTTTAGAGAACTGCAATCAAAGGACAGTGACATACTGGGAGATCTCAGTGAATCTGGGAATGCGGTTATATTTTGTCGCTTCGGCCCGAAAATACAGAGACAGGCTTGTGCAAATACACAGACTGTAAGCCGTATTGAGAGGTGTGCGGCCTGAAACCATCTAAAAATAAATATCTACCTCTGTAGGTGGGCTCGGGCTCGATCTGCATGGCATACAGAGTAATGCCGAATCCGCCCATCCTTATCGACATACAATGCGATTCCAAGCGTCTTACCTCACGGAGAAAAATTAATTGTTACGTCAATAAGTTTCTGTCTGCACATAACAACCTATGAGAATGTTCAAGTGGACTTACAGTATACCTATTGAAACAGTTGTTCAGGGTAAGATGAAATTAAAATGAGAAAAATACTTATTTTTATTTAATACCGCGTTCCAACCTATTATACCGTGATTTTCAGGCAAATAAAAATAAAATATGTTCTCTGATTTCATCTCCAAGCATTGCAAACGGTGGCGCTGCCCATTGGCATCTTACAAAGTCAAGGTCAGAACACTGAAAGCAGTGATACATACCCCTTACCACATCTATCAGCAAGGGTGAACTAGTTAGCAGCGATATCTCTTTCCCTCCGTAAACATACGATGTACTATTAGCTCGAAATCATCCACGCTTAAAACTGACAACTATACATAAGACCGTCTACAGATATGCATATTCCGTCTTTAGCCTAGACTCGTCAGTATAACTGGTCAACCTTAAAAACCACACTCAATTCCAGTCCGTCAATCCAAAATGTTCCATGTTTTGAGTCTACCATTTTGAATTTCCACATTTTGCTGTCACTTCTTCTAGAATATTTTTCACTCTTTCTATCTCTCACTTCACCCCTCTCTCCCTCTCTCTCTTTCTATTTTTTGCACATCATACCGATGTCAAGTTCCACCGTGCCAAGACAAGATATGATTTTAAAAATATTTGAATAAAATTTATCGATACTTAGAATCCTGATTTATATGTTAAAGCTTGTCACACTCAACCTGTATCACCCTGTATAGTTTATATGCGATTGTCCGTGTGGAGACCGCGGCGGGTGTGGCCAAAACGGATCATTGAGAAAAAGGGCGACGCACATACGTTCCATACGGCGGGCGAGCCAGGGAGTTCCCTGCAATTAGGACAGCGTATGGGGTCACGATCACATGATATGCCACCTATCCAACTCGTAACTCACACACAACGACTTTCATAGATCGCAAGGATACTATATCAGGATAATTGTTTCGTATCTTGTGCTGTGTACGAAATCGAATATGCAAGTATGTGTGTGTCCATAACGCGTCTATGGATACGGCGCGTCCCTGGATACAATGCTTCCATATATATCATGATGTGTCGATAGATAAGCCATATTCAATCGCCAGATGATTATCGGTTGCAAGAATGCTGAGCATGGCGGCCACGTATCCATCATAATGGCATCATACACCTTCATCCACTTGATATAGTATGAATTGTAGGTCAATATAATTGGAAATTATGTATGCGATGAAGACCACTTTACCAGGATAGAGATCTTGAGCAACTTAATGTGAATAGGATGATATCCATGGTCGAATCTCACGAAAGACATTCCTATTCCGGATTTCAAACTGCGCGCGTCGTTTGTATCTCCAGCAACAGCACTGGCGTTTGGATTGGTAAAGATATCCAAACACTGGCACTGCTGCACCTGCTGCAAAAACCTCATCAAAGACAGCCAATACGGCTTCCATCTGCCAGAAGGTCTACGTGAGGTCTTCTGACATAGGAGTAATGTCACTCATATGTGGAGCCGAACAATTCAGCATCATGGAGAGTCTCGATATATCGAAAGCTTTCGATGAGGTGTGGTATGTGAGACTTTTGATTAAGTTTGCTGGTTAGGGATGCCATCGGATCCATGCCAATGGTCAGATAGTTTTCTCAGGGATCGCTTCTTATTTGTGGTGGAGGATGTATTTACCATCAATGCGGGTGTCTTACAGGGATCTGTCCTTTCACCAGCGCTCTCCTTGTTTAACACTAACGAAATGTTAGAAACAACATATACCATATATACAGCTTCAACCAAACCACTGCCAGGTCGAGAGACCTTACTTCGGTGGGGGCAACATGCTGTCTAGATCAATAAGGACATTGAAATAAATATCAAATATCGTGGAAGAAACAAACAAAAACTGTGACAGAAAAATTATATGCTGTTTTGTCAGCCACGCAGATGAAGAAATTCCCAATACTTGATTCATCTTCTATCAAGCTTCTGGAAATTAACGTTACCATTAACATGGTCTACGAAGATCATGTTATCGGCCTTGCAAGTTCGGTTTCTCAGAAGCTGGGGTTCTGTTGCGCTATAGAAAATTGTATTCACCAGAACAATCACCATTAATCTACAAGGCTCAAATTAGACCATCACTCGAATACTGCTCGCAGGTATGGGAATGCACTTCGAAGCACTCCCTGAAACTTCTGGATACAATACAGAAAGAACCAAGCAATACTTCTAGTAGATGCGCTTGAGTTTACAAAAAAACCTCCACAGTCAGGAACATCGATGGAGGGTGGCTGATCTGTTTCTATTAAGTGGTAGAACAGGTGTGCACCATGTTTATGAAGCACAACTGAACTTCGCCCATTCGTCAAACTTTTTTTTAGATCTAAGTCGTTTGTTGTTGTTCGGCGAATAACGACGATTATTATCATTGAATAGTATGATGGTAAATGTTCGAGCGAGTGGTCTTACGTAATAATACCATGAGGTGTAGGGACAGCGAACACTAGAGGGGTCCAACGGGCGCACCCCTACCAGGTCGACCATCTAACGCCTTGATCGACCATCCTCAAAAAGTAGTTCTTTTGGAGAACAGCAGCGTTGCTGAATAAGCTGCCATGCCGAGTAGTTTGTTCTCCGATGGATGCAATTTACAGATTTATAAGACAATTTGAATACACATTTTTCCCTCATCGCTGCGCTTCCGGAGCACGATATACTTTCTGCCTTTGCGAGTGGTTATCTGTAAAAAAAGTTCTTAGTGAAGGCGATTTTTGTAAGGAATTGAAGAATAAAAAAGAACTCATAAAACATCCGTTTCTATATCCCGGTTTCTTCTCAGTCGCTTCCAATCTTAAACAGCCTTTCATCCCTCTCCGTTCATTATCAGGGCAAACAGCGATCCAGGTCCCATATCCGGTCGTCTCTCCCCCTCCCCATCCCTTCTGACCGCCACGCAAGAAGTTGATTGAACACCCCCGAGAAACAAGAGCGTCGAGGCCGTCCCTCAAACCTTCATAGAACGATATGGTCTCCCTTCCAGCCCACGGTTAGTCTCTGGATTTTCTACTGACAGGCATGTGTCCGACGATAAAGGCACTCGGCTCAGTCAAGGGGGTACAGGATGGAAACCTCGATCGATTTCGTCTGTGCGGGAAGAAACAGACACTAACTGGGGATGTGTGAATCGGAAAACGGGGGAAACAAGATATAAACTGTAATTTAGATATTCTGGAACAATCTGGTATCGGATTAAATTTTATTTGTTGCTATGTTTTTTAAGGTCTTTTACTAAAAAAATATTTGTTAAAGTTTAATTAATTAATTTTTTTTTGTATTTTGCATTTTTTTAGTAAGAAATGGTCGTTTAGGTGCCCGCCGGGATGCCACTGGACCTAATAATTTTTATTAGCTAGGGTTCAATTGGCATCTTATTATTACAACTATTACTGCCAAATTTCAACAAAATCGGGTAAAAAGATATTTGCAAATTTCAGTAAAAACGATTTTTGAAAGTTTTGCAGGTAGATGCATTTAAGTTGATTTTATTTTTTTCTCTAGAAAATTAATGTACTTTTTAGTTGCTCATTTTAAAAAAGTAAATGATTTTGGAAAATTTCAGTAGCGTACATTTTTTTGTCACTTTTATTCGTGAACCTACCCCTGGGGATACAACTCGAAGTCATACACAACATTATTCACAACGCTGCCAAATTTCAACAAAATCGGCCAACGGGTCTCTGAGATATTATAAAAAATCTTTTTCAGGAAAAAATGACACCCTGTATCTTGAAAACTATGCATTTCCGAACACATATTCATATAAACTCAATATAAAATAACTCCTGAAGTTTGGACAGATACCTAATTAACACCCTGTATATGAAAATTGAAAAACGAGTCTGTACTCAAACTACACTCCCACCCGCATAATATTATAGATTCCTTCTCTCCTCTTTTGTTCACTCGTTCACCCCAATTCACCCGCAACAATCAAGCCGAACAGCCCCATTAACAAATCCCGCTTATCCCTAAAAAAAGGGGGATGGAACGTGTCGATGTACTTGCCCCAATTTATTCCCAAATAAATGTCGCGATGATGTTTCAATTAGGAATGTCCGCTTCAATTGTTTTCCGTTCCAGTTGAATTTATGGGATTCACACGATATGCGGTGGAATGCTGATGAATTTACTTGCTGAGGCTCTCACATCATTCCGATTGACGTCGTGTGACCTTGACACGTAGTTTCACAAATCACTTTATAATGATTTGTGAAACTGTAGTAAATACATAATTATTTTATTCCCATGATAGAAGAGTTTCACCAAGTAATAGCATCTGAAATCTATATAAAAAATGTGTTTTCGTAAAAAGCGATTCACCTCATAAAATCCTATGAATTGCTACACATTTTATATTTCAATGGAACCCTAAATACAATGTCCACGAGAATTTTATACCGAAACTAAATCTTCATTTTGGTCCTAATAACTCATATTATTTTGATTTTAACCGAGATCAAACTTTTCACATGTTTATTGATAACCTATCGCAAAGGTAGAAAGTCTATCATGCTCCAAAAGCCCTGCGAAAGGATGAATGTCTATTTGAATTGAGCTTAAAACGCCTCAAATTTCAACCATCGCATCGGGGAATAGACTTTTTGATGATGGCAGCCCAATCCACAAAGCTGAAGTTCTCCAAAAAATTAGACTCGTTGTTAGGGCTTAGCTAGTTTATAACATGTAAAGTTTATAATCTCTACTATGCATCAGACCTGCTTTAGACAAGCATGTTTTGTCTTTAGCCTAGACTCGTCAGTATAGCCTGGCGGTCTAACTGTAGAGAGCAATCCGGTGGTATATACGTAACCCAGTCAAGGGTGTGATAGCAGCATCATTTCACCTCCAAGTGTCGCCCTCTATGGGGACGCACAATGGCAACTTACGAAGTCCAAGGTCCAAACACCTGGACGGCCTTGAGGCGGCAAGAGATGTCCTTTACGTCATCTGTCACCATGGGGGAAATGATTCACAGCAACATCCCTTGTTCTTCGTAAACACTTTTACGATGTACTGTTATATCGGCTCAATATATTTCAACGTATCTCCTCAAAGAAGTATGGTTCTATAGTAATATCAGTTGTGAAACCACACCAAACGGTAGATAGTAGTATTGAAGCGAATAGTTTTCATTTATAGTTTGCCACTAGCTTGATTTCTAAAACTTACATAAAACATTGAAGTATACAACTTGTTTTATGATGAACTCATATGCATTGAGCATGTAAAGAAAACAAAATATCTCAAATACGAATTTTTTCACGATTAAAATCAGTGTGTTGCGACAGAGCTGGAATCGGTTTGGAACCAGTTCGGAGTATGCGCAAGTCAAAACCGTCGTACTAACATAAGTAGGATTAGTTCCAAATCAATTCCAAAAGAGTTTCTACAGACATAACAACGTAACATAGTTAGTTCAGGACTAATTCTAGGACGATTAAATCACTTACAGAAGTAATTTTGAGTTGGATGATGATGATTTAACATCATCAGTCCGGTGATAAGGATATAGAAATTTTAGACACACCAAGAATAAAAAAAGAAGATGATTTAGGTGATCACTTCAGATTTTTTATTAAAAGACAACAATTGCTTGGACTTGATCCTCGTCCATATTTTGACAAAACCCTAGACTGAATTAAAAAAAAACCTAAACCTTCCACCTTTTTTGAGCCATATTAACATGCAAATAGTTCCCAAATTTTCTAGGTTATATTTATGTTACGTGTAAAAATCGTGATGTAATCAAGAATCCGCAGTTCCAACAAAGAACTAAGAATCAATCCTGAACTAACGCTTTCGTGACACATGGGCTTAAAATAATTCATAATTACTACGAAAGCGGTAATAGGATCATCTGCTGGAACAAAGCTAATATTTACTTTGCCTATTGGTAAAACTCTTCTCTGTGGGTTTCGGTCCGTAAATGCAGGTGTGGTGCCGGCAGCGCACCCGGCAGAAAGAGCGGTGGTCGAAGGCCAGCACGCAAACCACCAACCCTCTCCTCCTTTCGCCACCGCCAATGTCACCCGATGTCCCCTAATCCCAACCCCAATCCCGCCCGCTTTGTGGAGGCGGTAGTTCACGACATGTGAGAGATGTGGGAGCGGACATCAACACCACAGACGACTCATTCAGAATCTAGACGACTGAGAATGATAAATAGTCATTTGAAGATTGTGAACAATGTAGATATCTCCAACGAAGAGCTGTGCCGCATTAGAGAATATCTGCCAAGAAACGCATAATCAAAGAAGCTAGTAGAAACAATAATCAACACAACAATAGGTTATTATCGCTAATAGGACAACAAGTGAAGAAGAACCGATGCACTCATTTGTTCTACTATACTACCAAGGGATATCAGATGCAATTGGAAGATTAGCACGGCAGCACAAAATTCAAACAAGATTTACTAGGAACATTAGACTCCGAAGTATCTTAACAAAAACCATACCCACGAATGAACATCAGGAAACCAAGAATTGCATCTACCAAAATACAGTTCGAATGCGGCAAAATGTATGTTGGAGAAACGAAGAGATCATTAGAAGTAAAAACACCAACTGAACACAAAGAGAAGACAGGAAAATCTGCAATAGCTGACCACGCATGGATGGAACATCATAAAATAATAACGATCACGTTTATTAGCAAACCTAGCGTAGAAATAATACCAATACGGCAGCCACTCATAAAAATGAAGATACTACATCTAGACCGAATGAACTTGAACACGTCAGCTGAAAATACGTCGCTTAATCGGAACGCCGTCTCAACCAATCATAACTTACCACACAAACGAAAAGGATATGTTTGCCAGTTCACCTGCATACAATTGAAAAGACTGAATGAATCAAAAAGTTGTGATACACATAAATAGTCATGTAACCTCGTTACCAAGTTTAAGGCGATTGACGTACTGGTCATAAATCTCATGAAACTTGCCTGATAAAACACTAAATTTACACAACAAAGGTATTACAATGAGACGCGACACATTTTGGTTTTTGAAACAGAACAAAAGGCACTTTTTCAGAAAGAAACCTCGTGAAAGAGAACCTGTTATGTTCCATGTGATTAGTTTCATATGATTCTTGTATAATGATTTCGAGATAAAGTTTCCTTTTTTTCCATCATTAGTCTTAATGTCACCGTTTGTAAAAGCTTTCTATGTAGATACTGTAAAACTCTTTGAATTTCTGATGATATTGCCGCAGTTCGCTAAAAAAAAAAAGTAGGCACTATGTTGTAGGTTTATTGTATTACATCACAACATAATACCTCTTCATTCGAAGATGTATGAGAAACTGTTTCCTCAGTGTATGCTTTCGTAAAACAAGTGTCTCACAAAAATTGTCTGTGTGTCACGTACTTCACGATTATATCCACAGCAGGTTACTACTTGATAAGGATGAAGCAGCTTTATTGTTTTGAAGAAGAAGATATATCTGGTAATCTGTATCAATTTGCCCTCAAAGAAATATCATTTTCAATAGCTAATGAGTGGTGATGTTGCTATTACATCCTTGACTGGGTTACTTACATACCATCCAATTGCTCTCTACAGTTAGACTGCTACATTAACGAATCTAGGCTAAAGACGAAACATGCATATATATAGCGGGTCTTAATGTATAGTAGCGAGAGTAGCGAGCATAACATTAATGTTAGTTGGCAGCTTCTGACGGGAATAATGGCCAGATATCAGTACATCGTAAAAAGATTCCACGAATAACATCAGTTCGCCCTTGTTAACAAATATCATACGGGGTATCTCTCCAAGTCACTTAAGATGCCAATGGGCAAGGCCACCATGCGCGACGCTTGGAGACGCTTGAAAATATAGAGAGAGGGTGTTGTTGAAACATTAACGCTTCCTTGCAGCGTTCAGTATAATTGTTGTTGGTCCGTTCCATAGTTAATTTCTCACAGCGTGATCTCAGTATTCTTTCTCATTTCAACATTTGGAATGGGAGGAAAATAGGTTGGCTTCCTGCTCCACGGAAAGTATCCTCACGTTTTACTGGTGCAATTTCATCGTTGGAAATGGAGGGATATTGCAAGATGGCCTGCGGTGCAGTGTCTGTAGGAGCTGCATAACGACCACAGCCTCGGCAGCACTTTTCAGCGTTGAGATGCAACCGAAAACCAGTGTTGCCATTTCAGCATATTTTGTGATACATGTACCGTTTTTAAAGAGTCGCGACTTTGCCCATTAACAAAACCGTCTAGTACAAACATTTCAAATAATATGTTCTCATACATATTTATCAGTATAATATAACCAAATTCTTGTTACCAGTAACTACATATAAGGAAACGGATTGGCTGCCAGAAAAAATATATGGCAACATTGTTTGGCGGGAGAGGTTTCCCCGTGGAGCCAATTTCAGCTCGGCTCGGTGCATGTGGTCACTTTTTAAAAATCATTCATTTTTTTAATTTTTTTTTTCTGTTTTGTTTAAAGCGATGTGACAAAAAACCTTCCCGTAGATAAAATAATAATGTATTTAACACACAGTTCCAGAAATAAAACTCTCTTACTTCCAGTGGTGTGTTTTGATATATATGTAATTCATCGTCGGAATGTCTGACGAACGAAATATTAGTTATATTTTAATTATTATTCTTTTTGTTATTTAATTTATTGCTAATAACTTAGTTTCATATGATGTAATAAGAAACATATGCTGCCCTTTGCTGATGATGCTATATCCAAAATAAGTGAATTAATGACAAATTCCAGTAATGCTAGAGCAACGTTTTGAGAAGGAATTTATATTATTCTATCTCAGATAGATAATTGGAAAATTATTCTAAGATATATGTCATTTATTGATTTACTGCAAGAAAGCCGTTTGGCATTTATTTATATTCAAAGTGAGTGTGTTTTGGGAGGGGCGACAAATGTATCTTGTGGATGCACATCACTAGTTTTTTTCTAGTGACTTCAATTATTCAGTGCACAGTATTTATATATACATTTTCTGCAGCAATACAATTTTTTACCTAATATACAACAATAATGTACGCAAAAATTCAATCGTCCGAGTTTTTCTTTGCAAATGAGAATATCTCGTCTATTCCGTCTAAGAATAACCCTAAATGCAAAATGTCACGGGATAATGACGTCGTATATCAAAGGTGATGACGTACACCAATGGAAGTTATGTCAAAAACAAAGCAATTGAAACGTGTCCTCGGCATGTGCGAGTGTTTTTCTCTTGTTTGCCGGACTAACGTTTTATGAAGTTTTACGTCCGAATTGTATGTAGGGATTTTTCTCCACGCTCTTCATCGCCATCAAGAAGACTGCGGCAACACCGAAAGGAAGGCATATCTAGCGTGGAGCGGTAGTAACGATACGCGTTAAAGCGACGGCAACGTACCAGATTATATTGAAAGTAATTCAGGTTTATTGGCAATAATCGCGGCCCGTGTATGTCCCCGGTACGGCCATAGTCCAGTAAACGCGTACTTTCCTGTGTAATGTGACAAGGCACTAGACAGGTTGTTTTGTATCATACAGAGGAGTCCGTTCCGACTATAAACAACTAACCATATACATAATTTTGCCGATACCTTGGACACAATGCAAAGCAAAGGTTAGGTTACGTATGTGATAATTATTTACTTGAGCTCTAAAAAAACTGTCATGTTGCGGGCACACCTTGCGATTGTCAGTCAGCTGCCCTAGCTTGATGCTAATAAACGGCTTATGAGCATAGAAGGTTTTTAATGCATTTTGAAAATTTCAAGCAAATTTAAAACCTCAAATTTTCTTTACAAGTTTCACGGTAATTTATTTTCTGGAAAGTGTTGATTTGTCGTGATTCTGTTTTAGCAACTACTAGTATATATTACTGCATCTAAACTGGATTAGAATCAATGATAATTACGGAACTCATTATAAATTAAAATCGATTAGGTTAGCTCTATATTTCATGGACAGTGTGTTATCAGTTCTCTGACGACTTTGATCAGATTTTTGATTCACAAATAAGGTTTTGTAAATATCGAAAATCATGGGAATTTTCGATATGTTTTAAATTCAACTCAAAAAGCTCAACAAATCTAAAATCCGATTCGAATGTTTTTATCTAAACTAATATCATCTTGTTGGAAGTACAGCGTTAACCAACTTGACCTGATTGACTTGCAAACACTGAGTCAATCCACTTGGCAGTACTTTTTTGTATCTGTTGAAGGCAAACGATAAAGCAATTTAGCGCCAAATCGTAAGCGTTCCAGAAAATGTATAGACGAATGAAAAACTGGATGAAGTCATGTCATTGTAGATGCTTTTACTTGGTAGAACTCTTCCATCATTCAGACAAAATTATGTAATTTGAACACAAGGTTTCACAAATAAAACTGTGAGCGTTCCGATTTGATCTCTAGATTATCATCAGACTGTCAAAATTTTCTGTTTACAGAGAATGAGAGAATTACTTGTCAATTAACTAAGTTAAACCTATCACGAAAACAAAACCAGAGTCCTAAAATCTAGCATTCTAGTTATCCTGTCTAACTATTGTTCTACTAAATTCAAAATTTTTCCTTAACTGTAGTGCAGATGCAGTCTTCCCTTAAGAGAGAACGCTACAGCTAGAATACAAGACGTTTTGCATAGGTTTCTAATATTTCGCTTCCATCGCTCATTGTTCAAGATAATGGTAGGATTTTTACTGAAGATTGACAGACTCCAATATAAAACGCTTAGATTAATAACAGGGACTTTAAAGGCTACTCCTACAATTGCTTTGCTAGCAGAATGTGGTGAACCACCAATGCACATCAGAAGGCAGCTTCTAGCTCAACAGGCTGTCCTCAAATATATGAGTACCGATGATGCATTAATACTCAACAAACTCGCAACCTTAACGACATATAACCTAACGAACAGGTACTGGGCCCACAAAAACTCTCCCCCACCTGCTGAAGCATTTGAAAACTTAGCAGACTACATCAGTCACCTGACGTCACATAAACAGCTCCCTTTCTTCCGGTCAGAATATACCTTACTCCCAGAGAAGCCTCATATAATATATTCTGGATATACAGAAAATTCATCAATAAACAACAGTATATTTGGAAACACTTTGCGCAGATAATCCGACTGTTAGTTCTTCTCCGCCAAAAGTATGTGTATGTCACCTTCGTATGGGTAAAAGGACATGTAGACATTAATGGTAACGTCTTGGTGGATAAAATGGCCAAGGAGGCAATTAACTCTGGCAATTGACTTACAAGTCTATTCAAGCAGGACCCCTCATAAAAGCGAAATGCAATGAAAAATGGAAAGCTGAGTACCGAGACTTCGTATCCACCCACCCATCCCACTATACATTTATAAATCCTTCCCTGCCTGCCATGCCCATTTTTAAGAATGCTGCTGCCCGTCCAACACATATTTTTTTATTGAGATGTTGTTTTAGTGTTGCAGACTGTGACGCCCTCCTGTACAAAATGAATTTAATTTCTGAATCATTCTGTGAATGCGACGGGATATCCTACGGAGACCTCAATCATATGTTTTTTCTTGTCAAAGTAACACTAATTCCATCTCATTCTTGCGTACATTACTAGGTAGATTTAATGCTCTACCAGCAAACTGCATTTCACTAGCAAACTTATTGTCTACAAATTCAAAATTCTTGCAAGAATTTTTGTTATTTATCAAACAATCGAAAAAAAGACCGTAAAACACGTGATGATGTTAGACTTTAAGAAGGGAAATAATTTTCTATCAATAGATTAGCTATCGTTCCTCTGTTTTAAACCATTTATCCCTACCTTTCCGTGGTTCTCTATGTATGTGTTTAATAAAAGTCGCCCTGACAAACCCCTGGGCGTGAAACGAGTATCCCTGTCTGTTGTGTATATATTGGTCAGTCGTTAGGTGAGGTTAGCTTTAGGGCAGATGAAAAATAACTTTCACTTACGTTACGGTGTGACTGAATAGGTCAATACCCAATGCCATCAAACAAACAAAAAAAGTTATCCTGTCTATGGGTTTCTAATATTTCGCTTCCTGCGCTCATTGTTCAAGATAATGGTAGGATTTTTTTTGCAAATGATAGAGAAACATTGGTTCTATGCTCATGCGAAAAGCTTTTTTCAATTTTTATACAGAAATTTAGATATTGTTACATGAATATTGACATTTTTTACTCATTTCGGATGTCTTTTAACCTTTTGGTAACCGAAATATAAAAAAACGACTTTGCACGTTTATAAAGCCATACTTCCTCTGAGGTTTGCACAAAAAATATTTTCAATTTTCAAACCCAACCGCTTCACACGAAATATTGTTGTACCGTACATGAGCATACTTTTACCGCTCATAGGAGCGCCCTCGCGATAATATCTAAGATTTAGTATCCAAAATTAAAAAAAAGATTTGGCACAATTATAGAAACAACCTTTCTCTATCATCTTCAAAAAAAATCGTTCTATTATCTTGAAAAGTGAGCGCTGGAAACGAAATATTGCAATCCCATGCAAAATCCCTTTCATTCTAGAGTATTGAGACGAACCAAAAAAAATGTTCCAATAAAATAATAGCTATGGATCAATTAATTAATATGATGCTAGTTTTGAGAACTCCTGTTTGAATATGATTGGATCTAGTTAGCTAATTGACAAGTAACCTGGATAGTATCTGTAAACAGTCAATTTTGACACTCTGACGATGATTTATAGACTAAATTACAAAAAAAACGTGTCACAAAAACACAGCTGTATTTGTGAAACCTTTCACAATTTCATCTGAATAATGGATGGGAAGCAATTATGGAAATGAAAGGGGTTTCCCGGATAAACAGGATAAATAACTATTGGCGCACGAAGTTAAATGTTCTACTACCTGAAAAGTTGCCAAAAACATTCCAACATAGACCCTTTCTTTCCATCAGGGTAACGAAAAGATCCAGAACACGCTCTATTCCACTCGGCCAGCCCAACTGTAAGAATTAACCCCCGACAGTTTTTCTCGGTTTCTCGGGAAACGAATGTGGGACGGCGGGGAGTAGGGGGTGAGGGTTTGAGGGTGGTTGAGGGGCGAGAAGGTGGCCTCAAGCGCTCCGAAAGAGCCAGAGGAAAAAGGTCGAACGGGTTTTTTCCTTTCTGTGGGTGGACGAACAAGCTGATGGAGCGGAAAGGATAAGGCGATCTTTTGCGGCTTCCTTCGCAGTGTAGTCGAGGATATAAACAACAGCCTTTGTATGGGGTTCACAACGGTGGCAGTTTGATGGATAGATTTGGCTACGAAAGTTTGATATCGAAAGTCCACATAACACATATAAGTACGGTTTGAATTCCATCCACATCAACATTTCTCTGTATTAATCTTACTGCAAATAGTCTTCCATACTACTTTCCCCGTGGTGAAGCCACACGACATAGCACAACAGATGTACATGTACTCCTTTCAATGGTTAGAGAACTAGTGACCTGGACGGCGTGTTCTCCAGATCGTGAATGATTTGTAGTGGGAGAACGTACCTCACTAGGCGCCCTAGATCGACTGCTCAGCGCAGTAGGGTGGTCGACCGGCTATGGAGTCAGCACAGAATGCTGAAGACACAAGTTCGAATCCCGTCTACATCAAAAAAAATATTTTTTTAAATTTAATAAATATATATATTGCTTTATTTACCCGCCTAGCTAATATTTCATTACAATTTTGTTATAGTGAAGCGATAAACCCCAGGCATAAAATATCAAACGTCAAGAGTGCACAAATGCATAGGAAGTTCCGAATCTATTTCTCAGACTCCACTTTTCTGTTCACAGTTTGTGATAAACTCTACAGAATACGAAACACACAAAAAAGGTGGAAGAGGCCATATTTTTTTCAAACGCAATATGTTTTGAGTGAAAATAAGCCAGTGTCTGAGGGCGTCAATTGAGTGCGTTATAATTTCCGGGATCCGGAACCCCACCGTTAGCGTCGTTGGCGCCAGGCGGCAATCAGCGACACGACGAAACCGCAAAGGCTTCCACCCTCGCCCCAACCTCCTACTACACAAAAAATATCCTTCTGCATTCCCCCTTGCTGCCTCTCGCCCCCTCCTCATCCACAACTGCCGACGGGGTGGTATAGTACGGGAACGTTAGGGAAAATCCCCAGTCTCGTTTATGGTATACCCGATTTAGTACCAATTCCACAAAACTTCATTATATCGAGGATTATATAATGATTTTTTTTCGACAACTCAGATGAAAGGTAGGTCGTTCGTATTTGGCTGAAAAAAACCCTTTTGGTATGGCAAATCATGACATCCTATTTCATCAAAATCGGTTGAATGGTGTTTGCGTTATAATATTGCCATCTGGTTTTATTAAAAAAAGGGATTAAAATTGCAAATTAAACAAATTTCCGAAAGTCCTGGGTCATTTTTATACGATTCATTTTATCAATACGTTTTACTGCTTTTGCAATATTAAATAGCCTTTTTTCTAATTTAAACCAGTTAGATCTGGTGTAAAACTGGATTACGAAAATATTTTTTCTGCACTTTTTACATAAAATAATATATCAGCAGACCATAAAGTTTATTCACGATTTTTAAATAACATTTTCACACGTTTTAGAAACCGCTCATAGTGAAATTATTATTTGGTAATATTTTTGACTCATTAGAACAAAAATATCCGATCATACGGAAAACATTAACCCTTAAACAGGTCGAAAGACTGTGGGTTTATTGGAACACATTTGGGCCGTCTGTCAGTGTAAAGCTTCAAAACTTAAGTATTTTAACTCGAATTGCATCATTTATACAGGGTGATTTATATATGAGTTTTATTTTGTTAAACAGAACCCCACCTATATTAATGCATATTTGAAACTGAATATCACAGTGACTATAAAATCTAGGAGGGTATGTTTCTGCATATGCATGAAATGTCCTTCTGTAGACCGAACGGCCAAATTCGAATTATGTTTGTGTCGGAAGAAATCGCTACGTTAGTTTTGAGAATTTCAATCAGAGCTAACTGGATTATGTCAAATGGAAATGCGTAAACCCCTTTATGCTATCAAATGTAAAATATTATCAACTTTCTAACAATATTGATTGTCAGTATCAATCTCCGGTAATTTTCATTTACCGATAAACTTTCAAAATGTTTGCTGTTTTTTAATCTTATTGAAGAGAAAAAAATATAATTCATAATAATAATCAGTGACTTCTCATATTGACGTTGCTCACGGCATCCATTAACTACGTGAGGTGTTCAGAAGGGGGAAGGGGGTCGAGCTGAATCTCACGCGGAGGAGAGGGGTGTTTCGACCAATATTACATAATTTTTTTCAAGCAGTGTAAAATTGCAAGAAATCGGGTAAAATTGAAGTAAAACATGTTTTTCAAGTTGGGGAAGGGGGTCGAGGCAATTCTCACGACATCTCACCAGAGGGGTGAGGAGGGTCAGAAAATTGTCCAAACGTCTCACCTATTTTGTTGATACCCCCCAATATATTGCGACTCAACTGTCTTTGATTATTAAATATATATATATATATATATATATATATATATCTATATATATATATATATATATATATATATATATATATAGATATATATATAGATAGGCATAAATAATTTTCATCGACCAGAAATTGCCTCCGACTTTACTACCTATGAATCGCACAAATCTTGACAAACAACGCTGGATTTATCCAGCATACTGTGAATGTCTCTGTACTTCTACCAATCCCCCCGCACCAGTAGGGTTTCCGTCGTTCCCTCCAGAGAGTGGCGTCCTTTTAGCTTGCCAGATACTTTTACGGTTTCCAGGCCGGGATACGACCGAGGGCAAAAGGGTGCCCCGGGGAGTGGGAGGGGCGGGAAGGGGTGTGGGCACGGACAGTGAAGAAGGGGTGTGTCGAAACGGGGTAGGGGGGAACTTCGTCAAAGTTCTATCGCGTTATCCTAAGCTTTCGCGTGACAGTGCACGAGGTCCGCCGTTTTCATGTGAAAAGTAATTATTCTAGGGGACAAAGGAAGGTGGTCATTTTACCGTGTATGGAATAGTTTATCATACATTAAAATGAATTTTTCAGTACCGAAAAAAAATGTGTCAAGTAGGTTGACGGTATGGTATCACTTTAGAAATAAAGATTTCTGTCGTATTTTAGAGCTGTTATATTAAAACTATTGAGAGACATTAAATATTTTACGATATAAAGTATTCCCATAATTAAATTTACTAAAAAATGTCATAAATTTCCAGTACCTACTCACTTTATTTAGATTAAGGGTTATGGAAATCCGATTAAAATATTTAATAAACTAATATTAAAGCACATGATGAAATCTTTTTTTAAAGGCTAAGTTCAGTTTTGTAATTATTTATTATCTTTATTTGGGGAGAATGTAGTAATTTGTAGTAAATTGTAGATGTTTTTACTTGGAGAAACTCTTTTTTCATACAGATAAAAAAATTTATGTTCAGCACAAAAGTTTCACAAATGAAAATCTGTTTCGATTCATATTTATTGTTCACGTCCGACGATGATTCAAATATAACTCTCAAGAGAGAAACAAGAAAGAGAAAGATAGAGTTTTATTTGCAAATTTCTGTCTTTTATACAATATCTTTTTATCTGTAATGTTGTAATGTGTAGTATTAGCGGTAGTTCAAAGAAGATCAGGAAAAACTAGAGTGTGAGTAAACACAGCAACCCGAGAAAAGCTGGGAGCATCTATATATATATATATATATATATATATATATATATATATATATATATATATATATATATAATCAGGGGCCTCGGAACGTAAAAAAATTAGGTTTTTTTCCTTTACTTTGACAATAATTCCGTCGCAACTAGACGAATTTCCAAAAACTAAAAATATATATCGCCCTTCTATCAAACTAGTAATCATCAAAATCCAAAAAGTTGTTTTTGATATATCATTAGTATAGCTCGGCGGTCGACCATAAAAAGCAAATAGATACATATGAAAATATAAATAGGGGTGTGATAACCACATATTTTCAGAGTGTTAGGACCATCGGTTTTGTATCTCGGAACTCTCTTCCTATCTGTGAGGATTCTAAAAACAAAATTATGAAGCGTAGTCTCATCGCCTTCATATTTCATGAGTACTGTTCGGAATTTGATGAATTTTTAAAACTAGATTACTATATTACGGCAAGGACGAAACTCTTTATGCTCCTTGGAAATTGATGTAGTGTGTCAACGGATTTTTTTCAAACTGTTTTATCTACGCTTCAAGACGTTTCCGAGGCTTTTGATCATCCCTAAGAATAAGAGAAAGGGTTGCTTGTTGTGTTAAGAGCATTGAGATATTGTTTTACCAGGTTTAGCAGGAAAAGTGAAGATTGAATTTGAAATACAATTACTATTTATTGGCAAGTTGATAAAACTGGAAATGGCTTACAAGCCATGGAACCAGCTTTCAGACTATACGCAAAAAACATCGTACACCTGAGGGGAGAGACTTCCAGTGGTATTATGTAAAAAGGACTATACTTAAGTCTGCGAGTTTAGCGTGTTGTAATGACATAACGATGCTTCTAGTCGGACTATAATTTTCAGGAGTCTTAATTTATTTAGCCCTTACAATTTGACAACAGCGCCAAATCAACTCAAACGTCTAAAATGTTATATCCTGTGAGGTTCTTAGATTTCCTGTTTGTACCTGTGTTCTACGTTGATGTCCGTCGTTTCCTTGTCTATTGATTACAATCATTACAATTCACATTATTATATCCGATGAGCATAACGATAAAATATACCTAGGATATCGGACTGATTCTACTTATTCTTTGTCTCTGCAAATATGGTATTATCACAATCTATGTAGTCTCTTTTTTTGCTCTAAATAGGTTCCCGCAGTTGAAACGAATATTCAACTGTCTCCATTGTAAATTTAGACTTCTCATTTGGATTCTATCGTGTCTCAGAAAATAAATATGAGCAACAAACGCAATTTTTGCAACGCCTAATCTGAATAATATAGAAACAAAAGTTTAAAAACAATTCCAAATAAAGGTAAAATGTCGAACGATCGAATGGAACTGAAACTCGTAGTTCTAGCCGACTAACAAATACCACTACTGAACAAAGGCACTATTCGATACCTTCTTGTCGGAAGATGTGAGAGTAAATTCCTTTCTCCTGTTACGACATTTTGATTATTGTTTCCGATATTATATATAATGACGAACATTTCTAACGCATAATCAGGATTGATACTGTCCGCCCCCGAGAATATAGGCCCTTATAAATTGTTTATATACTGAATGTGCGCAGTTCTCAAAAGAGGCGTCTAGAACGTCGAGATCCTTCCAAATTTGTATATTTTGTTTATGGAACTTCGAAGATGGGCGTTTTGTACATAAATTCTGGAAGAGGGCAGTGACAGCGGTCAATCAGTCTTTAGACTATGGAGAATCAGAAGACATGGATATGAATTAACGTCTGTTATTGATTATTCGTAGAAATGTAGATTGATTATTAGTAGGTTACCGCTTGTATTGTTTTCAGACCACAAAATCCCTCTGATAACTTTGTTAATTTTTCTCCCGTTCATTAGAGATCGAGTGTTTTTTTCCTGCACGTCCCTGCAACCGGACACTATCGATCAAAACGTACGGTGGCTGGCCCGGTCGGGGGCACAGCGGGGGGTGGAGGGTTAGGGTGGATGAGGTGACAGGAGGGTGCAGAAAGAGCGGGCAGGGGGGAGAGGGTGCGGCGAAAATATACGGCTCACCTACTCACTCCAGCGCTCGTATGACATGTGATGACCTTCCACTCCTGCTGTGTCACACATGAAGCCTGACATCCTTGTGTTTTTGTAACACGCTTTTATTAGTCTGACTTGTATGTATGTATGCGTGGACACGCAATGTTTTAACGTAGTTTCACCGACTTCAAGATGCTTGATTAATTTGAACATTTTCAAATGTATTATGAACACATGGCTGTACAATGTTTGTTTTTTTTATTTGAACTGAATAATTTTGGAAAAAAATATTATTTTCCAAAATGTAATAGATTTTCGGCTGTTTGCTGGCCAAACGATCGAGTCTTCTAGTTACTATTACATTTAAGATTGTTTTAAGATTAAAAAATACAGATAAAGGGATCGTGTATTTAACACACAGATTCACAAATAAAACTCTTTTTCTCTCAGTGACGCGTTGTATTTAAAGCATCGTCGGAATGTCAGATTTTAATTTTAACAAAAGCTACCCAGATTACTTGCTAACTAGCTAACTAGATCCTACCATGGATACAAAACTAGAGGTCTCTATTCTTCTATTAATTTATTTGTTTTCTTTCTTTTGACCGTCTTAGGGAAAATCGTTTATGGCGACTGCATTAACACTAGTGTTAAGGAAAACCCCTAAAATACCTTAACCATCGCCGTCAAAATGTCCTTGAGATATTTCATGTAATAAGCTATTTTATTTCTCACCATATTTTGCAGATATTCTATTTCTTATCTGTTTCATTCTTCTTAATTCTATTCTAAAGATATTAGAAGAGTAAGTTGACATAGAATACAAATAGATGGAAACTTATATTACTGTATGGATACAAGAATTTGGATATTCTTGTAAAGATACACGCACGACAAAAACATTTGTTCTTACTCTAATTCAATT
The DNA here is from genome assembly GCA_949316355.1 of Bruchidius siliquastri. NCBI lineage: Eukaryota > Metazoa > Arthropoda > Insecta > Coleoptera > Chrysomelidae > Bruchidius > Bruchidius siliquastri. The sequence goes on along the minus strand of OX438534.1, from coordinate 9,597,061 downwards.
TACTTGATAAGAAAATTATTATTAATATAAACCAAGTATACTTTCTCATTCAATACTTACTCTAAAGAAATATACTACAAAGAAAAATACAATTTTCTTCCTGACTTAGATATCAATACTTTTTTCCAATAAGTATTACATATATTTTTTGTAAGGTTATTATATTTTTCAACGGAGCTCAATTTACTTCAATCAAGAATACTAACGAATTTTGCGAAGTACATCATTTACTTGTTTGGCATCGCCATATTCGTCAACGGCAATTCAGCGGTACGCATGTGACTGTTTCCGCGCTTATTAGATTCTGTTGGATCAATGTTTTCCAACCACGTCTCAGGATTAATGTGCTGTTAAAAAGTTGGGGTTGTGGCTGTTGTGAGGATCTTAAACAAGTGTACAGGTGTTGATGTGATATGAGTGATATGTGAGTTGTGAATAAGTGCTATTACAAATGGTGGACGTATATCTTTTCGCTTAATTACAGGTACATATTTTTTATATTCTGTTTATCTCTACAACACCTTTCAAAACTTTAATTGGGAAAATGCTATATGACGCAGATAAACGTAAGAAAGAAGTCACATTGGTACAGTTTTGATACTTTTTGGTTCTTCCTTTTTAGGTTAAGGAACGAAAAGTTGCTTTGATGACAGCTCATCAAAATTACAGAAATACTCAAATAAGAAAAAGTGGAACTATTTGCTCCAAGTTCATGAAATGCTTCAGTCAACACTATAGTATTTTTCTAGGTTAGATTTTCTCAATTTTGTGCCAAGATTGTTATATGCTCAATTTGAAATTTTGGTATTTTGGTATCACTTCCAAGACTTTCCTAGGTTTGAAATGAATATATTCGCTTAAATTCACTCGATATGATCAAAGATACAGTATTCTTACTTTTAGATTATTACAGCTTTGCGCATATAGGAAGATATGGTAGTTGACTGAAAGCATATATTCTTGGTCTGAGAATTTTTACATTTACGTGTGTATTTAGGCTCACAATTGAGGAGAAACTCATGGGAAAGAAGAGTGCAGGAAGAAAAGACACTCCTGACATAGAAACCGGAAAGACTGGTATAATTGATCCAACAATCAATTGTTTAGATTAACCGTAAAAAATAGAGATATCCTGATGATTTCCCGAATGAAGAAGTACCAATGAAATCTAGTTTGGTGTTGAGTGTCTATGGTAGACCGCAGGGCTTGCCGCAACCGTAGATGAGAACTTAACGAAACAGCGTAGCCGGACAGCCGGCAAAAATTTCCCGGATCCGACAGACGCGGACGTCGAGATCTACCGGTGGAAAGAGGGACGGCAATTTTTTGCTGGCTACATGTGGGTGGATTGTTATATTCGGGATGCGACGGCTGTAGTTAGATCAGGAGTTTTAGTGGAAGCAAACGCGTGCGAGATGGAGGAACACCCAATATTTATCCAGTGATATGTTCTTTTAAGCTTTCCTCCGTGAAAAATCTCATGCTGGTCTGCCAGCCTTGGAGATGGAGGCTCGCGAAATACTCGAGTCTTCTTCCACAGAATGCTTTTGGGGATTGCTCTCAGCAATGAGATGCCCTGGATCATGCTTCCGGAGTCACTACGTTGGCGTTCCAGAAGCTGGGGATCTTCCGCGCCAAAATATAGAATCTTCCGAAACAGATACTGCTACTCTGTCAGGCCCTGATCAGATCATCTCTGGAGTACTGCTCGCATGTGTGAGGATGCGCTCCAAAGCACTTCCTGAGCCATTGGACAATTATAAAATTCTGGAAAAAATCTGGCAGTGACGTGATTCGAACCTACATATTTTGGCATCTCGTAACGTTGCTTCATACTTTACCATTTTTGTAGCACATATGTAGATTCAACAGGGATATGTCAGAATCAGTAACTGCTGCATCGACTTTCATAAGATTTCTGGAAAAATATTGGGGAATACGGGCACGTAGTATGTAATGTTGCTTTTACTTTCCACGTCAATAGGCGGGAAAGTAATGTAGTCGCGAAACATTTAGAATTTGAGACATTGCGTTTCATTGACATTGTCACTCCAGTCTTTGACCCCTTATTAACTTTCTGGGCTTTTATGAATCTTTATATTACTACAGCGACGAAAGTAGTTTTCGAAAATCAGTTCAGTGGTGGCGACGTAAAGGTAAAAAAAAAACAGGAATTGAAAACAGCTTGAATTTCGTTTTTAGACGTATCCAAAGAATAATAATAATCCGACAAAATTAGCGTTTTGCAACTTAACCAAAAATAAAAGCTAACAACAATGATAGCTTGTAAAAAAAAATACAATACATTTCCAGCATTTTGTCTTAACAACTCTCTGTTAGTAATTTTAATTCCAGCTTCTTCTTAAAATCAATTAGAGTGTAATGTTGAATAAAACAGGCAAAGGCATTACACGATTTGATGACATTGTAACTATATGATTTTTTAAACGGACATGTGGAGTGCAACGGTATGGATAACAAATTCCTGTTTCTGGTGTTTAGTTGGTTTATGTTACTAGAGCGAACCAATTATTGCTTGTAAAGATATTCTGGAGTTTGTGTAGTTAGCACTTTATGAGTTAGTGTTAACAGAAGGAATTTTGATAGATTTTTTATCTTAATAATACCAAGTTCCCGAAACACCCGAGATATCGAACCATGACTATTTTTCAAAAATTTTTGAGTGAAAAATTGGAGGTGGGAGAAATAGAGAATTAAAAAAATATATTGGTAACGTACGTTCTATCACTATAAATTTTTTACATCAATAAAACTCCGTACTTCTCAGATAAATATTTGGCTACGAATATAAAATAAGATCACTCTCAATAGCTGTGGACTTTTTCGATCTGAGTTATAAACATAATATATTTTCGATGAATTTATAATGTTTCAAGCAAATGTAAACCATATAAAGTTATTTTGCTTAGAAGCTATACGCCGATGTTTATTACAGATTTTTTATCTGATTTTGACCGAGAAGGGATCATAAATAATGATAAAAGTACTATTTAGCCGATTGCAAAATGACGTCACGTCACTCTGTATTTCACGTACAGTTGTATCATTTTATTGAAGATTTTGCTCAAATTTTAGAGCTGCTGATCCACTTAAAGTTTTACAAATCTTGAAAAGCTTGATGAATTTGGAAAGCTTTTCAATTTTTATTCAGATTCAATTTCAACTATGAACAGTTGGAAAATCCCCCTTTAAAATTATCGGAGCATCTTTATTGTTTCTTTGAGCTGAAATTTTCGGACGCAGTCAAACTAATGTTTTTTGAATCATCAATCATATTTTTGAAAAGTATCTACTATTACGTCTTTCATACGTTTGTGGTAAATTTAGTACGAGACACCAAAAATTAATAGTACCATTATGTAATATCATTTTAAATTTTGTATACGTTATATTCAAAGCTGTGATACACATATACTGCTACGACAAAACTATACCCAGAAGTTGTAATGTTATATATAAATTTCGTAGATCTCGACTACGGCTGTATCAATATCAGCAGCAGTTTTTCCAACGGTTGCCACAAATAATTCCCGCGCTATTCCCCTCGGACGGGGAGACCTCGACAGTTCGGTCCGGATCCCCTTTTCTCCGGTTCGAACACAAAAAAAACTTCCGGCCAAGGAACGAGCAGTCGCAACTTTGTTATACGTGAACCGCTTTTTGCTACCGATGACGGTTGAACACACTCTCTGCCTTTCAGGCACCACCAGGGACTGGAGGGTAACGGAATAACAACGTTACGTAAACGCGCAAGAATCAAGCTTCAGGTCATGTGGATACATGGAAGGAGCTAAATATTGACAGAAAGAAGTTATTGAATAGCTCTTGTATGCAGATGACAATTAGACCTAGGTGGAAGTAGCGAAAGAATAGGCTTATGGAAATTTGGAACAGAATTTCTGCTAGATTTTTGCTAATATCTGACATAGTGTCGTCAGGTGGATTTTTTCAGTCGAAAATCGAATTGTCTCAAACAAGACGAAAAATCGTTTCCCAGCTAATTTGGAGGCACTGATAACGAATCCGGTCTCAATTTTGCACCCGGAATAAAAGCAGAGCCTCTGCAGGTCTCAATTTTGCACCCGGACTCAAAGGAGAACTTTTGGTGAACCTTTGAGCACTTACCTGACGACTTAAGCCTTTCTAATTGCCTTATTCGTTGAACCTGGCGAAAAATTTGACATTATAAATATTTCTCTCTCTCTGTTTCTCTCTCGCTTAAGAATAGTTGCAGGAGTAACAGTCATATATCAAATTAATTCAAACATAAGTATTTTCTGTTAGGCAATAAATGGACAAATAAAATGATCCTCGTCATTTATCATCCAACTGTGCAACGTACCTACAAACGAACACATCTCAGTTAATCATGTCGTCGCCTTTCCTTCACCGTGTAATTACTTTCCTCGCCACCCCACCAACTCTGCCTTATCTAGCGTAAATAGAGTCCCTGCGGGCGTTCTCCGACACCCTTCAGACCGTCCGTCCGTCCGTCGAGGCCGGCAGCCCGAGCCCCGGGCTGATCCCCCGGTCTCGTTTCCATTGTAAGACCCATCGCTCATGATTCATCCCTCTGAAAGCCGCTACCACACCGTCGTCGGTCTGCCGGACCGTTCTCATCCTCCATCGTCCTTAGCCTTCGTCCTTGCGTCCTCTGACACTCCCCCTCCGCCCGCTTCAACCCTGACATGTACCTCTACCGCGTATAAGATCGTTTTTGTCCTTGCCGGACTGTTCCAGGCAGAGGCGCCGAAATGATTCGTTGAGGCTCCTTATCACGAGTCGATCTAGATCGAAATAGAAAATGTTCATTAGAACACTAGTTGAAAATGAATCGACTGTGAAAACTAGTGTTCATCCTGCGCTGTTTTTTTGTCTTCTACAAATACCCCTCCACCCAAACAATCCTGACATGTACTTCTGCCGCGTATAAGATCGTTTTTGTCCTTGCCGGACTGTTCCAGGCAGAGGCGCCGAAATGATTCGTTGAGGCTCCTTATCACGAGTCGATCTAGATCGAAATAGAAAATGTTCATTAGAACACTAGTTGAAAATGAATCGACTGTGAAAACTAGTGTTCATCCTGCGCTGTTCTTTTGTCCTCTACAAATACCCCTCCACCCAAACAATCCTGACATGTACTTCTGCCGCGTATAAGATCGTTTTTGTCCTTGCCGGACTGTTCCATGCAGAGGCGCCGAAATGATTCGTTGAGGCTCCTTATCACGAGTCGATCTAGATCGAAATACAAAATGTTCATTAGAACACTAGTTGGAAATGAATAGACTGTGAAAACTAGTGTTCATCCTGCGCTGTTCTTTTGTCCTCTACAAATACCCCTCCACCCAAACAATCCTGACATGTACCTCTGCCGCGTATGAGATCGTTTTCATCCTTGCCGGACTGTTCCAGGCAGAGGCGCCGAAATGATTCGTTGAGGCTCCTTATCACGAGTCGATCTAGATCGAAATACAAAATGTTCATTAGAACACTAGTTGGAAATGAATAGACTGTGAAAACTAGTGTTCATCCTGCGCTGTTCTTTTGTCCTCTACTAATATCCCTCCACCTAAACAATCCTGACATGTACCTCTGCCGCGTATAAGATCGTTTTTGTCCTTGCCGGACTGTTTCAGGCAGAGGCGCCGAAATGATTCGTTGAGGCTCCTTATCACGAGTCGATCTAGATCGAAATACAAAATGTTCATTAGAACACTAGTTGAAAATGAATAGACTGTGAAAACTAGTGTTCATCCTGCGCTGTTCTTTTGTCCTCTACAAATACCCCTCCACCCAAATAATCCTGACATGTACCTCTGCCGCGTATAAGATCGTTTTTGTCCTTGCCGGACTGTTTCAGGCAGAGGCGCCGAAATGATTCGTTGAGGCTCCTTATCACGAGTCGATCTAGATCGAAATACAAAATGTTCATTAGAACACTAGTTGAAAATGAATAGACTGTGAAAACTAGTGTTCATCCTGCGCTGTTCTTTTGTCCTCTACAAATACCCCTCCACCCAAATAATCCTGACATGTACCTCTGCCGCGTATAAGATCGTTTTTGTCCTTGCCGGACTGTTTCAGGCAGAGGCGCCGGAATGATTCGTTGAGGCTCCTTATCACGAGTCGATCTAGATCGAAATACAAAATGTTCATTAGAACACTAGTTGAAAATGAATCGACTGTGAAAACTAGTGTTCATCCTGCGCTGTTCTTTTGTCCTCTACAAATACCCCTCCACCCAAACAATCCTGACATGTACCTCTGCCGCGCATAAGATCGTTTTTGTCCTTGCCGGACTGTTTCAGGCAGAGACGCCGGAATGATTCGTTGAGGCTCCTTATCACGAGTCGATCTAGATCGAAATACAAAATGTTCATTAGAACACTAGTTGAAAATGAATCGACTGTGAAAACTAGTGTTCATCCTGCGCTGTTCTTTTGTCCTCTACAAATACCCCTCCACCCAAACAATCCTGACATGTACCTCTGCCGCGCATAAGATCGTTTTTGTCCTTGCCGGACTGTTCCAGGCAGAAGCGCCGAAATGATTCGTTGAGGCTCCTTATCACGAGTCGATCTAGATCGAAATACAAAATGTTCATTAGAACACTAGTTGGAAATGAATAGACTGTGAAAACTAGTGTTCATCCTGCGCTGTTCTTTTGTCCTCTACTAATATCCCTCCACCTAAACAATCCTGACATGTACCTCTGCCGCGTATAAGATCGTTTTTGTCCTTGCCGGACTGTTTCAGGCAGAGGCGCCGAAATGATTCGTTGAGGCTCCTTATCACGAGTCGATCTAGATCGAAATACAAAATGTTCATTAGAACACTAGTTGAAAATGAATAGACTGTGAAAACTAGTGTTCATCCTGCGCTGTTCTTTTGTCCTCTACAAATACCCCTCCACCCAAATAATCCTGACATGTACCTCTGCCGCGTATAAGATCGTTTTTGTCCTTGCCGGACTGTTTCAGGCAGAGGCGCCGGAATGATTCGTTGAGGCTCCTTATCACGAGTCGATCTAGATCGAAATACAAAATGTTCATTAGAACACTAGTTGAAAATGAATCGACTGTGAAAACTAGTGTTCATCCTGCGCTGTTCTTTTGTCCTCTACAAATACCCCTCCACCCAAACAATCCTGACATGTACCTCTGCCGCGCATAAGATCGTTTTTGTCCTTGCCGGACTGTTCCAGGCAGAAGTGCCGAACTGATTCGTTGAGGCTCCTTATCACGAGCCGATCTTAGATCGAAATACAAAATGTTCATCAGAGCACTAGTTGAAAATGAATCGACTGTGAAAACTAGTGTTCATCCTGCGCTGTTCTTTTGTCCTCTACAAATACCCCTCCACCCAAACAATCCTGACATGTACCTCTGCCGCGTATAAGATCGTTTTTGTCCTTGCCGGACTGTTCCAGGCAGAGGCTACGAAATGATTCGTTGAGGCTCCTTATCACGAGTCGATCTAGATCGAAATACAAAATGTTCATTAGAACACTAGTTGAAAATGAATCGACTGTGAAAACTAGTGTTCATCCTGCGCTGTTCTTTTGTCCTCTACAAATACCCCTCCACCCAAATAATCCTGACATGTACCTCTGCCGCGTATAAGATCGTTTTTGTCCTTGCCGGACTGTTTCAGGCAGAGGCGCCGGAATGATTCGTTGAGGCTCCTTATCACGAGTCGATCTAGATCGAAATACAAAATGTTCATTAGAACACTAGTTGAAAATGAATCGACTGTGAAAACTAGTGTTCATCCTGCGCTGTTCTTTTGTCCTCTACAAATACCCCTCCACCCAAACAATCCTGACATGTACCTCTGCCGCGTATAAGATCGTTTTTGTCTTTGCCGGACTGTTCCAGGCAGAGGCGCCGAAATGATACGTTGAGGCCCCTAATCACGAATCGATCTTAGATCGAAATACGAAATGTGCATTAGAACACTAGTTGAAAAATAATCGACATGAAAACTAGTGTTCATCGTGCGCTGCTCCTTTGTTCTCCACAAATACTCCTCCACCTCCACTCACTTCACCCCTGACATGTACCAGGCACGGATCAGGGGGGTCCCTAGGGACCCCCGCCTGGAGTTTCAGAAAATATAGTTATTTTTGTCTTTCCACAAGACATAAAACCAATATTCAGATAGGACGATTGTGTAATTAACACACAGTTTCACAAATAAAACTCTTTTTCTTTCAGTGACGCGTTTCGATTTATATTCAATTCATCGTCGGATTGTCAGATTTAAATATAAATCGAAACGCTTCACTGGAAGAAAAGAGTTTTATTCGTGAAACTGTGTGTTAATTACACAATCGTTTCATTTGCAGGGTGAAAAAGTTTCACGAAGTAAAAGCATCTACAATCAACATGAAAAACAATATTATAATTCTTTTTAATTAATAGTTATGTCGATTAAATTTTACAATCTATGTAGTATTGTAGTATTAAGTGTATATTTTTTCGTCCTTTATTATCTAAAAAATTACTATATATTGAAATGATCATCAATAATGTGACAATGTTTGCATCAAAGCTCGTGTTGACCAGTCGATCATGAACGAACGCCTATTAATAAGAAAACTAGTCTAGTCTTTTATGAGAATGGTGTAAAATGTTGAGCAAGTGGAAGGTGCAAATTATGAGAATTACTTCAATTTGCAAGATTATAAACATAGAACTTTTCAGGTGTCATAGTGAAGACTAAGTACCTTAACGAAATCACATACTGGTTATATAGCCGTGGAGAGACGAGAAGCTTCTTGTGATTACCATGATTTCCTTTCTATTCCAGAAAATTATATTCACCGGAACAGCTGCTACTATTCTACTAGGTTCAGATATTACCATCTTTGGCATACTGCTTGCCTATGTGGGTATGGGGTTCCAAAGCACTTCCAGAAGCTTCTGGACTGAAGCCAGACAATCCAGAAAAAAGAGCAATAACATCTAGTGGACGCGACTGCCATTATAAAGCCTCAAATATCGGAGAAAAGTGGCTATTCTGTAGAATCTACTATGATTAATGTTCGACCGAGCTGTCTGGTTTAATAACATCTAGAGTGCATCTTCACCAGGAACGAGCCTTTTCCAAAAGTTATCTTTTTGGGATGAACTACTCCATTCGACAATTTATTCTATGTCTTCGTTGATTTGGATAATTTATTGCTAAGGTTGTGGTTTGCTTGGTCGAATGCAGGAAATAAGGCTGCTGCTATCTGCACAGCTTGTGTTAGATGTTATTTGCAACAGTTCGTTGATGCAAAACAAGAACAGCGTTGGTAATAGGATAGATCCCTGTGGAACTCCAGCGTTGATAGTGCATACATCTGAAGGATATCCAGTTACCACCACAAATAGGAATCGGTTTCTGAGGAAACTATCTTCATTAAAAGTATCTCATGCCATACCCTCTCGAAAGCTTTCACCATGACATTAATCCAATTTTTCTTGACTTTCATTCAACGAACTAAGCGTGATATCCGGCCCATGTATCCTCCACCTCCAGCACTGTCTTGCAATAGATCACCGAGAAGCAGAGATGTGCCAGCACGGCGATGGTGGTGAGGCAGCCCTAATGGCAAAAAATATATCCGTCTCTCCTTATCGAGCTGCGCCTCGTGTGTATCCCGACCCCGATCCCTCAATCCCTTTTTCGACCGTCATCCTTCAGAAGGCCGACGGGTTCCACCCGCCTCTCAAGCACACAGATAAATTGTGTGCGGGATGGCAAAGGAAAGCACCTCTACATTATGTGTGTGCTATCCATCCCAGGAAAGCCGTGGCTGACTGCAGATGCGATTGGTTTTACTGATTATTTCCCGAACATGCACCTTCAACAGTTTCTTAGCACCTCCTTCGAGAAGAAATTCCGTTAGATTTAGCATCGTGGACAGCATTCAAGTGAACAGTAGAGTGCACCTGACATAATCAGAGTTTTAGATCAAGTTAGCTTCGAATGTCAATCAGGAGGTGGGAGGTTCGAACTTCGTAGTAGGCCTGGTTTTTCAAAAAAGCGATTTTGAATGTAGGATTCCATCTTGTGGATTAATAATAATAGTAATAATCCGGCAGAAAGCTTTCGAAGATACTCATAAGTTCAGTGGAGTCCTCATTGGACTGGAAGACGATTAGCTGAATGTCAGGCATTTCAAAACCACTCTTTAAAAAATAGAATCTATGGACTGGAACAAATATACTGAATAAACTTCTAAATATAAATGTATCGAAAGTATTTCAAAAAATCACTCTCGAAAGGAGGCCAGTTATGAACCAGGTTCGAATTACTGATTAAACTTCCAGAGGGGTAGCATCCAAAATTAAAATAATAAAAAATATTTTAGATCCCAAGGAAATCATTATGCTTGTATCTCAAAAAACTATCATGAAAAGGCAATGTATGTGTCACATCATAATTACTGAGTAAACCTTGAAAGAGGTATCAGTCAAAATTAAAATAATAAACAATCATTGTTGCCCCAAGAAAATTATTTCTTATTACTCTCATGAAGAGGCAATTCATGAACCAGGTAGTAATTAATGAGTAAACTTCTGTCTGCTTCTCTGTTGGTCTATCTCATTGTCCGGTCATCTTTGACAACGATGTATAAAGTATCAGGGTGGAGGATCCCTAAACAGCAACTCATCTCCAAGTGTCGTCCTCTATGGGGACGCCCATTAGCAGCTTACGTTGTCGCTCTAAGGCAGTCCAGGTGACTTCGTAAGTTTCCAATGGGCGTCCTCATAGAGGGCGACATTTGAAGGTCATATGATGTTGCTATCTCACCCTTGAGTCGGTTAGTTATATACCATCCGACTGCTCTGTACAATTAGACCGACAGGCTATACTGACGACTCTAGGCTAAAGACGAAACATGCATGCAGATCTGATGAAAAATATAATTTCCTGGAGCGGAAGAGGTCCAGCCGGCTTATGGGATGCCGACCTAGCTAACCCAGCCGCATGATCGTAGCATGACGCTTGACGGAAGACGATTCAAGTACTGGGTGTCCCACCATCTCCACAACTAGCAGACCAGCGTTAAACTGAACTCCGTTTGTGTATCCCCATTCCATAGTTCTCTCAATATCGAACTTTTCATTTGAAAGTTTTTTTCGTACACTCATGAATTCTGTAATAAGCTATACGAACCTTACCGTATCTATTCCTGCATATCATTAATTACAAAAAAAGGCGTGCACAAACAAGTGCGTCAGTACGGTTTGCAATTTCGCGCAATCCAAACCAGGCAAAAGGGTTAATTACAGGCTGAAAAAGTGTACCTGTGTATGTTTGAATGTGTGTATGTGCGTACATACCCTTTCAAGAGCGAAATATTCCCGATCGGCGCGGGTCGCGCGGTAGGCAGTGCGGGACGGGGGGAGGCGAGTATCGGACGACGAGGGGTGTGGGGAAAGAGGGGGTGAAGGGGGGTAATACCCGTCGATGATGTCGATAGCGGAACTGGCGCTGGGCCGGTAGATTGATTAGCGGGTGAAATGCACCGGGCAACAAATGCGGTGACGGCTGATAGTTGGGGAAATGTAGGACAAATTTTTTTAAAAACCTGCAAATGAACATGTGGGACTTGACACCGAAATTCGTGCATCTATGTTACGATGGAAGTGGTATCGTCTGTGATGGATCGCGTCGAGGCAAAGTGAAGCGCGCTAATAGGAATGGTAGGCCAGTGGGCGCATTACATAATTTTATTGGCCGCTTGTAATTTTATCCTCTGTGACGTCACGCGGTACGACATCGACAGCGTTTATTGTGCATCGGCATATATTTGTATATTCAACGTAAATATTTGAGTTTTATCAAGGTTAATACAAATGATGATGTAAGCGGTAGAGCAGGTAGACCAGAACCTAATCTATTCTAAACAAGTAGACACGGACAAGGACAGTTATATTATTTTGAAAAAAGGACCTCAAATGAGACTTATTGGTGATTTCTGCTCTATTGTATAGGATTATTATAGCCGCCATGTATTTTGAAAGATATAAATAATTTGTTTTGAAGTAAGTTCATGAAACAGCCGCACCACTGACGTTTAACCAACATTTCCAGCAACGGGGAAAATCCGGATCAATATATAGCGCCGACGGCGGATTTTGTAGTGCACACAAATATATTTATACAAAATATTCGCAGGACCTGCAATGACCCAATGCGCGTATACGTGCGTTGCTTTGCTGTCCCTGTTCGCTGGGTAGATGCACTATTCATTAGTCCAGGGAATAGAGGGAAATTAATAACCACAAATAAATATGAAATAGATCAAATCAGTACTTTACAAACATTGATTTGGGGGTGGTGATTTGCAGGCTGAAATATAATTTTCGCCTATAAGGGGGTCATGGCAGAAAAGTCGGAACAGTCAGTGTCCCCAACTATGTAAACACACATTAAAGACACGATTTCCAGAAAACTGCTAAGATCCAGAGGCGCATACAAGATTTTTGACAAAAAAATGTAATTCAATAACTTTTTCCCAAGAAATGAATGAAACATATCTAAATTTGAGATACGTAATCTTCATAAAAATGTATTGTTGATTCGGTATCTATTCTCAACATTGCGTTTCAAATAAAAATAACAATACATGATGTATTTCTATTCAGCATATTTTGTGCACTGCGCACATAAAAAGAAACACTCTATTCAAGAATTGCGATATTCTTGTAAAGATATACTCACGACAAGAATATCTGATCTCACTCTAAGACAATTTACTTGATAAGAAAATTATTATTTATTTGAACCAAGAAATGCATACTTTCGAATACAATACTCATTCTAAAGAAGAATATAATTTTCTTCACAACTAAGATTTAAATTTCTAACAAGTATTCCATATTTTTTTAAGGTTATCATATTTTTCAATGGAACCCTATTTACCTCAATCAGGAATACGATCATCTTGCGATTCACTAAAAGTAACTCATTTACTTATTTCTCATCGCCATCATCATCAACGGCATTTCAGTGGTACGCGTATGTCTATTTCTGACAAGTTATTTTCCATTGCATTTAATTTTTATCAACCCCCTCTCAAAATGAAGTAATGATAAGAAGTTGAGGTTATGACTGGTGTGAGGAAATCATACAAGGTGTACATGTGTTGATGTGATAAATGTGATATCCAATTTGTGAATAATGGCTACTATCAATGGTGCACGTATATCTTCTGGCTTAAGTACAGGTACATATTTTTATATTCTGTTTATCTGTACAACACCTTTCAATATTGAATTATGAAAAATACTATGTAAGGCAGATAAAGGTAAGAAAGAAGTCATATTGGTACGTCTTGACACTTTTTTGGTACTCTTATTCAGGGTTAAGGAACGAACAGTAGCTTTGATAACATCTAATCAAAATTACCGGATGTTTATACTAATAATACATTTTATAGTGTAGTTGAACTATTTTCGCTAAGATTATGAAATGCTGTATGTATGTATTGTTATAGGTTTTATTTTGTCTGTTTTGATTATGATATGCTCAGTTTGAGATGTTGGTATTCTCACTTCCAAGATTTTCCCAGTTTTGAATTGAAAATATGTACTTAAATTAACGCTATATGATGAAAAATACAATATTCTTACTTTGAGATTATTATAGCTGAACATATTCTTGGTCTGAGAATTTATTTTTATGTGTGTGATTTTCATTTTCTTCGTAATTTTGAAAAACATTGATTTTCGAAATAAATAGTATGAATCTGGTGTCAGTGAAATCGAAATAAAATTTCGCAAACCTCGCGACAACTCAAAATCAATTGCATATTTCCCGTGCGATTTCAGAAATCCCATAGCTTGACTGGAACTAAAAGTCCCTTCCCCTTCCTGGAGGTCTAGATACGACCTTGCTTGCACCCTTTGGAGGGCGACTAGAATTGCATTTTTGAGTTTCATCCTCCAGTCTACATTAGATTCTAAAAGAAAATTGTTCTCGTACATTCTCCGATATCTATCATCGCTTAAGCTTAGTTCACACATTTGCACCGGAACTGTACTCGAATCTCCGAGATCATTTGTATTTCTGACAGAAAAATCCCTCGCCCAGCAAGTCTATAGTTTTCCTTTCTCCAAGATAACATTTGCACACTTGATACTTCCACAGGGGGATACATCCTACGGAAGGGCCTGCTTCGACCCCAAAAAGGTCCGTTCTATTTATCAAGGACCCTCCGTAATTTTCTGTATCTCGTTCCTTCGGACACGGGTAAGCTCTTATCCTCCGAATACCCCTTCGTCATGAACGTAGATGATTATTATACTTAAGGGTTGCATCTACGAAACGTTAATAAGTATTGGTGATCTGCTTAATCTGATCAATCAAAACATCCCTACGCGATGTATGGTAAGTTAAGTCTTCGTTGAAGCGTCCTTAAACATAAAGTAGCCTGGATGTTAAGACGGCCTCTACATTAATTCGTTTATTGATTGAGCTGTAATGAGGTAAAGTCGGCAATTGCCTCAGACTTTTGTTATTATAATAGTATTTCATCACATTTCCAAAAATATGATGGGTACCGTCATTTGGGGTGAGATTGATTATGAAACAAACTAATTCCAGAGAATTCTATCTGTAGCGTAAAAACGATTTTTATAAATAAGTGGTTGCAGTAGATGTTTGTGTCAGGAACAATATCGAAAAACCAGAAAATGTTTAAGGAAACAATTCAACGGGCCAAAGAGGAGAATTGTCCTGAACAATCTCGTATAGTAAATGTGGGGTGTGATTGATCACAAAGAAATTTAATTCATAGAATAATCATGGCGTTTTATACAAATTGATCAATCAATCCTCAGTTTATTTCGGTTATATTGTTCAAAATATATAAAAGTTTTCATTGTTCACGCGGCTGAGATTGTTTAATGGCAACGACAAAATAAATAATTCATCGTTAGACTTCCGAAATAACATTTATTTATTTGGTCCATATACAAAAAGCCTGTTTAATTCGACTAAATATTACGTTATTTGGATAAAAGTATTGTGTACTCAACACACAGTTTCACAAATAAGACTCTTTTTCTTTCAGTGACGCGTTTCGATTTATATTTAAATCATCGTCGGACTGTCAGATTTTACTTTTAAGAAAGACTACCCAGATTACTTGCCAACTAGCTAACTAGATCCTATTGTGGATACAAAACTAGAGCTCTCAGATCTAGTTCACTGCCTTCACTAGTATAAATATATCATTTACTTAACTACCCAGAAACGAGTTCGTCTTGTTCGAAAAACATTGATTTTTTTAGTATTTTTTTTCGATATCTTTCGTTTTTTATGATTTTCGGCCGAGGAGGCACTGAAGGAGCCAGGGACACTTTTTTAACACTTGCCCCGCCTGCAAAATCAATAGAATCTAAGACCTTTTTAATGATCGAATTTGGATTCAAGGCGCTCAAATACATAGGCGTGTCTAGCTTTCAGGTTTGTTGTTTTTCGGTGGTTTTATTATAATGACACACAAATCCTTCGACAGTAGCCCCTGCTGCATGTATTTAGTGGCGCTGAATGCGAATATAATCATTAGAAAAGCGTAAATCGTCATCGAAGTCCCATTTTTGGGAAAATGAGGGCTCAAAGGTCATCAGGGGATTCGTCATCAACGCCTCTCAATCAACAGGCCTTTTTAATGATTTAATTCGGATTTAGGGCTCTCAAATACATAGGTGTGTCAACAAATTTCACCTTATTTAAAAAAAAGGCTTTTTAAATTATCAAATTCAGATGTAGGGGCCTTGAATACATAAATAAGTGCAAGGTATTTTTCAAATCAGCAGTTTAACTGTTTGAAATCTATTAATAGCAAAGTTGAGCCGTTTAGAACGGTGAACCGATTTTAGTGGTTTTGCGTTTTATCTTACAGAACTTCTGATTTGCTAAAAAAATGAATGATATACAAACGAACAAATTACATTACCCGTTAATGTGAAGTCGATTTACAGCACTGTTTTCATCTATCCACAGATTGAGTAGACCACTTTTGGGTGTCACCACGAAACGTGGCAACACTGCCCCCCTCTGCAGGTGCGGTCGCAAGAGTATTCGCCATTTTTGCGTTTCAGTCGACGAAAAACAACACACAAACAAGATTGGGGCTATATTGGTCTCAACGCTAAGAGTAGTGAGTGAGACAGCAATAAGCATATAAAGTGAGAGGAAAACGCAATATGGCCGCTGGAAGATTGTCCTTTAATTTCTGCTTCCATTACAGTGCAGCTAGTTCCAGTTAGAAGAGTGCACAGTGTCAAAGTATCCCTCTTTGCCGTCCCTGCTTCCGTGGCAGGCTCTCAACCGTCCATCTACAATACCCCCGCCCACCCCAAACCAAATACTCCCCGGCAAAGGGCCCGGAGAGGGTCGGTTGGGTCGAGACGTGAAGGAGATGACATCCGAAACTCCGGACAGAAAGCGGGGTCTCGAGAGGGCACACACACTGTGGATGAAGGGCAGATGAGCGAGGGATGGATCGCTATTCCGATGATGACTTACAGGGGCGTTAATCATTAATTGCTCTTTGGTTACACATTGCTCATCCAGTTGATGTATCAGATGTAATAAAAAATTGTGTTTGAATAATCGGTATCCAGAGGGATATTCCTAACATTTATAGCTGTTTTATGCGTTTTAACTATTTTTTGAGTAATTAGTTCGTTAAGAATCAGTACGTTGATTAAATCCTAGATACTCAAGGCCTGCTTCTATAAAACCAAGATTAAAAATCAAAAAGATGATACGTCTCTGATTCGCTGGTATTCGAATCAGCCTATATAATCATAGTACCCATAATAGTAGAAAAATATTATACTTTTTGTTACATCTCACTGAAATATTTCATATCGCTATCACTAGCCCTTAGATTGAATTCAATAGATGAGAATCTCAACTTACCTTGCTCAATTCTATATTCCGACACAGAAACAAAAATATCCACAACAACAATGTAATTAGTATAACTGAGTAACTAACTATATCAGTATTATTAATTGAATACAAGTCTTGTAGTGACTGTTAACTTTCTCGCGATGATATAATCTCCTTATTCAGATTATTCAGAAAAAAAAGAACACCATAGTTATTTCAACTCAAAAATTATAATATAGTACGTAATATGTAAAATACTAAAAGAAAGAATCAGAATACATTTTTCGTGAACTCTGGTCAAAGTGATATATCTCCAAACAAAACTAATATATAAATAAATTAGCGAAAATGAATAAATAGTTATTTAATTGTATTAATTATGATACCCGTAAAATGAGAAACTAACAATAACCTTTAAAAATTAAACAATTGGACGACAAACTAACATAGCCTTAAATTTTCCTAATAAACTACGTGTAATACGTATTTGATAGACACGCGCTACAGCAAAGTAAATAAATATTAAATTTAAACAGAAAATCAATAAAACTGGTTGAATGAATATTTTAAATCAACATAAATAAGTCTCCTATATATACGTATTACTTCAAATGGTAACCTATATATTTGACATCGAAGAATATACTCTTAATTTTTCATATATAAAGCTATACGCAAAATTATATATAAAAAACACAACTACCTTAACGCATTTCCAGATATTTGAGGATTTACTGAATTCCAATATAATATAACAACAAAATCATAAATACTCTAGGAAACAAGCTACATGTGAACAAAAATAATTAAAATCTGATGGCCCCATTTTGTGAAACTTGCCCCTTTCCTCCTCAAAACTAGATGACTTCTTTGAACTCTATAAACACCTATAGCCCATTATTTTCTGAATCCATTCAAATCAACCCTTTGGATAATAGTTCTCCCCTCCTCCACAAATAGGTGCTGATAGATGTATACTTGAATAACCTTAAACAAATCTAACAAATCTTAAGCTTCCTCATTCCTTTTTTTTGTGTTGATTTTTATCGTATATGATTAAATTTCAGTGTCATGAAAATAGTACGAGACGATCTCCCTGAAAAATTGATCGAGAACAACACTCACGTGTTTGTTGTCGAACCTGAAGGCGTCCTCGTCTCGACATCCCAAACTCCTCATGTATTTCAGGTATGTCGTCGTTATTGGCAGAGAATAGTCTATTTCGCCAGCCAGCAGCAACTGAAAGAAACGAGAGGACTGTTTAAACAGCTGAAATATTCCACTATAATACGCATCAAAGATGGCTAAATGGGTAAATTGCAAGGGTACATAAGACATCATGTACTGATTTTGAGGTTAGGTAAAATCTTAAAGAAGCATTCTCTCTTAAAACTAGACTCAATTGTCGTAGCATACAATAAAAGGTGGCCTCAAGTAGGTGGACACTTAGGAATTAAAGATTTGAGTCGAATTTTGGAGATTTCTCTTACACCAAATACTCATATATAGACCTACCTTCTTCTTGGGCGGTTCATCAGCTTCACCGATCCTATCGATCGGCGACCATAGCTTCGGTGTACCGCCTTCTGCCCCTCGTTTTTTCGAGTTTGGTGGATCCTTGGCTGTCAGATTGGCGATGTCAAGCGGATTACTGGATCTCTTTGTCTCCGCCTTCACCGAGGAAGGTTCCTCCTTGATGGGCGTGGTTTGCCTTGGAGGTGTAGCTGGGGCGACAGATTGGGGCGGAGCATAGTTGGTTGAAGGCGATTCGTATAATGCTGGATCCGTAGCTACAACCGGAGAAGGATCGAGTGCTGCAAAAATGAATTAATCTTTCAGGCATAGTGCTGACCGAACATGAATGTTATCAAGTCTATGCTCTCCAATATGGATCAGACCTGTTATAGACATGCATGTTTCATCTTGGACTCGTTAGTATAGCCTGGCGGTCCAACTGTAGACAGCAGCTGGGCAATCAAAGACTTTGCCACAGAAGAGAAAGACGATACAATTATCAATTAAGTGATTCTTGAATATAAATAACCACAAATTGCTCGCATATAAGCTATAAATACCTCCATTGGTCCTGGGAGTCTCCACTCTTGGTTGAGAATATAGTTCTTGATCAGCTGACAAGCAAGACTGTGGCTGCACTTGTGACGGAGATGCGATATTGCGCTGTTGTTGTTGTTGTTGTTGTGGTGCTACAGGCAATGTTGGACTAGGACTGGGAGTCGGTAGTACAGGTGGTTGAGGTGATGCACTCCTTGGTCGTTTCTGGCATTCGGTGCAACCCAGCAGGAAGCGGGTGACAGCCTCCCGAGGTAGGAAGGCATACGTCTCAGTAATCTGGAACAGAACAGCAGTTATATTTCATGCAAAATTGGGGAGATATTCGATTCACGAATTTGAGATCAGTTATTTGATCTCAGTAAATACTACACCAATATTTATTGCAGGCCTATGAGGTATATTCTATCACCTAATGTATTTCATTTTGAATGATGGAATCATGAAGGATCCAAAAATATCTGCAGAATGCTGACTTCACTGTAGTATGTATGAAAAAACAGATCTTTGAACTCAACTTTAAACGATCGACTGCTATAAGTTTCTATACATTTCCAAGTATAATATATATATATTATAATATTAGAATACTTTTATGTCTAGTTGCTGTTGAAATATCTTAAGCCAACAGAGTAAGAGAATGATTTACAATAATTAAATCAATAAAAATCAAGAAGCGATCATATGTCTTCTACGCTCCACCACATCGTAACGATATTTCAACCGCGTCATTCGCAAGTTTGCCCATGGTTGCCAGTTTTATAATAGTAATTCTAAATCAAGTTTTCGGATATTTTCGGACTTTTTGTGCAGTAGTTTTAGTGGTTGTGGTGTATCAACAATTCTGATTTATAGATGTAAATTTTCGAAACTTTCGACGACCAAAAATATTTATTATATTTATTATAAGAAAAAGTTATCGCCGTTGCTATACCGTAAAAATATGATCTAAATAGATTATTAAACCTTCGGGCATCTGTATCAGCGTGTATACATCAAATTAGGAAAAATAAATATAGAATTAAAATTCAGCCCAGCTATTGGATCTCAATTATTTTGACAGATATAGATAAGCAGTTTTCGAAAACTTGGCGTTATATTATTTTGTAAGATGGCCATTTCCTAAATCTTGCGATGATCTACATCGAAATACTTCGTTTACGTGTAAAATGTCAATCAAGAACAATTTAAAGTTCAATATGATGAAATCCTTAAGAGCCCGTCCCTGTCGCCAGTTGACTGGATGAATCGCAATAAAAGAAAATCTCCAACGTAGAGACAACCTGCCAGGCTTAGCGGTAGCGAACATAGCGAATATGTTGTCGTCTGTGAATGTAGCCGCGGTAGCTGTCGCTGCTTGCAAAACTTCTTTCCGTTGCTACGTTCACGTCATGTTGCGCCCTTCATCCCTGTTTCGCTTGCTTGCGAAATCCCGATAAAACCGTGACAATGGGAGGACGTGAAGTAATTCCCATCGGCGGGGCATGAAATGCAACCTAAACTATGTACGTATCGTACAAGCCAGATATATAATATTTGTTATCTAAGTGCGTACGAGGGTCACGCTGAAAGTTTTTTGATACAGAAAAACTATAACGTTTTTTCAAAAAAACTTTTTTCTGATTTTTCAACATATTCTTCCCCTACCTCAATACATTTACGCATTCGGTAAAACCACTTGTCAAATTCTTGTGACCAACGTTCTTTTGAAAGGTTGCTAATTTCCTCCTCATCTGTGGAAAAATGGCGACCTCGTAACTTTTATTTGATCTTAGGGAATAAGAAAAAGTCGCACGGAGCTAGGTCCGGAGAATGAGGTGGGTGAGGCAACAGTGTGACACTTTGTTCAGCAAAAAAATCATTCAGAAGTAACTGTCCTTTGATTTTCCAAGGCTCCCGTTGTGATCTATCCTCTTTTAGAAAAAAAAATGCTACCATTTTCTTTCCAACACTCTTGGAACGACGAATTTTCGTTCAAGGCTGCTCACTTTCAAAGCACCAAACTAATGACTGCTGTTTAGTTTCGGGATCATAGTGATATAACCACGTTTCCTCTGCGGTTACGATATTAAAAGTGTTTTTACTCTGCCCATTATCAAATTTTTCAAGCATAAACTTAGCTCAATCAACTCTTGTTGCTTTTTGCTCTCTGGTCAACGAATGTGGCACCCATCTGGAACACCGCTTCTTTAGGCGAAGGCGATCATGAATGATTGTTCGAATCGCTGCCGATCCAATCCCCAGAGAAGCCTCAATCTCGGTGTAGCTTATATGTCGATATTTTTCCACCATATTTCGTACAGCCTCTACAGTTTCCGGAGTAACAGCAGTGGGCGGTCGACCTGTGCGAGGTCATCATCGAGTGATACCTGGCCCCATTTAAACTCAGCAAACCAATTAAAAACTGTAGAGTCCCCAAAGCAACTCACTAAACTTTCGTGACATTCCGCTTGTTTAAGTCCCTTTTTATAGTCATACAAAATGAGAGCTCGGAAATCGCGACTACCCGGTTCCATTTTCACGTTAAAATTCGGCCAACACTTACACGCATTCGAGACCGTGGCAGGGCACTACTGAACGATTCAAACGCTGCCTTTGTTTGTAAGCACTTACAACTTTAGACAAAATAGCTGCGTGCTCAAACTTGTCAAAACTCGTATAGATTAGGAATATCTAAAGATTTTCAGCGTGACCCTTGTATATGTGCAAAAAGTGCCGACAACAGAGCACAATGGGAGAAACTTAGGTAAAAATTGGAGGCTACCACAAAACGACCAGAAACCAACAAAACTCACTAAAAGAAGACAGTGTTAAACACTCAAACATAATGGATAGGACGGTCAAAGAAAACTCTATTATGACCGAACAACTGAGGAAAACGAGAAAAACATATGTAGAAATGAAGAATATTAAATCTGTTGGTACATAAAAGAATGGATACGTAGCTCTTAAACAATGACTGTAGCATATTAAAACTGAGATTGGTCCACTTCATAAAAATGTACTGGAAACATAGAAACAATTACGCAAGAATGGTCAATATCTAAACTTAAGTAAATTTTTATGGAGAGACTGAAGAAATACTACAGCTATAGAAGGATTAAGTTCATTAATGCTGGATATAAACTTCAGACACGAATAATAACTACACGTGTGCCATCAATCACGGGAACCAAAAGTTACAATATTTGTATATTATTTCGAAAGCACTCACCGTTCTGTAGGTCCTTTTCTGTCCAGCATGTTTTCCTGGTCGACCTTCCAGATCGACGTGCACGTTGTAGATGATGTCGAAGAAATTTTCTACAACTGCAACTTTTCTGTAAACCGGCTCTCCAGTTGAGTTCTGTAACAAAATGATATGTTCAATAATTTGGTATTTGAGAACTGAAAAATAAAGGAATTCGTGTAAGACAAATTTTCTCGTATTTCACACGAGTACAGTCATTGGAGGTTTTACAATTTTATTTGAATGATAGAAGAGTTTGATCAAGTAAGAGAATCTATAATCTACAAGATTAGGAGTAATTTTGATAGCCAGAATGTTAGAATTTAGATGTGATGTAGGAAAGGTGTAATTTATACCTAAGTATTTTTCCTTTCTGAAATCAAGAATATTGAGTACGTTGTCAAATGTACTTGTTTAGAACTATCGAGATACGAGGGTCACATTGGAAGTCTTTAGATATTCCTAATCTATACAAGTTTAAACAAGTTTGAGCACGCAGCTATTTTGTCTAAAGTTGTAAGTGCTTACACGCAAAGGCAGCGTTTGAATCGTTCAGTAGTTGCCTTGCCACAGACTCGAATGCATCTAAGCGTTGGCCGAATTTTAACGCGAATGGAACAGGTTGGTCGCGATTTCCGAGCCATGATTTTGTATGACTATAAAAAGGGACTAAAACAAGCGGAATGCCACGAAAGTTTAGTGAGTTGCTTTGGGAACTCTGCCCCATCTAGGGCTACAGTTTTTAATTAGTTTGCTGAGTTTAAAATGGGCTGGGTCTCACTCGATGATGAACCTCGCACAGGTCGACCGCCCACTGCTGTTAATCCAGAAACTGTGGAAGCTGTGCAAAATATGGTGAAAAAAAGATCGACATATAACCTACACCGAGATTGAGGATTCTCTGGGAATTGGATCGGCAGCGATCGGGACAATCATTCATGATCACCTTCGCCTAAGGAAGCGGTGTTCCAGATGTGTGCCACATTTATTAACCAGTGAGCAAAGAACAATAAGAGTAGATTGGGTCAAGTTTATGCTTGAAAAGTTTGATAATGGGCACAGTAAAAACACTTTTAATATCGTAACCGGCGACGAAACATTGTTATATCATTATGATCCCGAAACTAAACAGCAGTCATTAGTTTGGTGCTTTGAAAGTGAGCAGCCTCCAACGAAAAGTCGTCGTTCCAAGAGTGTTCGAGAGAAAATTGTCGCATCGTTTTTTCTAAAAGTGACAACATCCGAATGGTATATAACCAAATGTGTTCCTGTAGTCTTCCAAGAACTATGCAAGAGCCGTCCAAAGACTAGTCTGCGGGGTATTCAATGGCACCATGACAACGCACCCGTCCACAACGCCGCTAGAACACTCGTTTTTTTTGCTGAACAGGGTGTCAAACTGTTGCCTCACCCACCTTATTCTCCGTACCTAGCTCCGTGCGACTTCTTCTTATTCCCTAAGATCAAAGAAAAGTTACGAGGTCACCATTTTTCCACCGATGAGGAGGCGATCGCTGCAAAAGAACGTTGGTCACAAGAATTTGACAAGTGGTTTTACCGAATGCGTAAATGTATTGAGGTAGGAAGAGAATATGTTGAAAACAACATAATAAACTTTTTTTTAAAAACGTTGTAGTTTTTCTGTATCTAAAAACTTTCAGCGTGACCCTCATATGTGCAACATCAAAATTTAAAAAACAAGCATTTTAAATGTTCAGTGTCATGCCTTTTTTTTTAAAAACTATGATGGGATAAATAGTATGCCCATTCAGGTTTGACAATTATGTTTTCCCAATATACATCGTGTTAAATAATTTTTTTCGGAAGTACTGATGACCAAAGTGTTCTTCAAGGAAAATTGCCTATAACATGCCAGATTTCAAGGGTTACACCTGAGGAAGGTTAAATCTAAAATTACAGTAGGAGTAGGGGGTGCAAATCTAGTGATAATTAATTAGTATTATAAAACATAAAAAGGTATTATTTGTGAAACTTTGTGTTAAGCATATTTTTTTTCAGAACGTCTTTCATCAACACCAAAAAAATTTAGAAATAAAATCGTTAGTGGCTAAGATGAACTAGTCATTCATTACTTATAACATTCCTCCTCAGAAATTTTATAACCCATTTGATTTCAGTTTCAGCTTCACGTAAATATTTGTATGAAAGGAGAGAAATGGCAACGGAAGATGCAACTGTTACCAACAAAGGATGCATATCTGGATTTCAGAAAAGAGATCGAATTAACGATTGAGAACTCCTCTGGAGCGGCAGAATTTTCATTAAAATCCAACCGGTCGACGGCGATTTCCTCGGCATTTCCGGCAGAGAATTTTCACCTGGCCACTTCCCTCCAACTAGCGAGCCAGCGCCAGTGTGCCGGCATGGGAAAGGGGGCCGGGGGAGACGGTGAAGGAGGAAAACTGCGGAGGACGAGGGCGAGTTTTTCCTTTGTGTCTGAAAGGTCGGCCTGTCGGGTAGAGCGTCAGGGCGAGGGACAAAGGAGGAGGGGGTTGCACCGCTACCGCTGGCTGAAGGGGTGCCAACCGCCCACTGCCCGGCAGTCAGTGCGGAGAATCCCTAGCCAGGGGTGGCGAGAAAAAAATTAACCCTTAACTGGTATCCTGCAGGTTTGGAGTAGAGCTGTGTGACTCGTACACATTTGGAGCGTTAAATTAAAATTTCAAAAATTAACAAATATGCTAATTTTACTAAAAAGTAAAAAATAATTTTTAACTCGAACACCTTACACTTTTATCACAATGACATTAATTTTCTCGTTAATCATTTTTTTTGTATTTAAAATTCTTATTTTTTTACTTTTTAGTTCGATTAACTATAAAAGTGTGTTTTTCTGTTTTTTTCAAACTATCATTGATAAATTTATCCTTGTACTTTGATATTTGGAGCTACAATTACGTAGCTGCTGGAATTAGACTTGCTCGTCAGTGGATCTTGAATAACGGGTCTGAAGGGTATTTTCTCCGATTACGGGGCACCGAATGAGTCTGGTAATCGTATGTTAAGAAGAAGTATTAAATGTAATCGGTATTATCACCTTTGAAACATATTGCTTTATCTACTGTATTGTAAATGAAATTTAAATCTAATCTGAAGTTTAGAAGTATGTGAAAATAGCATTCGATGATTCCGTTATAAACATACATACATACAGGTGAAGCTAATAAAAGCGTGTTGAAAATTAAACTCTTCTAATACATTTTTTAAATATATAACAGGTTGTTAGGTAAATAATCCTCAGTGATATTATGCGAAGTAACTAAAAAATTTTTTGAATAAGTTTCAACCTAAATACAAATTGGCAACGTAATTTGTTGTTCTTTGTTGTTTGGCTAAGAAAACGAGTTAAAATATTGGACTAAAGTAATATCATATATTTCACGATCAATGATAAGTAAATAGTGCATTTGTGAAAATGTTCAAAAACATAATGTAAGCACAGGTCCTGAATCCTCTTCTCCTATGTATTATCTGCACAACTATTGGATTCGGTTCCAGAACACTGCAGGCATACTGAACGTCGATTACACAAATTTACCTATAATCGTGTGATACACACGACATTCACTTAAAAGCGGTCACTGTTTTGAATAGAGATAGAGAAGAAAATAGCAATACAATGAATAATCCATGATGTTTGCGCTTGATATTACTAATATTATTATATTAATAAACCTTAAGGTTCAGGTGTGATTGGAAATAAATGTTACGGATGGTAGCAGACGACAGATACATGAATCAATAGTATAACCATTTAGTTTTAATATTTTCCTGAAGATGCTAACGTAGCGAAACACGTATCGGGCTCCTCAAAATTGAGGGATGTTTATACTAATACTCTTGAATCATTCCTCCAAGGACAAAACAATTATACAGAAGTGAAACTATTTGTGCCAAGATGATGGAATGCTTCAATCAATATTATAGTATTCTTATAGGTTATATATTTTCTCTGTTTTGTGTCAAGATCATGATATGCTCAGTTTGAGATTTTGGTATTCTTGCTTCCAAGACTTATATGATAAAAAATACAGTATTCTTGATTTAAGATTATTACAGTTTTGCCCATATGGGAAGATATGGTTTACTTGAATGAAAGCACATATTCTTGGTCTGAGAATTTATTTTCATGTATGTGTGTAATCATAAGAATTCGAGACTCATCCCTGTCTTACGTTCAAGGGAGACTAAATAGTCGTATTCCAAGTGAACGATATAGAAAAATCAGCAAAATGCGATGATACGGGGTGCGAGTGTCAGTGCGTGACTCTGAGAAAGTGCCGTATATTATTCGTAAAATTGCGTGCCAGAATGGCACAATTGAATCACAATTACCAACTGTTCGCTACCCTCCGTCCTCCTTATACGCCCGCACCCACGTCTTTGCCGTTCCCCTCGGGTGAGCATCCGGCGGTGGTGGAGTTGTGCCGAATCATCCTGAACCCCCCGTCAGACCTTCGGGGGTGTCCCCCTCCCTGCCCCCTTCATCCCGTCCCTGATGGGAACGTCGAATCCTCCGGTCTCGGATCGGGGTCTACCCTTGTTGTTGGGGAACGGTGCGGCGCGGAGGCAGAGGCCGTTTCATCCGTTTCCATCAAGGAAAAGAAAAATGAGACTCCTCGGCGTGGCTACGGCTCGACCCTTTACCGGGTGTTCGCTGGACACTGATGCCCGAGGTGTCTGTAACAGGGTGGGAAAGAGAACTTCTACTCAGATGAAAGGTTGCGATTCGATTACTTCAACCAAAACCAACCGTGGACGAAACAGAACAGTAGGAGTTTGTCTTAAAAGTATGGTTTTCTAATAGTATTTGCGTTTGTTTGCTGATTCCAGAAATAACATCAAAATGTGGAAGTTTAGAAAGGGAGACTCAAGAAGGCGTAAGGATTTCCGAAGAAATTTGTTTGGCGGACTGAAATTAAAAGTAAGGAGTCGCTGTTTTCGAAAAACATCTCAAAAATATGCAATTCTACTATTTTTGTACAAATAAGTTTGAAGGACTGGAATTGAGTGTAAGAGGGCAGCTTAGCAGCGCGCCCACTGCAATGGAAAAAACTGTCATGAATCTGAAGGATTCCGCAACATTATCTTCACCGTTACACACCTTACAATGATACTAAAATTTTTGTTTTGCAGGATCTACTGGAAACACATATTATTTAGAACTTCCGAAATATTTCATATAAAATGTCACAAAGACTGACCAAACCGGTTTATTTAAGCTGGCCCCTGTTTCGTTAAGCCTCTTTAGGAAACAATTAAGACTGAGCTTAAGTCTTCCCTTAATTTGGCAATTGCTGCACCAAAGTATTTACAGTCTCATATGATAGTGATGTAAATCCCAAATAAGTACGCGTCTCGACATTTAACACAAACAGCTCTTTTAGATATTTGATAAAATATTATCTTTTGGTTGTTATTTTCTTATTATCCATAATTCATTTTTTGTAAACGTTATAACCAAACTAGTGACATCTACAAATTTGGACTAATTTGGACCAAATATCGTCAAAATTCGAATATCACTCTAATATTACTAATCTAATTTACTAACAAATGTTGATAGAATTAATTTTACTGAAACACAGACTAACAAACAGTGGTATCCACTAGGATGACGCTGCACTTCCCACACAGTAAAATCAATACTTGAATTGAATTTTAAAGTGTTTGATAGACTAAAATGTTCGAAAAACCGAGTCAACCGAATAGACATCATTTTTCATGATGCTAAAACTCAACTTCATCAGCCCTAATGTTTTATCCCTAATAATTTTTTAATTTGAAAAATGATCAGTAGTCGCAAAAACGCCGAAGAACGAAAATAATTTTTTTTTAATTGTTTGGGTTTTTAGTGTACAAATTTCATTAAAATCCCACAGTCCTTTGTAAGTCATAGAGACGCCAAGAATAACCAAATGTATATGTCATGAAACATCTTTCATTCGAAATCTTTCGCGATTGCAATATTTTCCCACCCATTCACGTGGGAAGTCAAAAAAAGGCACAGTGAGTTTTAGACTCTACGAGGCCACGTAGAACGGGGTATTTTCCAGCTTGGTCATATTGCCTTCATTAGGTATAGCTGAAATTGATGAATGCAGTCCATTTTAAACGGAGGTGCTATTAGTTTCCATTTTTTTCCTTACGTGGTTTGAAAGTAAGTCTGAAAATCCAACATTCAACGAAAACGATTAGAATGTGACCCACTATATTCATTTTCGGCGTAGCGTTGCTGTAGTCATTCATCAGATTTTATTGAAACTTCACTAACTGATGATCAATGGCTGTCCCCGCAGTACAACTGTTCATGACTGTATACCGGTACAGCATTTTGATGCAAATTTCTACTGGTATTTGGACAATCTTCCAAAAACATTTTTTGCAAACATTTCTGGGTATAAGGGCGGCAAGCGGAATGGTATGTAAATAACAGAAAAGATAGTTTGCCAATGGTCGTCCCCATAGAGGGCGACACTTGTCTGAATGGTATCAATGTCAATCCATAAACATTTCATAGCCTATATTGTCTAGATGTCTAGAGAGATTCACTACATCACAGCTTTGGCGCGAAATTTTATGTTTGAACTTTGAAGACGATTTTTGGCAAGTTCTTGTTCGTATAAATAAAAAAATGCTCATTACACACTTTTAAGGGGCAAAACATCATTATTCCGTAGAAAAATGTTTTTATGATACCCCTTCCTGATTTCATTATATCTCAATGACAATCGATTACAGCTAGGAAAATATTGACTCCATTTTCACTATTCTTATCAGCGTGTAACAAAAAAATTACAAATGAACATTGAGTCTTATCCTTGACGCTTTGGCTACTTGTGCCACAAAAATGTGGAGACAACGAGACTGCTGTATGCGTGTCGGCACACGAAGAACAAAAAGAAACCAAACAGAAAGCCAAAGAGGCCGCAGCCATCTCGGTCTTCTGCTTGACTGGCGACATCTCCATCATATAATCAGCTTGGAGCCCGTGTACCGCGTACTTTCTGGTTCCGTTATCACGCCTGGAAATCTGCCGCTGCTCTGCATCCGCGGATGAAGAAAAAACCGCACGGATGGATGTAGCTAAGATACTGCTAGAAACTAGAGACCATTCGACGACAAAGACACTTCTCACTTCAGTGTTGCCATTTTGTCATTTTGAAGGAATTAGTAAGGTAGCACTGAAAATCCTTTGAGGATTTTGGGTAAATTTGTATTAGGATGATGGTTACACACATTTTTTTTTTTATTTTAATATTTTCGTGCACCAAGCATGCTAAATGCAGAAGACGTCTATTTCTAAGGTTAAGCCATTTCATTTGATCGATAAGCGGGGATCAATCCATTCTTATATCTGTACCACATATAAACCTAACACAAGAATTTTGCAGAATTTTAAGTTTTCTAGATGATTCCTGATCCAAGCATAGTCCTAAACTACATCACCATAATTAGCAAAAGTTGTTTACGAAGTGTTATATTCAAGAAACACCTACTACGATATAAGATCCTTAATACTGTATATCATCTCTGAATTAGACATCTAACGTGCCTCCTGAAAAGAAGATAACCATCCACCTGAAGTCCCATATTCTTTACTCCCTTAGAAGTTTTCATACTTAACCCATTTACAGTGATGTTAAATTGTAGGTTTGAGTCATTGCAATTTGACCCAAAAAACACTGTTTGAGTCTTATCAGAATTTAATTTTGAGCCATGTGCTGCAGAGTAATTGGCTATACTATAAATACAATTTTGTAGTTTTTCTTGTGCTGCAAGCATATTTGACTTATCATAATCGTAATAAAGAGCAGAGTGCCATTTGCATATTGCTGAATTTCACATCCTTCAACAGCATTACTTACATCAAACGTATACAGTATGAACAACAACGGGCCAAGTATAGATCCTTGTGGAAAACCTTTACTTAGTGGCAACACATCAAACTTTTTTGGGTTTATACTTATGATTCCGCCCTTCGAAACTAGATGTCGGCATGCATAATTTCAATATGAAGCATTTGCATTTGACAGTTATATGTGTATGCTTTCAAACGTAGTTTGTGTTATTTAATTGTAGCGAAAAAAAACAACATTTTTATTGCATTATTTAAAATGGGTTTTATCCCAAATAAACAACATTTGCGGGAAGTAGTGTTACGTTATTTTGTTGCAAAGAAAAGTACGGCCGAACATATCGTTTGCTCGGTGAAGTTTACGGTGAACATTATCCGTCCGAAACAACTTGTAAAGAATGGTTCTGTCGTTTTAAAAGTGGCGATTTTGATGTTAAGACAAAGAACACGGAATACCACAACAAAAGTTGAAGAGGTAGAATGAGAAGAATAAGTCGATCAGGACCCGTGTCAAACGCAAGAGGTTCTCGTAGCATCATTACATGTTGATCAATCAACCATTTCCAGACGTTTAAAGGCCCTTGGATTCATCCAGAAACTCGGAGATTGGGTACTACATGAATGATGTGAAAAGGCAATTTTACATGTCGGAAATGCTCCTCCAGCCTTACAAAAAGAAAAGTTTTTGCACCGAATTGTGACTGGTGATGAGAAATGGATTCATTACGATAATCCGAATCGAAAAAAATCGTATGTGAAGCCCGGCCAATCAGCAAATTCAACGCCAATGCAAAATATTCATAGCGCCAAAGTAATGCTTTGTATTTGGTGGGATCAAAAGGGTATCCTGTATAATGAGCTGCTAAAATCGGGTGAAACGATCACAAGAGAACGCTATCGACAACAACTCATCAAACTGAAGCAAATAACGAAAAACGGCCAGAATATGCAACCAGAAACGAAGCCATAATTTTCCACCATGACAACGCTCGGCCTCATATCGCTATACCGGTTAAAAACTATTTGGCAAACAGTGGATGGGAAGTTTTGCCTTACCCGCCTTATAGCCCAGACCTGGCCCCGTCTGATTTCCATTTGTTTAGATCGATGCAAAACGCGCTCACTGGAATAATTGGTTTGATTCGTTTTTTGCCTAAAAAAATGAGGAATTCATCTCTTACCCGAGAGATGGGGAAAAGTTATAGCTAGCGATGGCCAATATTTTGAATAAATTATGTTTTCATTTTCCAATCAAGTAAACTGTTTTTTTTTATTGAAAATAAAGGCCGAATCATATGCATACAGCTCTCTAATAACTCGAAATGTTTCGCGATTACAATACTTCTCCGCCCCTTGACGAAAGGAGTAAAACAATGCACTGATAGATGTGGCATTTGAGGAACTGGAATGCGAGAAGTTTCTTCCCGTCCCATTTCTAGCATCACCCCAGAGATAGCAACTGTGCACCCAGGCGGCATGGCATGGCATTTGTCATCTAAACAGAGACTGATGATACCGTTCTCTTGCGCTTTGCGCTGCCGCCTCTCCCTCCCCGTTTCGCCTTTTTCTGCTATTTTCCATCGTGCTGGTGCTGCAGTTCAGTTCCCGGCGGTATATATGAAGATGTTGCTTTTTCAAAACGCCATCCGCCAACCCAGTGCTAGTCGTAAGACGACGGTCGTCCTTTTTCTCGTTCTTTTGCCGCGTTTATTATTGCGCCACATCCATGGACGGTGCAAATGGCTTTTCTACGATGCAAAATGGTCTATTCAACTTCTTAAAGACACAATTTTGGAGGAAGAAAGAATTCTGGGTGAATAAGGGACTCGAACTGGTGTCTATAACATTCCGTGCTGAGGCGGTGGCTAGTCGGTCCAAAGCTCCTATCAGAATTCAGCTTAAATATGACCGTCACAGACTGCATATGTGTTAAATTGAATTGTTTACTCTGATAATTACATATGCTTGGTGCTACAAAAATAAATAATAGAAATATAGGCCGTCTGAAAAAAATTACAGTTGGCCAATCAAACACTGGAATATCTTTACGCCCAATGTATTGTATTATTTGGCCTGGATCGCCTCTATGGTATGGTAATATTTTTTTTATGGTCCTTAACTGACTTTGTGGACAGTCTTAGTCTGATTTTTTTTTAATTCATCAGAAAAAAATATAGTTAAATGAAATGTAAAATAAAATCTAAGGATTTTTCCCTTTATGCTATTATGTTTTCATTTAAAAGAATGAGAAAACAATCACGGACAATGTCTTAAGAAGATCTGATCCGGCTTTCCGTGTGAACTACTGTCATAGCTCTTAATGCAATGTGTATCATTATTTTTTTCTCCGTCTATGATATCGACGTATCGTCGAATCCTGCCGACGCCGATAGCATTAACAGTTTAAACCAATTCTGACAATTTACGTCAGATTGCTTACGTCTTACGGTAGCTATAAACAGAGTTTTACTTAATTATATGTTCGATTTCCTTACTGCTTTGCAGTTCTGTTTTTTTCAATCGGTTCATCATCATTAAGCGGGAGACAAAAAATATGTCTCGAGTTTCGAATCATTTTTGCTGGTATATAAAAAACTATTTTTAATTTAACAGTAGTACTCAAACTTCGAAGATGTTTTTTGGCACCAAGCTCTAGGATCTATCAGGTATTAGTTTGATTTCATAAAAATAAAATAAGCATTAGAATTACCAAGTCACTGTACGTTAAAGATGTTTATGATAAAAAGAAAATTATGGTTTTAGTCACCACTTACCTGATATTAGTATTGATTTTAATGAAATTTTGGAATAGGTATAATGATGTTCCATAGTAATAAATTCTGCATTATCTCTGAAAATCTACAACCGCATCATCTTATATTTTCATTAAATCGATATTGAAAAAATATGGGCGTCCCCATGGAGGGCGACACTTGGAGATGAATTGAGTATCCACTATGTAATATCAACATATTTCATATATCAGTCTTGATGTCTGATTCTGTTCTGTGGTTTACTTTATACATCTGTTTACCATAGGCCATGATTTTCTCATGTGGGTCATACACAGCACAATCACCATTTTTAAGATATGATCGATATCAGACTGGCCATTAGCATTGAATAACCTACTACGGATCCGTAGTTATTCTATGCAATTAGTCAAGCTGAGTGAAATATGAAAAGTTTGATTTCGGACTTCCATTGTCTATAAAATTTTGAGTATCGCGACGTTTCGATTGATGTGCTATCTTCAGTTCACCTGAAGACGATTGAAGATAGCACATCAATCGAAACGTCGTGATACTCAAAATTTTATAGACAATGGAAGTCCGAAATCAAACTTTTCATAAATCCACCTTGTCTACAAGTT
The DNA here is from genome assembly GCA_949316355.1 of Bruchidius siliquastri. Classification (NCBI taxonomy): domain Eukaryota; kingdom Metazoa; phylum Arthropoda; class Insecta; order Coleoptera; family Chrysomelidae; genus Bruchidius; species Bruchidius siliquastri. Next base: position 9,563,584 of record OX438534.1, on the reverse strand, counting down.
TCAAACAACAGTGAGTGAAATAGTTCAAAACATTCCAATTTCGGGGTGCTACATGTTCACCCCAATGAATCTGTGACGCCTCTGCCTTCCCCTTTTATTTACAAAAGAAATTCTAGCCACCCCCTAAGTGAGCATCGCGTCGATGTCTGAAAGGGGCGAGAATAATTAATCCCCGCATTATTAAATAAGTTTGATGTACTCCAAGCACCAAGATGTTTTTGAAGAATACGTCTAACAGAAAAATACTTTATTGAGTACACGTTTCACGATCGATGAATTAGACAAAGAATCTGCTGTTGGTAAAAAACATAATTGGGTGTACAGTTTAAAGATTTAGGATTATCACAACAAATTTACTTATCAAAATATTTGTATTTAATTCATAATATAACGATTTTATTTTGTAGATAAAAAAGAAATGACCACATGCACTTCAAAGAAAACTATTCATTCACCTTTGTAGGATCTAATCTGCAAAAGGAGTTCAGTTTAACGCTCAAAAGACTCAGGCAGCAACCCTGATGAAGAGGTCTACCAAACGCCCAATACTTGAACCACTTCCATCAAGTTTCTGGGAATTAACAATAACATTTCATGGCATATATTATGTTGTCGACCTCACTAGATGCCCGTCCCAGAAGCTGGAGGTTATCTTTCTCTCCAGGCTACTCTACAAGGCCCATACACCTCCGGAGTTCTACTTGGATGTATGAGGATAAGCTCCAAAGCACTCTCTAAAGCTTCTGGGCACAATCTAGAAACCAGCAATACGTCTAGTGGATACGTATGTCATGACAAAGGACCTTCACAGTCTAGAAGATCACAGAAGCCGGCTGAGCTGTCTTATTCTAAGGATATCATCATGGTAGATGTTCGACCGAGCTGTCTCGCATAATAACACCAAGAGTCGCCAGAACAGCAAATGCTAGAGCAGCACAACGGACACATCTTCACCAGATCGAGCTTACAACGCTTCGAACGAGCCTCTTCCAAAATTCGTTCTTTTGGAGAACCGAGGAGTTAATTCCTCTATCGTTACAATTCACAGCTTTTTGAATAGTCTAAAAGCCAGTGCCATTCGACCCTACATTATCGCTGATTTAAATAAGAATTACACTTACGTATAGGGATTATGCAATCCTCCAAGTCTGTCAGGAAAATCCTGGGCAAAAATTTGTATCCACGATTGCTTGACGTCTGAAGACTGACACTACTGTCACTGCTCGATGCTCCAATATATACAAAAATGCCCATCTCGAATGTTCCATAACCAAATTTCGAGGAATTTTGACATTCGAGATGCCTGTTTTGACAACTGTTCACATGTTCTGGATGATTTATACACAAGGTGATATTTTCTTAGCTGCTACTGCTGACCTCATTGTAGCATTAACAATTATCAATATTATCACTTTTGAAACTGCGGCCCCCTCCGAAAAAAAATCCTGGCCTGGACACACCTAGATTTTTTCAAAGTAGTCATCGCCCCCTACAAGCCTATGCAACTTTTTATTCAATCCGACATCATGTTAAATTTCAGGATTTTTTTATTCTTCAATAATTAATTAATTCTCCGAGATTCCTTTATGCCCTATACGCATACTAAACGCGTGTGTAATTCTTATTCAAATCCGCGATGACAGGGTCTAAAGTTGGCTCTCATACTAAAAGTTTGTGTGATTGGACGTGTATCCTCTCGCAGCGCTTATGAAGCGTGACAGTATTTCGGACTTTGCGTGAAGCTATCTATAAAAAAAATCCAAATTCATCATAATATAGAGATCTTTCAACGACACATGAATATTTAACTCTATCCAAGAGAAAGAAGACTTCTACAAACAAGAAGAAGGCCTGTTTATGAGATCACCGTTGTCTCCGGTGTTAGCCAACTTGTACATGGAATGGTTTGAGTCAACTTCCATCGAAAGTTCAAATATTAAACCGAAATAATAGCTTCGCTATATAGATGATACACACACATGGACAGAGCCAACTGAAAACATTTTTGAGTCATCTGAACAGCATGACACCTTCGATAAAAGTTACGAAAAAAGAAGAAAGCAACAACAGCCTTCCATTTTTAGATGCTTTAGTAACGAGAAGAAACACCGAAATAGAAACGACAGTACACAGAAAACCAACTCACACAGGTCAATACTTACACTACACTTCAAGCCACCCAACAGCCACGAAGAAGGGAGTCATCTGGACTTTAGTCGACCGAGCTAGTGGTATTCGTAATACACAAGAGGGACTAAAAGCTCAATATCATTAAACAAGATCTTTTAAAAAACGGATACCCAAAGAAGCTAGTGGAAGTAACGATACAGGAGAATACCATCAGTAGAAGAATTAAACACGAAGAATCTCAGCACTTACTCATTCTGCCTTTCGTCAAAGGAGTATCAGATGGAATCAGGAAGAGTAGGTCAGCGATACAAGGTTCAAACAAGATTCTCTAGGAATGCCACCCTCAGAAGTATCCTAACAAAAACTAAGCCTAGGAATAAATGTCAAGAGACAAAGGACTGCATCTACCAGATACCATGTCAATGTGGTAAAATCTATGTTGGAGAAACAAAAAGGCCAATGAAAGTAAGAATCATAGAACATCGTCTCAAAAACCAGCAAGCAAAGACAGGAAAATCTGGAATAGCTGACCACGCATGGACGGAGCACCATAAAATAGCTTGGGACGACGCTAAGGTTATTGCTAAAGAACCGCACTGGTATCGAAGAAAATTCAAGGAGGCGGCATTCATCACCAACAGCAGCAACGTGTACAGCAAGCTCAGCGTAGACATTAAACAATACACTACGACTGGACCAGACAACAAACAATGACCGACGAACAGCCACTTCAGCAGACCGGAACACCACTCATCTAGAACCAATCACAACAGACCACACACAACGACACGTCACCAGACGGAGTATAAGTAGGCATGAAAGGAACATGTTCGCCAGTTCACCTGAAGACGATTGAAGATAGTATATCAATCGAAACGTTGTGAAAATTTTATAGACAAAGGAAATCCGAAATTAATTTTTTGGATGAATATTTAAGGTTCTTCACATATTGCAAGAAAAAAGTATCTATTCCATAGAGTATCCATATATCCTCCTCAAATATCCAGCGTGGGTTCTAGGAGGAAGCGGGGGCATCGGGTACGTCACTAATGAAATTACTTGCCCGGGTGACGGGGTGATGGAAAAACGGTGCCGCTGGCGGGTAAAAATCGATAGGGGGCGCGCGTGGCGGGAGGGGAAGGGGCGAGTTGGTATAGGGAGCGATTTAGGTGATTAGTCGCGGTGGCCGCCACTACCGCATGAAAAATTTGTGCGCGCCGCGCTACGGCGGAACTGGAGCATAGATAGGAATCTTCCGGGAAAGGGGAGGGGGGATGGATTTGTACGCTCAGGTGCGGAAAATGCATGCCCGTAAATTAGATTATGTTACACTCAGGTACAGTGTTACCTGATGGGCCGAGTGAGAAAAGCGGACATTACACAGAGCCCTGCAACAGGTACAAAAAGTATTCAATCGAAAGAAGTTTGGTATAACTAACAACATTATTAAGTGCAATTTTATGTCTTGAATATTACGTCTGTTAAACGTCCCCATGGAGAGTCTATACAGTACTGCATCCTATACCTGAAATTTTCCATTACCTCATGGACTGCATTAGTTCCGTTGGTGGGCCACCTCTAGGCAAGAGTGGACGGGAGAAAGATAAGATTTCCGCCCCACAGCATGGTATGCTATACCGATGTATCTTGTTCAAAAGAGATGGGATCCAGTGGTGCGGGAATGTGCCTGGAAGGTAGAGGCGTGGAGACAAGCGTAGCGCTGAAAATCCACACCTCAGTATTTCAGGCGGAGATACTCGCCATCCTGATGGTTGCATACTCAGCAGAAGTGACACAGTGCACGGAGCCTGCTCCGATAGTCAGGCAGCTTAAGGGCAGTAGCATCTGCTAGAATGAAATCACCACTGGTCCAGGAATGCAGCGCCGCCCTCCAACGCTTAGCCCAATCCAAGAACGTGACCCTCATGTGGGTCCCTGGTCACAGCGGAGTGCCAGATATCGAAAAAGCAGACTGCCTGGCACATGCATTGACCCCGAACCATTGCTGGGTAATAGCAGAGGCCAGGTCAGTAATACTCTAGAAGCTTGGGCGTATAACGAACTTGCGAAAGCATGATTGGAGAGAGATGACTGCAGGCCACAACAAACGTAGGGAGCTATAGCTATTGAACCGGAGGAGGGAATCACTCCACCTGTTAGTAGGGATCCTCGCAGATCACTGCAGATTGAACAGGCACCTGACAGTCAAAGGAGTGGTCAAAGACCCAATCTGTCAGAAGTGCTGGGACGAGGACGCTCATTCCACTTCCTGGGTGAGTGTGCTATATACAACGGCCTTAGGGATGAAGTGTTCGCAGAGCATAGTTGACAGGGAAAAGTGCTACACAGCGGAATGGTCGAACATGATGACCTTTATTAAAGGGTCTGGAAGGTTCGACACCAAGGAACTACCATGTCTGCCATAGTTCTAGTGATGGTCCTCGAGGTCGACAAAAAGGGCCAAAGGTGGCCTTCCTGCCAAGCTTTGCTTCCCCATTACTACTACTACTTCCATTACTTGTCCCAGCAGTTCTGGGTTAACATTCTGTATTTCTTCTGAAAGGTACGGTTTAAGCTCTTGTAGTGTGTGCGGATATCGCATAGACTTTCTTTTCCACGAAACTACCTTTGAACTTGCACTTGTACTCCCCTGAGAAATCTGTCACGTAGCAGTGTGAAAAATGGATTTTTATAAAATCTACCATTTCTGGGATCCCTTCAGATGCACAGAAAAGTGGACAATTACACATTAAAAACCAACAATCGAGCACTGTGCAAAATATCGGCTCAAAAGTGGACGTCGCAACCCCATTTTTGATGAGTTATCCAATATAATGTTTGGCACAAACGGATTTGGTTAATAGTACAGATTGAACGAATACGATAAGGTTCATCGTTAAGATGAATTTGTGTAATTGAACAAAATAAGGTTGTAAAATTTATATACAAGGTTTCACGAATAAAACTCTTTTTTTGTGAGGCATTTCGATCTAATCTTTGAATCACCTGTCAACTACCCAAATAATGCCTATCCATAATATAAATTGCAAATCTAGCATTCTATTTATCATGTCTAACTATGGTTCTATTTGATACTTAAGTATATCTTCAGCTTCTTTGGCGACACCATTTGCACTGGGGTGAAAATAAATCCCTAAAACCTCAACTGTCGCCATAAAAGTGTCATATATTTCATGCATTAAGGTATAGGCTTCCCTATATGTACCCTTATATAAAGTGGTCCGATGTGAATGTATCGTAATAAAAAATCTAGAAACACATCAGGTGTGCTTTTAATGGGCACAACTTTTGACCCAAAAAGCATTGCAACCCCTGAAAGGAAGTGTCATCGCCGAAATTGTTCCAAATGTAGCTTTATTCTGAAAAATCGCTCCAGTAATGTTTAAAATAAAGAGCTTTAAAATGTCAACCCCCTATGAAGGAGTTGCCGGTCAGTCAGAGTTTCAGTGTCTTCAAAGCATCAACTCCTACCAACTTCATTAAGTCCCTTCCCATTCTCTGCGTCGATGAATTGATGCTGTATTTGTGTTCTAAATAAACATTCATTCAAATATGTATTTTCAATTTTGGTGCCCACTTTGGAAGACGATGCAAAATTGAAGTCAAAAGATTTTCAATCAGTTATTATCAATGATAACATGTGAAAATTTGTATTTGTTGTTGATTAAAATTTAACTGCATCACCAAGTCCGATGACAGCAATCCTGAGAAATGAGATTTATGAGTACCGACTGAATTTCCCTTACGACAGTGACTCTAGAACATGTGCTGCTATCTTTTAGAGCGCTACTCAAACTTGTTATTGATCGTAAAGATTCGGTGTTGCAATGTGTTGCCAAGCGCACTGTAACATGGGTAGTGGAACGTTAGCCGATAGATGGTGCGGAACGTCGCGCTCCCGCCATAAATGGACTACTTCTCGGCAAGTACTCCCGCCATAAATGCTAAACACCCTGAACGTTTAATTGGTTGTTCTTCTATGAAATCAATTTTCCCTAAATTTGAATCATATTGTAAAATGAATTGATAGAGGCGCAAGTCAGCAAAATGTCAAACCTATATACAGCACAGTTTGTTGTAAAAATTAAAAGTCTAAAATGAGAATTTGGTGGTGCATTTTTTTGTTTTTTGTGATAGCTAGTACTCTTATATATAGATTTGAACCAAAAATGAATTTTATCAAAAGAATATGAGAGTATGCTTTTCGCGTTAGTCCGCAGTCGTTTTAAAGTACTGTTCTTTTTTCTATCCAAAAAGAAAGTGGACCAATTTTGTGGTGTCACTACGAAATGTGGGAACGCTATTCCCAAATGTAGGTGCAGACGCGAGCGGTTATACCAGATTCTGACAGTTAATACTAGAGCACTTCTCATTACACAACTTGTAGATTGTAGATGCTCTTACTTGGTGAAACTCTTCCATCATACAGATACAAAGATTGTGTAATAAATACACAGTATCCCAACAGCAACTGTCAAAGTGAGATTGAGTCTGAGGCTATGTTGGTCTGAACGCTAAGAGTATAAGAGTGAATGAGATGCAAGGGCGGTGTCCCAGAAGCTAGGGGTTCTTTTCCTCTCCAGAAAATTGTATTCGCTACTTCTACTTTACAGATTATCTCTGCAATACTGCTCGCAGATGCGTCTTGAAGCACTCCCTTAAGCTTTTGGGCTGAATCCAGGGAAGAACGGTAGATTTGGTGGACGCTACAGACCTTACGAAAAACCTTCACAGTTTGAAATATTACGCATCCTCGCAAAGTCGTACTTGCAACACCTAAAATGAATCTCTAACAGAATTCATTTTTTGGGAGAACTCCGGCATTGTGGAATGGGCTGCCGGTTACCATTTACAGCATTTTGAAGTCAATGCAAATTAACATGTACACACTTGCAATGTCTTTGGAGAATAAAACTAAATAATCGGACCAACTTAGGAAACTATTGTATTGTCATCAGTCCGTGATAAGTTTGCAAAACTGAAAATCAATCGGACGCTTTGAAGTGGGTGAAAATAACATTCAAAGATTCTGTTCCAAACATACATACATACAACGCTGCTTAGCTTCGGTAGTGGGTGAAAATTGCGTTCGAAATTTCCGTTACAAATATACATACCCACACAGATACATGTGAAGCTAATATAAGCGTGTTAAAAGAGATCGCTATATCGAATTTCTTATAATCAAAACTGGTGGTGTTTCGCCTGTTCATACAGGCAGATCATCTGCGTGCAAGCTCAGGCTACCTCCACAGTTGGCGGCACCAACTTCTTTGATTTGTAAAAAACTATATTGCGCGCATCCCCATGAAGCCTTAGGCCGGCGAAAAAGTTCGCTCTCCGAAGATCAGGTGTCGGTTCGCCATCACGCTCCGTGTCGAAATAATCGAGCATCGCACTGAGACACGCAGATCACGAACTAGGGTCATGCAATATCCTTATCGTAGGCGGCTTCTGCGGCGTATGAGGAGACACAAAAGGCTGGCTCAGCAGGCGAGGTCGAAGCTGGCGCTGCTTTAAACATGCGGAATCGAGAGCGCGACGGTGTCTCGGTGCACACCTGTTGCTGTCCACTTTGGCTCTGCGTTTCGCTTTTGTTACACTTCCGACGGCCGTCAAGCCAACGCCGCGATATATCATGGATGACAATGGCGTTCGTTACTATGGATCAACGATCGGATCGGGGCCTCTATTTTCATAAAACAAGGTGAAGATCAGATAAGAGAACCGTATGGGATGTCACCGGGTATATGCCCATGATTGGATTGTTTTCTCAAGGATCGATCCTATTTGTGGTGGTGGATGGAGGTGCATCCAATTGTATTTACTAACACCGCCGGCCTTCTCCAAGGTTCTGTCCTTTCTTCAACGCTCTTCTTGCTGTACAAGGCACTGTTGGAAATAACATGTGATCCTACACCAGGTAGAGCTTCCAACACCAGAAGAATCTCTTCTAAAATTCATTTTATCGGAGAACCTCAGCGTTGTGGAGTGTGATGCCGAGGAGTTTGTTTCCAGAAGGTTACAATCGATAGTGTTTTAAAGTCAATGTGAATAGAAATTTATAATCTCGCAGCGTTTCTGGAGAGAAATAGGGTTTCTGCTTTTGAAAGAGGTTATCTATAAAAACGCACATATTTACTCCATCATCAATTACATTATTATTATTATCATGTAGTATTCCCAATATATAAATAGAAAACATTTTCACGTTTCATGAAGTTTGAATGTTTCCCAAAAAATCTAGATTTAAAACATTTAATAAGCTGTCGGCACATTCAGCCTTTTTTAAATAACGTCCGTCGATGAGACGATCATTTTTGAGACTCATTCACCATATTTGTAAAAAACGTTATTCGAATCTTCTGGTTAATAAGATGCAACAAGGCTAGCGCAAAACAAGTTGTGACCTTGTATGTCCTTTACTGCATCATATTGTATGCATATGTATATTTTTTGATGGTTTAAGACACGAAAAACCATGTCACTCATTTACGTCGGTCTGTCTGTCTGTCTGGACTCTGTACCCTGTCCGGTAGTCCTTGATCCATCTGTAACTCGGAAAGTGATTTTTGGATTTTGATGAAACGTTGATTACTATTATAACAAGGACAAAAAATCTTAATAGTTTTTGAAAATCGGTCCAGTGGCGGCGGATTTATCTAAAAAAATAAAACAAAATAAATTGACTTAGTGAGAACTTGCGGATAAGCGGCGGCGTCCCGATGATTTTTGAACTGGACGATTGCGTCGCAGCAAGAAAAGGAGCGACGAATCCTAACGTCAGACTAAGTTCGACGCAATGGTCAAGCGGATCCATATCTCTCTTTCTCTCTCTCTCTCTTGCTCTCTCCTGCTCATCCGGTGTATGTGCTCGGTAAATATTATTTGTCTGAGCCGTATTTTCGCGTTTTGACGTTCACGTCCAGCACGAGCTCGCGGTGTTTGTCGGTCTGTATGCCTCCACATGCGGCTTGCACGGTTGACTCTAACACTAAAAGCGTAAAGTAGGTTGACTCTGTGCAGTGATATCACTATTAAATATTTTCAGAACAGTAAATCCAGTTGAGGTACGTTTTGTGAATCACAGAGATCTTGAAGAACTCGAAAGTTTTAGGATTTTTTTAAATCATCAACATCTAGATATATAAGGTGTCCTAGTAGTATTTTTTTATTGTAATTCGAAAGATTAACAGCAAAACCTGGGTCAAATCTTTATCCCTCACTCAGGTATTTTTTCAAAATAATTTTGGGGTGTCAAATACTGGGGATGGCAGGAGGTGTTAATCTCAAAAAATATGTGTTAGTGAGAAACCGTTTTGTATAATAAAATTGTCACCCTGGAAATACACCGTAATTGACAAATATTATTATTGTTCACCCATTTGGATCCAAATCACAAATGATAAATTCTTCTCATAGCTTGAACTTTTACAAGGATACATCTAACTGAATATAGTATATTTCAAAGATAATCCATATAAATTTCTTTTAGAGATTATACGGCATTTTGGGAGTCAGTTAACTTCTTTATTTCAATAGCCTCTCTAAAAATTGCCTCAAGCAGATGCACTTTGTATTTTACGTACAACTGTATCAATTCATTCCTAGTTTTTGATCGAATTTCCGCCACTAGGAGCCTTGGAAATACTATATTGTTTCATGTGCGATATTTTTACATTACTAGATATTTAAATGCCCAATATTTTTTTGAATTCGATTTCCTCATCCTTATTTCTAAACTGATATCATTGCGTGGGAAGTGCAGCGTCACCATTTGCCTTTGGAAACCACGTCACAGTCGGCGGATTCGACCGGGTATCGAGGACGGGCCAGGACGTGGAGATGCTGCAAAAATCTATTATCGGAATGACCCGCCACCCGCGATGCATCCGAGCCAACAGAGAGGCTGCCGCTCCACGCCGCAAACATCGTCGCCATCATCAATCTATCACGCCCGGAATCGGCCGGATCGTACATTCGACACAACACGCCAATCACGCTCCCAAAGCGCCGATACGCGATACGCCGCCCGGCAAATCCCCATAGATGATTTCGGCGGCAGCCAGCGCCGCATTTAGGATTTGTGTAGGGCGGGAAGTAGTGGAAAATGCACCATGTTGTTTATTATTGGCCGTCATATTGGTTTGATTTCCGCACTGGGTCTGCTGTAAACATTGTCATTCATCATCATCATTTCTGTGGTGCTTGTTCCATGCATTATCAGCTATCCCAGATTCCTTAGTTTGAAACAATAGAAGGTATTTAAGAAAAATATTGAAAAGCTTTAAATCTTTTATAACTAATCATTTAAAAAAGATCCATTTAACTTACGTTTTCAAAACTTGCTTCACGTGGCTAAGATTCGGTCAAAAACATAAACAATTAAATTGATAAAGCTGTGCGTGAAATACAGAGATAACCTACTTGACGCAATTTTCAGATATGAAAAAAACAGACTGTACCTTAACATGTCCTATGATTTCGAAAAGAAATGAATATGATTCAAATTTTTTTGAATTATCCAGTGTATAAAATAATACAGCGTGGCCTACTTAAAACGTACCCCAAGGCATAATTATTCCTAGGATAGCAACTTCTCGAAAAAATCCAAAAACACGTCATTCTTGTTTTACAGGGGGACAACTGTTACCCAAAAACGATTGCAAAAGTTTCAGCCCCCTGAGAGGGGTGTCATTTCCCAAATGTTATCAAATGAAAATGAGGGTCAAGTGCTACCTTGCTGAAAAGGACTTTCAATTCTCTATACACATTAGCCTCATTTTCTAAGATTGCTCTAGTCGTTTAGATAATATGGAGCTTTCAAATGTCAACAATACGATCTTAGAAAAATGACAAAATTGGTAGTATTGTATTAATCAAGTACTGCCTTGAAGCGGCAACAGATGTCTCTTATGACATCTGTCAACAAGGGTGAACTAATTTATAGCGACATCCCTTGTACTTCGTAAACACTATTTACTATGTACCGTTATCTCGGCTCATTCACATAAGAAGCTGAAAACTAATCTTAAGTGTATGCTCTTCACTATGCATCAGACCTGCTATAGACATGCCTGTTTTGCCAGGCTATACTGTCAAGTCTAGGCTGAAGACGACCCTTCACCCTTGTTGACAGATGTCGTAAGGGACATCTGTTGCCGCTTCAAGGCAGTCCTGGTGCTAGGACCTTTGACCTCGTAAGTTGCCAATGGCCGTCCCCATAGAGGGTGACACTTGGAGATGAGTTGATTCTGGACCATGTCCGATGTAATTTTTGCATTGAGGACGACACTCTGCCCCCCACCCCGCTTAGAGTTGTAGACCCGGGACTGCACTTCAAAGCTCCATATCTTCTAAGCGACTAGAGCGTTTTTCATATCTACAGTGTATAGGGAATTTACAGCCCTTCACAGAGAGGTATCACTGGATACAATAGTCTATTTTATATAGTTCTCAACAATGCAAATGCATCATCTGTATTCTAGACTTTCATAATAGTTCATACTACGGTCCTGATTGAAAACAAAACTGTTACCCCGGAAGCAATCTAGAATATCAATGTATTATAATTTCAAAATTTAGTTCTTCCATGTTGTACTTTGGAAAAGTAAGCCGTAACGTTAGTAATATTTTAATGAATCATATTCGGTTTCAATTAGCGACTAGTGAAAAATATAATGAACCCGAGAAGCAGCCAAAGGATAACTTTCAGAAGTTAGTAGATAGATTATATTTACTAACATTTCGGCTGCCTTGGCAACCCTTTGATAATAATGCCGACGCAGATGAAACGTTAGTAAAGCTATTCAGTCAATTGCGTGTAGTTTTAATTATCACCCAGTAAAAATATAAGTTTTTAACTGAAGGGAAACCATCAAAATCCAGGACTAAACGATTCGTTTCGTAAGTTAGATTAGGCAAGAAAAGTTTTCCTTTGTCTTGTCCATCGTGAGGCGCCGCTACTGACGCGACGGCTCTTTCGTAAACACCTGCGACTCGTCATCTCGTGTTATACGTTTCCCCAGGGGAATCTGCTAAGCTCTTTCTACGTTCGCTGGCGTTCGCTCTACCGAGAAGCCGTAAATTTTGCATTTTGTCGACGAGGTTCAGCCCGCCACACTGTCACACTACCAACGCACGGGCAGTCCACAGAAATACATATCACTGGAGATGAACCAAGCAATGGCGCAACCAATGGAAATACAGAAAATACCGTTATTAATGTAAAACGATTAATATGGATTCACCGCCACCAATTTAAATTGTGAACAGCACTCTAGTAAATGTTTGGTAAGAAATTAGGTCAAATACATTCTCTTAGTCCTTCTCACGCTACAATATACAAAAACGAAATTTGATGATTGAATAACATTACTTCAGTCTTCCATTGTGTTGAGAATGTTGCTTATATATAACAACGTTTCAACTGACGTGGTCCGTCTTCAGGTGACAGGTTCTGAGATGCAAAATTCTCAAAACAATGGAAGCTCGAAGAAGTGTTATTGTAAGTTTACTACAGAATCATGTAGATTGTAGATGCTCTTACTTGGTGAAACTCTTCCATCATGCAGATAAAATAGTTGTGTACTTGACAAACAGTTCCACAAATACAATTTTTTTTCTTTCAGTGACGCGTTTCGATTGATATTTAAATCTGACAGTCCGACGAAGATTTGAATATAAATCGAAACGCGAAACGGAAAGAGAATAACAATGAATATAACTAAGTAATAGTAATAGTATTTATTGCCCACATGGTGATATGACAACATGAGATGTTCTGAGGCAAGTCAGTTAGACATAATAGGAAAAATAGTGGTCCTATCACAGAGCCCTGTATAACGCCTTTATTTACGTCCCGGGTTTCTGATCATCTACCTTTAGCTGCATCCAGTCTAAAGCAATACCTCTAATCCCCACAGCTACTTGAAATGCGATAAAATATGGAACCGGGCATACCACTACCATCCCGAGATATCTTAGTTTGGAGAGTGCAGCATGTTTAGATTAGTGAAGACATTGAGTGAATTGCAGAATGAGGATCATAGAGTTCAGTTTAACGAGCAAAATACACGATGGTTCAGATTTTGTAAATGCAATAATGTAATGTCTATAAAACTTTATCTTTGTTGTTTGCGTCAATAGGACTTCGAACGTTATTGCATTAAAAGATGACTTGATACACTGTAGTTAACAATAGAAAATAGATTCTGATATTTTTGGAATTGATACACTTTCATTCTGAGATACAATCGACACAAAAGCGGCAACCAGATAGCGTGACGGCTCTGTTTTGGACCCTTCCGTCCGACGCGCCGCGACCCCCGGCAATATTCTATTAACATTTCCCAGAGAGGCCGCCGTCGCTCGTTGTTGTTGCCGCCGGCCGCTGATGAGTCATTTCTCATTTTTGCCCCGCCGACCGTTTATATACCACGCCCGACGCGGCCTGAACTAACAAGAGGGGCGGACGAATCATTTGAATTCATTTTTTGCACTTCCGCACACTTGGTATACCCCTCACTCCAACTATTTGACCATTTCAAGAAAAAATGAAAAATGATTGGCAGCATCAGAAACGTCTAGAAACAACACTTGAGCTTTTCAATTCTTTGCCAATAACTCAGCAACCGTTACGTCTACTTCCAAGAGCTTTTCCGTCATTGCCGTAGTCGTAATGTAGTGTCCAAACTGCATCAAGATCTGAACGGTATTCAGAGTTATAGAAGGGCCAATGATTACTGGACAGTGGACAAACAGACAGGCTAACATAAATGAGTGACATGGTTGTTTGTGATGCATATGTCATGAAACATTAATAAGATGACAACAGGAATGTCGTATAACTTCTAAATAAATAGTATATATCAATATGTTTGCAACATCCGTTAATATATTATATTCATAAGTTAGATGTATCATCGTAACATTTCAAAGCTATTGGGATTTGAATGCAAATATGTAAACAATAGTAATATGTGTAACAAGTGTATCAACCAGGACAATGGCGGCTGGTCAGAGGCTCAGTCAGAGTTTTCGAGATATTTTTTTTCGCTATAATATTACTTAAGTGTATGCTCTCCACTGTGCATCAGATCTGCTATAGGCATCCATGTTTCGTCTTCAGCCTAGACTCGTTAGTATAGCCTGGCGGTCTAACCGTAGAGAGCAATCGGGTGTTATATACGTCACCCAGTCTAGGGTGTGACATCAACATCAACTCATCTCCAAGTGTTGCCCTCTATGGGGACGCCCATTGGCAACTTACGAAGTCAAAGGTCCCAACACCTGGATGCCTTGAAGGGGCAACAGATGTCCCTTACGACATCAACAACAACAAGAGTGAACTGATTTACAAGGACATCCCTATTTCTTCGTAAACATTTTTACGATGTACCGTTATCAGAAGCTGATAACTGATATTAAGTGTATGCTCATTTGTCATAAATAAGAAATTCGTTTGATTACTTTTCAAGGATTTGCAAAAACTGCCTGCAGCAAGTCACACAGGCAATTTTATTGGTCTCTTTTAACTGTGAACGACTGGGATCTTATATAAATGGAAGTGCAAATCTGAATAAAGAATTCTTTGAAAAATTTGCAGTACCATTGAATGTCTCAATACTGCTCGCTGCGGATTTCTTTAAATAGCTTTTCTGACAGCGTCAATTCTGCGGAGATTCTCATTGTTCATACACCATCTCTAAACTTTGAGTTGACATGGCTTGTATTTGTTGTGTTTAACCCAACTTTTTATTGTTCGCCAGGTTGAACAGTTGAACTTGCACAGCTGAATGACGTGCTATAAACCTTTCAACTACATAAATGCGTTAATTAATATGAAACTAACCCATGATCAATTAAATTACATTAATTGGACTGATAATAGAACTGTCACCAACGAAATATTTTATCCACCATGGCTTCTCTAAATAGGTGATACATTTGCAGAACCCTGTATAAATATAGTATTACAGATAATGAGTTTCGATTCTTTGTTACTCTATCTCTTTTTTTCTCCGCGGTCCTCATCTAGGTGCGTCCGCCGTCGATGATAAACGTTCGCCGGGCCATCTGCACGCTCTAATTAGTGTGAGCATAGAATTATACGGCGACGGCGGACCCCGGTCACCACCACGCCATGTCACGCTACGCTCGGTCGATGCCTACCAGACACACAGAACTGCACTTCGGACGAAAACCTGACACGATTTGGTGCTTATTACCGCAAAGCTGGCCAAAAGTTGGGTTTTTACTTTTTTACCGCAAGCGCCAATTGGCGAGGAAGTATTGAAATCAAAAAAATTCTAAATTGGAGATATTATGCTTCCTTGACTATGCTTCTTTGACGTTGCATCGCATATACATCACGAAAAACCATGTCACTCAGTTCCGTATGTCTGGTAACCTTGACCCATCTATAACTCGGAAGGTACTTTTAAGATTCCAATGAAACTATGATGCTAAGTTTGCAATCACAAAGACGAAATAGCTTTCTAGTATTTCTATTGTTTTTGGGCGTTTCCAAAGCAATCACTTTGATATTTTAAGGCGATACATCTAAATATAATTTCAACATATTTAGGATATTTCAAACAAATGTAAACCATGTGAATTTCTTTTACGATTTATACGGTATTTTAAGGCACAATTTAATTATTTTTGCCTCCCAATCCAATATGCGGGAGAAGTATTGTAATCCCACTAAAATTTCAAAATCATGACAGTATGGTTTCTTGATGTTTCAAGATATCTATCATAAAAAGATGTCACTTTCATGACAAGGACATAAAAGCTTTGTAGTGTTTGAAAATTGGATCAGCAGTGGCTAAATTTCGTTTCCAGACATTTCCGACGCCTCTGATCTATAAAATTTTGACCCTGGAGCAATACATATCCTGCAGGCAGTTCATCAACCAATGCCAATTTGGTTTCAAAAAGATAATTTCCTTGTTGCTTGTACTTTTATAAAGGTAGCCGAAATAGTAATGAGCTTTTTTTATGAGACATTTGGGTTTCAATTGTTGGCCAGTGACGACCAATTTTATAGAGTTGTTTTGCCTACCCCTGCTACTACTCTTATATATTATACGCCCCATTCGAAGCAAGAAAGCGCTTTCGCTAAGGGCCCATACGTACTATGCGATTGACCGCAAACACAGCGTCCGGTTGAGAACATCACGACTTGCGGCTAGATCAAATAATTTCAAAGATGGATACCAAAAAACTCGCAGCTATTTGATACATTTACGAACGTTTTATAAAGAAAAAAAAACAGATAAAAAGTACTGGGTGCATTTCTGTTAGCAAATACGAGACAAAACATGTTTTGAGAAACCCCAAAAGTATGAAGGTAGGTTTTTTGGATACAGCATTTGCTATCCTAAATTGGCCCTCGTGCCTGACCGGTAGTGGAGCAGCTGCTCTCAGAGCTACCGCAAGAGTTTGTGGCCAGGCGTAAGGTCGCTAAAAGTGGTAGTCCGGCCCTGAACCGTCCATAACCCGACATGTATCCGCTGGCGGAAAACCCGCGGGCCGCACGGTAGCCCGTTCAGTCGGCGGCGCGGTCATTAGGGTCGCCGAGTACTCCGCCCCCAGCCCCCGACGCCCGCGCCCCGCTTTCGGGCTAATTACGCCAAACGGACGCGGACGGTCGCCTGTGATGTGTGTCGATGCCATGCCGTGTCCATAGGCTGCCGGCGCGCCCATCACAAGATTACACACACACTCCATCTAGCATAGCGAGGGGCACAGATGCGTGTTTACTATACCGAACAAGTTATGTACAGAGACCAACCCCTATTTAGCGCATTAACTCTAGAGAAGCAACTGGTCCAGATCAAATACCAGCCAACGTCCTCCAACGTAGCGCCGCAAAACTTATTACATCAGCCCCGTAAACCTTTCAAAATCGCATACTAGTGGGACGTGTTCCCTGCTGGTTGAAAGGTCGGTCACGTGGAACTCACCTCTTAAAAGGGTGAGAAAAACAACTCCTTAATGCATAACATCCAAGGTTATGGAGACTGTTGTAGCCGTGAACGATCCCGAAAGTAAAGATAGTCTGCCCTAAGGCATCCCATGAATGGGGAGTTTCATTATACTTTATATATCTAGAAGCTTCCAATAGGTGTAGCATGAATGTAGGCTGTTCAAGTGCACTATCATCAGGTTCATGCCAATGGTTGAATAGTTTTATCAATTAGCCATCATTCTTCCTGTTGTTGGTCCTGGTGGTGAATTTACATCTACCCCAGCGTTTCCTAGATCTGTTCTTCCTCCAACGTTCTCCAGCTGCACAACAATAAACTATTCTTCTTCGCTAATGTCAATAACCTTATATAGCAGCACAAAAATCAATACCATCCCAAGAAACTTCACACCTATTACAAAGGGAGGGGGCGCTCCAGAAACGCTGCGAGTCGATGTCTATCCACGTTATCTTTAAATTTCTGAAAAGAGCAGCCGCTTCGGCAGGCCATTCCATAACGCTGAGGTTCACCAAGAGAATAACTTTTGTAAGAGCCTCGTTCGAGGTGTTGGAAGTAGGACCAAGATGCCCCGTTGGGCCCCTTTCGGGTCTGTTTTACAGATGACTCTTGGGTATTATCATGGTAGTCAGTTCAGTCAAACATTTACCATGGTAGAATCTACAGAGGAGGAACAGATCAGCTGCTTTTCTTTGATGTTCCAGACTGTAGAGGTTCTTGGTACGGTAGGTATATTTCTCGTTTTCCATGTCATTGGCCCCTGTTGCCAGCTCTGACATGTGACGTCATACTGAACCGATGCATTCAATTATTCCGAATCACCACATCCAAAAACCCAAACAATACTTCATGATCGTATGACTCGTTTTTCTTGACTCCGGAAACGAAACGTTCCGTCCCTGTGTCATATAAAGTAACCGCTTTCGAGGAATCGAAAGCCTACCGGTCTGGCACTGGCAACGGAGACAGCTTTTAGCAGAGGCCGCCGCATCGCACACACGAGAATTACACCCCCGAGGGTGATTAATTGGTTTGATGTGGGTCAGCGGAGGAGATGAACTGCCATGCCGTCGACCGATCCAACGCCCAGGGACAAATCTGATGTCCAAGGGGGAGCAGGACAGAGACTATCGACGCTTTATCGATGCGTTAATGCGTGAGCGACTTGGTCGTCTGCTAACAAGCGAACCTGATTTGCGATATTGAAAATGGAGTTAGGCTGGAATACTCGATAGTAACTAGATTTCTTTGGAGCTGTCGAAGCTAGAGACATTCATAAGACCTGTTATAAGAAGCAACGACTCTACCTGAAAGATCAAAAGACCGTCTGGTTGAAATATTTCAAATACCATGTTTATTATATATTTTACTGGATATCATATAGCCAAATTAATTTTCCTCTAGCCAACAACGTTCTTTGAAAAACTAAATTGGCTACAAGCAAAATATCTTGCAATATTCTTTCGCTGGTGCGGTGGAGCCAATATCAGCTCGGCTCCGCATATGAGGATAAGAGGGCGAATGAGAAGCAAAGAGTGGTGGGGTTACCGCTTTATAACATGGGCTTTGAGCCAAAGTGGTTCTGGCTTCGCAGTCAGCGTCGACCAAAAGGGGAAAAAAGCTGATGTGGATCGATCGTTGTTTCTAAAGTGCGACGCGTGCATTTCTGTTCGGATTGTGTAATTATTTTTACTACGTGTTGGGATTTACGGTAATATAACATGTTCCAGGAACCAAGGCAGTCTTATGTCGGTCGATCGATGTTTCTTACGTACGGCGCGTGCATTTTTGTTCGATCCCTAATTATTTCTAATGCATGTGTTGTATCGTGCCGTTTAAACTGGTTAACAAGAGAGTTTCCAACTCTTGTCTCCTTACAATAGTCATTTTTGGAGCTCCCTTGCTATTAAATGGACGAAGAGTCGTTCTCGTCTGTAACCTCTCCGTGAATCGCAGAGAGAATGGTGGGGCTTATGTTCTTATAAGGATATTGAGGCAAAGCAGTTGTGGCTCGGCATTTTACGTGAGCCAGCTGATATGGATTAATCGGTAATCTGTTGCCGTACTATCAAAGCATATGTCAATCGATCCGTGGTTCTAGCGTGCGACGCGACGCGCGCATTTCTGTTCGGATTGCGTAATTATTTTTAGTGCGTGTAAGGATATGCTTTTGGATCGTGCCGTATAAACTTTTTAAGGAGAGAGAGGCCAACTCTGTCTCCTATCATTAGCGATTCTAGAAGTTGCCTTGCTATCAAATGGACGGAAGGTCGTTTTCGTCTGCAACCTCTCCGTGAATTTCTCCGCGGCACTTCCTTTCATGGCGCGCATCCATCGCATCGGTCTGCAATCACGACAACGGCCCGTTTATTGCAGGATGTGCGGCTCAATTTGGGAACGCTTCCCACAGAACCAGAGAATTTCCTGCCCGCTCTGCCGTTGCCGTCCCAGCAGTTTCCTGCTATCGACTGTTCCGGCAAACAAAAGGAAGAATAAAAGGAAGCCATTCAGTTCGGGACACGCGGCAGTCGTAACTTCACTGGGGAATTTTTATCCACGTTCGGTCGTGTGGAAACTGTACTTTTATCTCTGGAGTTATACTCACAGGAATACCTGGGCGGATCTGATGTTTTTTCACAGATAACCGAAAAATGAAATAAAGAACAATAATATGTGTCTAACATTACTTGACTCCATTTTTTTAATATGTTTGCCCACCTGTCTCTCCAAGTATATCGAGGAGTGCTAGGAGGAGTTCGTGACCTCGTTCCACTTTCTAGGAAAGTGTGTCGTGTGCCTTGAATCTGAGGTGTTCTGCATAACGGAATTTTACAGGGAAAAGATCTACTCAGCGGAATGTTTTGACATTATGCCCTTTACCAAATGGTCTGGTAGATTCGACACTAAGAAATCACCATTTTAGTTTTAGTATTCGTTATCGGGGTCGACAAAATGGGCCAAAAGTGGCTTACTTGCGAGGCTTCTCCTTCCCACTACTTTTACCACTACCACCTTCGGGTGCTGTCGGCCACTTCACCTCTGGTGTCTGGTCATGGAGAAGCATAGTGGCAGGTATATTTCTGAGCGAAGGAATGCAGGCAGCTTACAATATCCTAGGAAGGTGGCGTGACGAAACTGAACTGTCGGACAACCCATCTAATACTGACTTTGTCCTTTTCACTCACCGAAAGAAGACAGAAGGTTTCAAACCGCCTACCCTACAGGGCTCACAGCTAAAAGTGAAATACCCGGAGATGGATCTATATAGCAGACTGACATGAAACAAGCTACATCGAATGGTTGGCAGGATCTGGAGACTTAACTCACAGGTTCTGAATTGGAGAGACTATACAAGATGAACAGTTTGTTGGGATACTATTAATCAAGGACTGGTTGTTTATAGTATACGGCTCGTCTCCCGTCGCTTTTTCATAGTTGCTTTGCGCTTGTCGGCGCTGTTGAACCTGACTTGGTGGTGAAATTGCGGAATCTCGTTTTATCTCTGCGACCGAGACGAGAGTCGCGGACAAATTTCAGAGGCGAAGCAGAAGCCGGAGGCGGTAAAGCCTGGCTTAGCGCGCCGCACCGCCAACCAGATTTGCAGTGTCGTTCGTTTACTTTTCATCGATACATACTGACCTGAAACACGTGTCGACAGCTATCACCATTTCTCCTTTGAGTGCTTATGCTATGATCGTGTGTTTTATTCCATTTCAGATTTCACGCATTAAACAAAGATTGGCTTCGGATTGTAGTGACCTTTGTAGTATACTATAGTGTACTTTCATCCAAGAACAATACAAAAATTGTGTCATTTATTTTCTGCTACAACTTTATAGTAGTTTCATTTACACATCGATGAGGTCAATTTTTCCTTCACAGATTACTGGCTCTGCAACGGTCTCTCCATTCCCAACTTTCAATTTTTGCTGTCGAAACATGTGTTTTATTCTCTTCTTATTCTTTTTCTTCGGCTCTTTTCGGATAAGAGTTCACCGTCTTGGCCCTCAGCAACTCTCTTACGTCCCAGTCACCTACTCTGAGGTCCCTATCTATCATCGCATGCTCAATATATGGTTCCCATTTCAGAGTAGGCCGTCCTTTCCGCCTTCTCACTTGGGTCTACCATGCTCTCTTTGGCCACCTGTATTCCAGAATTTTGTGGGCAAGACCTTGCCGTTGTAGGTCTCTATTTTACTCATTTTTTGTTATTGAGCACTACTCCCATCCGGTGCCACATTTTTTCAGTTCTTATTCTATCCCTTCTGGTAACCTTCAGGCATCTCGTAAACAAGTATAAACATTTTTACAGCTTCCTAGTCCCTTCTTCTAAATCTTCTAAATCCCCACAGTTCGTACTCTTCTTCGAGTTTTCTCACCATTTGCCGATAAGTTTCTTGAAGGCATGGCTTCTTCTACATCTAATAGTTCCTTGAGCCATCATTTGTCATCCTCTTGACATCCACAAGCCCAATAAATTATTTCGGTTTGATTTCTTCTGTTGTTGGTCTGCTCATATTTCTGTCGTTCCTGACTCTGTCCAATCTTAACCATGCACATAACAAATATGAAGCAAATCTACGGAAAAAAGTTCCATGGAGGAACCAACTTAACGATTAGTATGAGGTAACGTTGTTGGGAGGTCATGCAACGCCACTGGTGCTCAGTCGGTATACACGGGAAATTATGTATGCCTCACATATTTTTACGAGAAGCCGCGCCAACGAAGGCACGGGCGAAGTCCCCGCTTCCTCGTTTTTTATTTTTTATTCATCGCCACCGCTACAGCGGGGACACCGAGTTCCGAGAATGTGCGTGTTTAATTACGGAGCGGGAGCAAAAGGGACCTAGCAGGAAGATAGTACAGGCATTGTTGGAAAAATGAACGCGGCCGAAAGGAAATACACGGGCACAATTTACGGAACATAAAAGTCGAATAAATACCGACCAGCCGTTTTACTTCTCGTATCAATAGGCGGGGGAAGTATGCTAATCGTGAAAAATATTGTAATTTCTGAATGTTTAATGGCATATACATCGCGAAAAATCATTTCACTTATTTCCGTCGCGCTGTATGCCGGTCTGTCGGTAATTCTGTCTGTATTCTGTCTACTTTTTGAATTTTGGTTGTCTTTGACACTATATAATCTAAAAGTTTTTTGGAGGTCAAAAATTGATATTGGGCGTGAAGGGTTGAGGGATAATCTGTAAAAATTAGGTGTTACTACTACTACTACTACTACTGTTTACATATCGAACCAGTGGCAGCAGATTAATACCGAATCCATGTAAAGACGCACGAAACAATAGTTCTACCGTTCAAGCCATACTGACGAACGCATTAGGAGTCAATAAATCACTCTAGTTGTCCTTGTTCCAACAACTGCTGATACTACATTCTACCTGTGGAAGGATAATAAATAATTACAAAAGTGGTATTTAGCTTTTAAAAAAATTGTTTCAAGTAGGTTGTCTCTGTATCTATTTGAAGTAATTTTTTTGAAATATTGCAAATTTAAGGCCTTGAATATATTATTTCATTGAAATTGAACAGCTGAAGGTAATCGTTGTTCGATCACTGAAATAGATGACTAAATTCTACATTTATCCTGTCTGATATTTCACTAGCATTGTCGCCTGATAAATAAAGAAAGGCATCATCTGCAAAAAGTTGTACCTTCTATATGCAAAATTAAAAGTGAAGGATCCAGTACCATCCTTTGAGGTACACCATGAATCGACTCCCTCTCACCTGAAGTTTCAATGCATTTGGTAACTTGCATGCACCCATGCAAGTAATCCTCAAACGATTTCAAAATTACTTGACCAAACCTATATTTCTGTGACTTTACTAGAAGTAACCTGCTAGTAATAGTCCTAAAAGCACGTTCTAAGTCTAAAAAAAAACCACACCTATAATTTTTCCATCTTCCAATGCACATTTCCAATCGAATAGAGCCAAAATTCGCATGAGTCTGCTACGGATATAAGTAGAAATATCATATATTCAGGTAAAATTACGTAATCAAACAACCATGCAGCTGACCCGGCCAGTTTCGCAACTCATCCATAATCATGAAGGCAGTGTTTTACAGAGAGACATCCCAGCATCATCGCTGCTGCGACAGATGCACCGCTTTGCAGCTGGTGTGGAACGTGTTTATGACGGCGGCAGCGGCAGCCGGGCAGCCGGTGGATTTGGAATGGAGAGATGATAACAAACACGGCTCGGTGTGGCACCGGCCAACGGCCAGCGGCCCACGGTATGGCCCCTGCGAATCCGGCCGTTTCCGCCGCAAAACGTGCGCCACGGACATTCGAGTTTCGTAGTTGACTGCGGAGCCATGAGCGCCGAATACAAAAGGTCCGGTTATTCAAACCACAAATAGGGATGGCAACGATATATCGATGTTTAAAAAAAATCGATACATCGGAAAAGAAACATCGATGTTTTCAATAGATGCAATAGAGCTATGCATCGAAGCTTATCTACTAAGATCGATGTGAGAATTCGAAATCCGGTCCGGAATTTCGTCGCGTTCTCTTTTTAAATATTCTTCCAATATTGGATTTCCAGCTCATTAACATCCTTTTTTATTTTAAAATGCTTTTAGTAATGCTCATACTTGTTTTTCCGTAATGTTTGTGTTTGTATACATATAAATTATAATCATAAAAATATCTGTTGCTCATTAGAAATATTTTATTTGATAATTGTAGCGTTTATTTTTTGTTTATATTTTTTGCTATGTATTCTTTTTATTGTTTATGTACCCGTCAGTGGTCGCATATTTGCAGGTATTAAAGTTTTTAACAAAACTATAAAACATAGATATTTCACAACATCGATGTTTTTTTGGATCGATACATCGAAGACATCGATTTTATTACTCAGATATATCGATGTAGCCATTCCTAATCACAATCACAGCCGACTTGAACTTCAAGCCGGAACGATCAAATTTGGCAACGTTGCATGCGGTTCTACTACTAACAGTATTGATAGTCAGGGTGGCTGTAGGGTCACTGAAATTGTACTGAAATCGACAGAAACGTGTACTAAAAACAGTCTGATTGTATGAAATGCTAATAAAGTAAAAAAAAGTCGATATAGATTAGCAAAAACCTTTCGCCGTCAACAGTTACTAATCTAAACTATAAAAAGTCTAAAGGCTCAACTGAACAGTGAACTAGGAAGCACAGTAACGAAGAGTGAAGATTAGTGGCATGTCATAACAGTAACAGTAATCAGTAACAACCAACCAAAGAACAGATGACAGAATTTAAACTTATAAAACTAAGGATGCAGGCAACGTCATATATTTATTTAACGTTATTTGTACTAGTCCTTGTGACCAAAATTTATTACAAAAGTGCCCTGGAATGATGGATTACTTTGAATTTAACATTTTTGTAAGTATTCGTTGATATTCTGAAGATAAACAGCTCAGTGCCATTTTCCACATTAAATTGTACTAAACACATGAAAGATGTACTAGCGTACTAAATGAGGTGCGAATGTACTACATCTAGTACGATTGTACTAACAACGGCAACCCTGCTGACAGTCCCATCAGTGTTACCGCGTTTTTTTACTCCACTTTGTTTATATTTCACGATGCAAATAACAAGTTTAACACTATGACACTACGACGGTGATTTCAAATCTACGTTAGTCCATGTAATAGTAATAATAATTTATTGAGTGTGTAAACAAACTTTTTCTGAGATTATATTTGTGTTTAGTATCAGTGATCATTCGCGGTAACCTCAAAAACATGTCAAGAAGTTGTTCCTCCAGGCTGCAAGACAAATTAAAATTTGTCTGTGAATGTGACGGATTAAGAAACAAATGGCTCAGAACTATTCCGAGAAAAGACTGGTGAAATAATTGAATTTGAAATTCAGCTCTTACCAGATGGCATATTGGAAAGTATACCTGTCAAACCAAAATTGGCAGAAGGCTCCATTCCATCAATTTTTCCAAAAAATGCCTAAATATATGTCTGCAAACAAGTCTATTTTTCCGACGGATCCTGTTCTAGACGAGAACAGAGGCGGCTATTCAAAATTTTGAAAGGTCAGATATGATTGAGAATTATTTTTATTTTCTGAAAAATTCAAGCCTAAACAGTACGTCGATTTTTGAATTTTGTACACAAACTGTTTGTAATTCGAACTTAAACATCGGTTTTTATTTTAGGAAACGTAAACTTTTGCATTTTTTACTGTATTTACAATTTTTTTAACTGCCACTATGAAGCATCTGCTAATCAGCCGTATAAGATATTTTTCCACTATTTACGCACTAAAACACAGTACACAGGTAGACTACTACATATACTTCAACTCACTGTAAGGCCGTGGAGCTACAATGTGTTTTTCTGTAATATTTTGATATTCACATAGAATTATAATGTATTCCAGTTTTCACTTTCAAATAAACCACGAAATCAATCAAAACCGGAACCTTGACTTTCGAAGATAAAACAAATGCCACTAATGCAAACGTCAACGTCGGCAATGGTCGCCCGGTGTTGTCGGATTTACCGCTTTTTACAAATTCCTCAGATTTGCTAAGTTCTCGGTGCTGAAATTGTACAACTCATTGCACCAACTTGTGTCCATAGAATAATTAAAAAAATGCGATCATATTCCCTCTCCCCTCCCACTCTTCCAAGCAAGCGCACGCTGTATACCCATTTAGTCAGTTTTTTTAAATTTTGCTGACCGCGCTAAGTTACAAACGTTAGTAAATATATTTCAGTCATTCACATTAGGTTTCAATTAGCCACCAGTTGAAAATACAATGAATATTGAGTATTGTTGAAATTTTGGAAAATTAACGACTCAAAATATGATCCAAATATTCATTTTTTAACTATTACGATTGCTTGGGAAGTACGGCGTCAACCCACCTGAAGCATTTTCTATTCAATCCAGGTTGAAAGAGAAATATAATTTCGGAATTCAGAAATCGCTTCCAGTCATCCTGCAAATTAATGTTCGATAAGTGTGCTGTATCTTCACGTTGCTCAACAAGAAATATCCAAAAGCATTTGACGGTAGATGGTGTGTGGATGCCTGGCCGAGGTTTCAGTATTTAATCGCCTCCATCAACAGGTCGACGCATCCGATGATGAACGTCCTCGACGCAAACAACAAAGAGCGAGAGAGAGAGGGAAATTCCGGGTGCAAGTAAGTCGAGTCCCATTTGGCGATGCGGGAAGTCGGGATTGCCAGGCGGGCTGGTTTCGCTCGGATAAAGGGTAGGATTTCCCTCTGGTGCTAGTGCCGTCCCGCCACCCCCCGTCACGGTTTCATTTTATCGTAGCCGGCAGGAAGCGAGCGGAAAAACGGGAGGAAGGAGGGAGTGGAGGGGAAGGGAAAGCGGTAGTTACAGCGGCGGGATGTTATTTAGGTAACAGTTAGGTTATTGGTCGGCTGTTAGGATTTTTTGTATTTAGCACTCAGCCAGAGTCGTAGCTAGGAATTATGTCGCTCGGGGCAAGTTTTGTGATTTGCGCCCTCCTTGTGGGCATAACCCTACCCCCGAAAAAACTTGAAAGGTAAAAAATCTCTGCAGAAACCAGTTCCCACCCTATTTCATATTTGAGAAGCTACAAAATACGTTTTCGCTGAAACCATTTGTTGTAACTCAAGCGATACAAAAAGATGAGACTTCACCATCACCGAAAACATGAGCTCCCGCGAAAGTACGAGACCTGGCACCACTGTACGTCATAGCTATCACCTGCCTGTCCTGAAACGTTTTTGACAAAACAGCTACTCTTGCCTCTTCATGTATACACGACGTGTTTTTTGCATAGCAATACATGTTCGTCTCTTTGAAGGCGAATGTGTGAATCAATGTTTACTGAAAGTAGTTACAATTACCAATTACGTCAAAATAATAACATAGTAACCTCCTCCCACTCCAATCCCCAATTTTGACGCCCAAAAAAAATTGAAAAGTAAAAATGTCTAAAAACCAAGTTTGTGTTCATTTTTTTTCAGTTTTCGACGATGACTCTGCCACTACTGAACCGATTTTCCGCAACTAATTGTTGATTGATTCTTGTCATAGTTGTAACCTAGTGTCAAAGTTCCATAAAAATCCGAAAAGTGCTTTCCAAGAGGGGCCAATCATTCCCCCCCCCCCCCCCCCAAAATAACTGTTGTTGATTACGCCGGAAAGTGATTAGCAGTTTGAGAAACGTAGTTTAAGGAACTACTTTGCACAATCACAATACGGGGTTGGGAAGTGAAAATCAGTTGAATAATAATCACCTCAATGAAACACAGTTTTACTCGGAGTAGGTATGGGTAATTATTACCTGAAGCTCTGAAAAATCTGAAGAGCAAAAAAAGCGTCAAATTTTTCATAGTTACCCATTTAATATCACTATTTTGAGGAACATGGAAAAAACTAGTTTTACCAAATTATGGTAGATTAAGGCATTAGTTATGGTTAATTAAATAATTATTTCCAATTGCTGGGCAAGATTACACACTGCTGAAACATGTATAGTAGACGTAGCACTCAATTTGACCTAGCTACACTGAAGCTCGCCAGACAAAGGCGTCAGACGTATAGCGGCCCGAAAAGATCGTATCTTGCCATGAAAAAAGCCGCCGCCGCCGCCGCTTGGCCGCGTCAGTCGCAGCCGTTCTGAAGTTCGTGAGCGCCGCACCGCCATCGCCTCGGGTGTGATAAGACGGAGGCGGCCTGGAAACAAAAGAAAAACGCGACGGGCGCTCAGCGACAGTGGCGGATTCGTATATTCAAATACACATTCTTTTTTTATGGGATCCAAATTCCTATTTATTACGATAGGGTTCTTTGTGGATAACCTCTCGCAAAGACAGAAAGTTTATCGCGCTGTAGAAGCGCTGCTTGAGTATAGATGTCCATTCACATTGACCTAAAAACACGGTAAATTGTAATCATTAGGGAACAAACTCCTTGGCAGCCGATTCCACAACAGTGAGGTTCTCCAAAAAGCTGGAAGCTCGTTTGGGTTGTCATATTTCCAGAAGATCCGGGAAATTCCCGGAATTTAGCGTTTATTTACGATTATTTGAGATTCAAATAGTATATTAGCATCCCGCAGGTTTATCAAAAAATAGAATTGAAAAAAGGTTAAGTTAGATTAAGTGTATGTTCTCCACTATGCATCAGACCTGATATAGACACGCATGTTTCGTTTTCAGCCTAGACTCGTCAGTATAGCCTGGCGGTCTAACTGTAGAGAGCATTTGTGTGGTATATACGTCACCCAGTCAATACCATGTTTTCTATTATAACTTGTTGTCCGTTCTGGATCCGCTGTTTTGAATTTTGTTAGTCCGACACTTGATTCTTTATAAGCTATCTTGAAATCTTGACATATATGCTACGGTAGCATGATTTTGTATATCAAATGTCGGCCATTTTGAGTCAGCCATATTGAATTTTAACCTCAAATTATTTATTAACGACCTCGAAAAGATGAATGTATCGAATCTAGTAGCTATCGCGATACGCTTTGATTATTGTCCAGGTTTTTGGGTCTGTGCGGCGGCGGCACTGGTTTCGTGACGGCGGCGTCGTTCGCCCATCATTTGATAAATTCCCGTCGGTCGCCGTTCCCGTGCTCGTGCTATATATCGAGGTCGCGCATCAAAAAATAACGGGGTATCCCGACACGGCAGGCGAGCAGGCGGGCTGGCGGTCGGGACGAAGCGGAGCGGACGGAGCGCCTAACAAGCGAGGGCCGATGCCGCTGTCACCGGCTCACTGTTGAAACCGGCGCCGGCGACGGATGACAGCACGTTGCATTGGATCGTCGAACTTTCACGTCAACATTCATAAACATAAAAAGTTGGTTGCGGCTATACTTGCCACGCGATTGCGATTACAATGCTTCCTCGCCAGTTGAGGTGGAGAAAAAAAATCATACTTAGGAGTATACTATGATGGTTGGAGAGAGACGACTGCATGCATTCCAAGAGGTTCATAGCAGGCCCCTACAAACGTGGGGAGCTATGGCTATTGAACTAGAAGTGAAATTGACTCCACTTGTTAGTAGGGATCCTTACAGGTCACTGCAGATTGAACAGGCACATGACACTCATAGGAGTGGTCAAAGACCCAATCGGTCAGAAGTGCTGGGAGGAGGACGAGACCTCGTTCCACTTTCTGGGTGAGTGTGCGGCCTTAGGGCTGAGGTGTTGGGCACAGCAGAGTTTGACAGAGAAGAGTGCTACTTAGCGGGATGGTCGGACATCATGACAGTTATTAAAAGGTCTGAGGAGTTACGAGGTCTGCCATAGTTCTAGTGATGGTCTTCGGAGTCAGCAAAAAGGGCCAAAAGTGGCCTACTTGCCAGGCTTTGCCTCGCCATGACTACTACTACTATGATGTTAACATAAATCCTAACCTGTGCCTTTATTGGTTCAATTAAACAGGCATACAGACCTACAGACAGGCAGACCGATAGACACCGAAAGACGGGCAGACCGACAGACAGACCGACATACAGACCAACAAATAGACAGACAGATAGACTAATAAGCAAACATACAGACCGACAGGCAGACATACAGACAGACAGATCGACAGACAGACCGACATACAGACCTATAGATAGACCGACAGACAGCCCAACAGGTCAACCGACTGCCAGACCGACAAATAAACCGCCGCCGTTTCCACCCTACGACAAGAATAATTAAATATATCTACAAAATATACCAAGGGTCATACAACTTCAGGGGGAACATGTATAGAATTAAGAAATACCAGTTCCTATGAAAATCTATCTGTCCTATCATACAGTGTTTCTAAGAAAATGGGCAGTAAGAAAGAGAGACGAGGGTCGAAGATAAAAAATCCGGCATTTTCTTTCTAGTACCCTAATATCTGAAGAGAACGTAAGCGCGAGGATGTGCTCCAAAGCATTCCTTGAACCTTCTGAACTCAATCCAGAAAAGAGCTCAGTACGTGTGGTGAACGTGCCTGACTTTACCTCCACAATAGGGAACATCGGAGCAAAGTGGCTGATCTGTCCAATATCCAATAGATGATATCATGGTGAATGTTCGATCGAGGTATCTCGCCTAATATCACCATGAGTGATCAGTACAAGAAACAATGGAGAGGCCCAACAGGTGCATCATCACCCGGTCCAGATTTAAGCACTTCGAACGAGCCTCTTCTAAATGACATTTTTTTAGAGAATCTCAGCTTTGTGCAACGATAGCCATTGTACCTTTGCAAGAGGTCGAGATAAAATCCCTACAACCAGTACGCAACAGTGTGAGGAAATTTAATAGGATCTATAATTCTCAGGCATCCTTCACCCGCACAACATCCTCCAGCTATACCCCTAGTACCCCGTCTTGTCAGGCCTGTTATATAAAAAAATGTAAAGACCCTTAAAGACAGCTGAATGGTACGTCACTGTCCCGTATCCGCACCTAACACGCCATCCGAAAGCTTAGAGCGGGAGTTGGAGAGCGGGCGCCCGAACTCCATCCTCGCCTAAGGCCCTATGGCAGAGGAGGCAAGAGGGGAGGGGTGCGGGAAATGAAGAACGCGTCTCTGAGTCCCGTCGGCAGAGTTCCCGCTTCCCAGCGTCCCTAATTATTCCTGGCGTTCCCGTTTCCCGCCGGTTGCGGCTCGGCTGCTTCTGCTGCCGCTTTGCCGTGTCCCGGTGCCCGTACTCTCTCTCCCGCCTGCCCAACAAGAGAATCACGAATTAGACGAGGACGCCGCGTCTGCTTCAATATAAACATAGGCGGCGGGAAACAAATACTTCCTGATAATGCAAATCTACAATTTTGGAAATTGGAAACGTCTGCTATTGGTGGAATTTGATCACACATCTCTGGTATTTTTTCATAGATAACCTCACGCAAAGGCTGTTAGCTTATTATTCATGTTGATGGACAGCAAAAACAGTGTTGAAGAAAGGACAGATCCTTGAGGAACACCCGCAGTGATGGTAATCAAAGCATATCCATCCACCACCACAAATAAAGGACGATCGCAGAGAAACTATCCAACCAGTGGCATAGATCTGGAGGCAGCCCATATACAGTACTCGATCAATAGTCTATTATATATATATATATCGAAAATTTTCGATATATCGAGAACTACGCCTCGAGACTCTGAGAGATTCTATACCGGGACGTGCTACCAATCACGCCACGCCACCAGGTAGAGCTATTTATGTCGCGACTCAGAAGATGAGTTGCTAGGGTTGTGGTGGCCCAAGAGGCAGATGACGTGGTTGCAGTAGTGGCCGTGGTTGAAGCAAAAAAGGAAGCCAGAAGGAATGATTCTACCGTGGGAATACTTTCATCTTCAGCCATCCCAAGATTAACTCTAACCCCGGGAACACTACATTTGAGCTTTCTGTACCCTGTCAATGCCAAAGAACCTCTTACATTTTTTTAATAAATTTGTAATGCATTGTCCATTCATGACCGACAAAGCTAGAACCCACACCCTTTTCCTCATACAATGCTTGCTGACTCCAAGCCAATGCTAGTATATACCATTCTCTGAACAATCGGAGAGGGATCATATGATTGGCTATGGGAGTAAAGGATCAATCTACCATGCGATGTGTTCACATTTTGAAACTGTAAACATCCCAAAAATCTAAAAACGACATCTAGTGGAATTTGGATCTATCATGTCTCCGAGCACTGTCGTTTTGTCGTGTTCCACTAACGAGCAGGTCCTAGGTACCTACGATCGCCAGCTAATCATGCGAATCATCCCTAATGCTTAAGCGCAAAGCTCTGTCCTTGAAATCCATAGATTGTACCATGGCCAATTTTGCGATTGAGCTGTCTCGGAGAATGATACCAACAGCCCTCATCAGTGCAACTAGAAACGCCCAACTAATCCATCCTCACCAATTGGAACTCAACACCTCGAACAAGCCACTTAAATGAAGTCATCTTTTGGAGAACTTCAGCATGGTGGAATGAGCTTTTTTTTATTTTTTTTATTCCCCGATTATTACAATTTAGGGAGTGTTAAGGTCAATGGGACAATGAGATACTTATAAATGAACGTATACTCACCTATCATCGAATGACCAAGAAAGGTTTAATTGCACTAACCTGAAAAGAACAAAATGAATATTAATTGTACGTCTGGTATCATCGATATGAATTTATGAACAAGTCATAAAAAGTACCCAAAAGATTTTTCGATGGTAATTCAACTGACTCAACCGTGCCATGTAATATGAAAAATCTATAAAGCTTTTACAAAATAATAACAGGTTTTTCCTCTTCCGTTCCATACGCGTCGACAAGTATTCGCGAAATGAGCGTTGCGTTTCTCGATTTTTCTGCCCACACACTTTTGGATCGCCACGTTCTTAGAGAATGTCTTATTCACATGAAAATTTCAGCCATCCAACGCTGTCAATCTCGTTCTGCGTGACATCATAAGATAAAATCTCAAGCAACCAATAAATTTATATATGCCTCCGACGCCAAAATGCCCCCACTGGCCCACTATTCCTATTAGCGCGCTTGAGTTTGCCTCGACGCCTTCCATTACCGATTATCCCCAGCGTTGCGTAGATGCGCGACCAGAACGAATTTGTGCAATCAAATCAGCATACCGCTGTGTTTCGTGCCGCCTCTGCCGTTATAAAATCGCCTGTCGCCTGCCTCCAACTCCAATGCTAATGTAATGTCGCTGTTGGCAGCCAAACGACGAGCCGCCTGCCTGCCAGCCTGCCAGATACCGTTCGAGCCGCGCCACGCGAGGATTTTAGCGGTTGACTACGGCGACGGTAATAAAAAAACTAACGCGACAAAAAATAAAGCCATGTCGTTCCGCAGTGTCGTCTCTCACTGTTTTTTGTCTGATGCCGGGACACATACCTGCGGAGGTTACGAACAAAGGCAGGTGGAAAAGTATATTTTCCGAGGGGTGTTTCGGACACTTGCTCTCTCGAGTTCACATGCGTTGACCTTACATACCTTAACCTTCTAGATGACGTTTGGAAGGGGCAGGTATATCCCGGAATAGATTCAGGTGACTGTAAGTACCGGAGTTCCAGCCTTGAATAATGAGAGAGAGAGAGAGAGAGAGACAATCTGGTGCTTAGAATGAAGGATACCTAAGCCAACTAGCAGAGTCTTTGTCTCTGTCCGACCAACATTTTCAGCAAAAGCCAGTATGACTTCCCTTCCTATCATCCTATCCATCTTACACTTTCCGGTTTTAGAACACTAGTATCGTTTCTCTACTCTACCTTAAGGCTTCCAACGCTCTAGTGTCTCTCCGTCAGGTGTATAGATGATTCCAAGATATCAGGCAGAGTATTCCTATGACTGGAACCTCGGACGTCGTTTAGTACATAGGCGATATGTTGCGATAGAGATAAGACTTCAGAGTCGCTGGAGAAGGAATTTCTTACATGAAAAGTGAATGAAGCATATGTCCAAGGACCGAACCTGGAGGGACACCGGCCATTATGTGCCGTTTTGGCGACAACACATAATTGATTTAAAATTTCCTGATGTCAAGGAAGCATTCCAAAAGATCCAACTTGTTGGCACACAGTGGAAAAAATTATAAGGCGAACAGGGAACAACAATGTTCTAAATCATTTGATCAGTACTGTCTGTATAGGCCATGATTGGGCCACAAATGCAATGTTGTCGATATAGAAATAGACTATACAGTCACTGGGGCAAGGAAGTCTTCTATGAAAATTGAATGAAGGATAGATCCAAGGACCGAACCCTGACGGACACGGTCCATTATGGGCCGTAAAAAACATAATTTTGAGCCGAAATTTACTGCCTTTAAAGAAGGATTTTGAACTATCCACCGTGGTGTCAATAAACACAGCGACAAAATGGGTAAAGTGAATAGTACCATTAAATCCAGGCTGAGAAGGCCTTGAATGATACTCAGGAGAGTAACCGAAATTATATAGAAAAGCGATGCTATTCTGTTTTGGCAATAATAAAAATAAAAACAATTCAAAGTTCACCAAGCAAACAAATGAAACAATGAAGCACTTAAACAACATTTCTTTTCAACAGTCTCTCGAATGCTCTTCTACAACTCCAGACTCATCAGATACTTTTCCAAGCATTATTTTCTATTAAATACTCCTGAATTTACGGGAAACTATCAGGATTGATCCGGCTTCGTTGACCTATTCACAGCTCTTATTGACCAAAATTCACAATCATGTCAAAAGTTTGTTCATTGTAAAATATTTCTAGATAAAGAGTTAATCTCAATGAACGATGATGATAATCTAATTAGTATGAATTAACACATACACCTCAGCAAACAAAAGGTGGTGATTTTCATGTAAGAACTTTTCTCACAAATATTGAACAATACTTGGAAGGTTTCAATTTTGGTGTCCAACACTGGGAGCTTATATACCTATTTTCGAAAAAACAATAGATTATCAGACCCGACCGCAGCGTTCGCCGGAGAAGGCGTATGCAGTAGCTATAACACATTTCCTCTGTTTTCATACAAATCCGGCCAGTATCGCGTCCACTTCTCCCACTAACCACTATAATTTTCAGTAACCGGCGGCGGTCCGATGCGGCGTAATAAAATAATAGCCCGCTCGGCGGTATGCTTCTGCGGCTAAAATTGCCTGAGCAGCGTCTCGTCTCGTCGAAAGTGCAATTTGATTACCTCCTCACCAATCCCCTTGCTGCAACGCACGGCTGTCTGCCAGCCCATTAAGGCGACCAAGGACCTCGTTACGCAAGCCGATTCGACCACAGACCTCCTCCTACCTTCGATCTCTGCTGCTTCAGTTTGAGGCTAGTGCTCGATAAATAGCGGAAAACGTGATACTATTATTCTGATATTCAAGGATTCTGAATTTTGTGATGGAAACGTTGGTGCCTTTATAACCAAACCCAGGGGGTAGCAGGTTACTGGCCCGCGGCAGATCAGTATGAGGAGATGGGGGAGGTGGGAAGGAGATTGCGATGAACGGGGCTTTAAATGGGGAACGTGGGAGGGAGGGGAAGGAGGTGTGGTATAGGAAGGGAAGGAATGGGAGGAGGTGAGTTCTGCGAGTAGGGATTTTGAAGAGGAATAAAATTATTTATGTTATTAAGTATTTTTTTAATTAGAAATTTCGGGTACCATGATTAACATGTCTGAAAATGACGTTTTGCCACCAGACACCATTATAATCTTATTCATGTTTTCAATAGTTGATCCGATATTCATTCTGCAATTCATATAATTAGCATTAATTATTGACACAGGAATCACATATTATTTACTAAGCATATCCAAATTTTAACAATGAAAGTAGTCACCTAAGTATCGCCCTCTATAGGGACGCCCATACCCTAACACCTGGACTGCCTTGAAGCGGCAACAGATGTCCATTAAGACATCTGTCAACAAGAGTGAACTGATTTACAGCGACATCTCTGGTTCTTCGTAAATACTTTTACGATGTACCGTTATCTCGGCTCATTCATATCAGAAGCTGACAACTGATATTAAGTGTATGCTCTCCCAAATGCATTAGACCTGCTATAGACATGCATGTTTTGTCTTTAGCCTAGACTCGTCAGTATAGCCTGGCGGTCTAAGTGTAGAGAGCAATCGGGTGTTATATACGTATTAGAGATTGTTAAAGGTATCCATAAGAGGGACTGAACTGAGTGCTAGGGATGTTCAAGACTATGCGATTTTTGATATACGCAAACGAACGACACTACAAATTTCTTCTATATGCGAAAATTATTTGGAATAAATACATTCTTCTTCTAATAAAAGGATTAAACTTCTATAATTATCACAAAAATGACTTGTAAACTTTAAGTGGGATTTCATTTCATTATTTCCAGCCCCTTAAAATCTGCCGCACTGGGCTCTAACCCCCTCTAATCCGCCACTGGATAGGATGAGAAATCGGTGAATAGTTCAGGAACGGATCATATAAATTAATGTTTAATAATTTCTTTTATGCAGCTGGGTATCAAGGTTATAAAACATATGTTAAAGTTCTAATTCGATCTGCAACTTCGTTAATTAAAAAGAGATACAGAAAGCAAACATCTCCCAGTGGTTAACATTTAAATGAAAAGTACTTTCTAGTGATTTGTTACTCACTTTACGATATATAGCGTTTCAAAGGTATACAGTTTTTTATATTTTATTTGAAGCGATTTTTCTCTCCTATCTTGAAAACTCGGAAAGTACTTTTTAGATTTTAATGAAACTTTGACACTAGGTCACTAGTGGTACAAAGACGAAATAACATGGTAGTTTTTAAAAATCGGTTCAGTGGTATCAGAGATATCATCAAGAATAAAAGAAAATTCACATCTCGTTTTTGGGCGTTTCTGAGCGTCTGATCATTTAAAAAAAAACTTTGCTGTGTCAAAAATTGGGGTTGGGGTTAGGGGATAGCGAGGAGGTCGTCTCAAAAAATAGGTGTTGGTAGAAGACGCTCTATATCATTTATAAAATTTTGACTCCGGTAGTATTTCGTACTTTTTGAGAAATCGATCCGGTGACATAGCATAGTAATACTGACGCTTGAGGAGGTAATTGACCCCCTTCCCTCCCCAGAATCTGATTTACCATTTTCACTTAGCAACATTGCCTTTTAGTTCAATAAAACCTATCAGTACCTGCACAACCCTTGTGCTGTGTTTATTTAGTATCTCTGTACAGCAAAAAATATACACTAAAATAAATATTAAAAACAAGCCTATATTTGAAAATTTGACTAATGTTTTATTCTTGAGTAGGCAAATTTGTTCTGTTTCTGTTTTAGCAGCTTTTACTACAGATTACTGCATTCCAACTCAATACGGTTCTCGAATAATGACAAATCTGCTATTTATTCTCTTAAATAATAGCGCCAAGTAATGAGACTCTGAAATTCACGTACACTTTATTAAAGATTGTGATCGGATTTTGGAGCTGCTGGATCTTTTGAAGAAAATTACGAAAATTTTCAGAAACCTAATTTTTTTGAAATTCGGGAATTTATAGAATATGTCGTTTATTATTTTTCAAATTCAATCTTCCCACAAGATCACTGAAAGGATAAAAATACAGAATGTCGCCCTTTTGCGGTGGGAAGGGCTTATTAGTCTAGTTGGACAAATTCCAGGTCTACGTGTTCGACAGTAAAAACGCCCCGATCGCAATTTACGTGGGATCGTGGCGACGGAGGCGAAATAGCTCGTTATATTATAGAGGGCTGGGGTGGTGGAGCGGCGCTCGCAGGATTATGACGTAATTATACGCCGATGGCAGCGAAGCCGAATACGAGGCAGTGCGGGCGTTCCACTGCCGCCAATTTCACGGTTTTCTGTTTTCTCTGACGCGCTACTCCGTGTGAAGGATTTACCTCCCACTACCGACGCGACGCCAGGCCACAGGCCACGCTCTATTTTTAATGAGCGTCGTTTGTTAACACTGTTCACAGCAACACGGGGATTACTTAGGTACGTGGAACAACAAGAACTTCTTTTCTCCAACGCACTTCTTGCTGTGTATCAACGCACTGTTGGAAATTCCTTATGATCCAAACTAAAACTACGCAGATGGCAGGATCCTTATTTTGATCCAAGCATTTTCTGAAGCTAGCAGATATTAGACCAAGTTCCCATAATAACCTCAAAAGTCGTCTTTACAGCAAACCATAGAGAAGGGCTGTTGAGCACGTCCTCAACAAGTCAGGTTTACAACGCCACGAACGAGATTCTTTCAGAAATCGTTCTTTTGGTATTATGGATTATTTGTGAAACTGTGTGTTAATTACTCAATCTTATTATCTGCACAATTTACAGCGTTTTGAAGTCAATGTGAATAGACATTCATCCTCTCGCAGGCTGTCTGCCTTATGAGTGAGGCGATCTATAAAAATGATTAGGCAAAGATGGTTTTTCATGATGTACCCATGTTACATGAAACGTTAAGAAAACAAAATATGTAGAATTCGCGATTACAATACTTCCCCGCCCATTAGTGTGGGAAGTGCAATTCGTGAGAAGAACCGAGTCAGTCTATTCGACTTCATTCATTGTGTGCGTTACATTGGAAGTACAGGCAATTGTGCGGTAGCGTCCATTGTTTGACGGTAGCGTTGGGCGATTTCCATGCCATAAAATGGTCCTCCATATAATTTGCCCCTCAATTACAGAGGCAGTCGACTGCGCGGCATCGCGTCAGACCGCAACATTTTCCGGGAACCAGAGCGCCGGATCCATTACTCGGGTCGCCGTCCGCTCAGCAAAAAAGCCCAGAGCGGGCGCTGGCGCCTGTCAATCCCTTTTCTTTCAGGTAAAAGCTCTTCCGCTCCCATTCTACCGCCGAGGTACGGAAAAGAAATTTCCCGACAACCTGCTTCTCTGCCTGAACGGGAATCAATGGCGGGGCACAGTGTCGTGTATACAACGGTGGAAGCGGTGTTACTATCGCCATCAGGTAGACTCTTTCATACCAAAATAAGTCTTTGCTTTGGAATTTATAGCTGTTGTCCAGACTAGATACCAAAAATCGTCTTGAAACTCTAAAATCTCCTACCAACGAAGCCTGTTCCCTACTGGGTGGATGATCAGTAGCGTGCAACCCATCCCTAAGAATGGCAGAAAAAGTGTGCCCAGCAACTTCCGCCCCTGCTCTTGATTATGTTCAAAGTTATGGAGACAGTCATATGTCATAACACTTCTTAAGCACCTGGACATTAACATCATCCATGATCACCAGTACAGCTTCAGCAAGCATAGATCTACACGAAGGCTCTTTTGACCTACATCACCCATATGTAGAGTAGATCAATTGAGCTTCATAGTCTCCAGTCATCGCGCTCGATATCTCAAACCCACCAGGTCAATGCTAATAGTTGTATAGTTTCCTCAAAGACCGATTATTATTTGTGGTAGTAGATTAATCTGCTTTTAATGTATTCACCACCAACGCCGATGTCCTCAGGGATATGTTCTTTCTCAAACGATCTTCCTGTATATCAACAAACCGATGGAAATATCAATCCCATCTATTGTTTCACAGGTGACAGCACCCTGCAAACAAATACCACCCCGAGGGGCCTTACATCGGCGGCAACACCATGTTATTCAGATCAACAAAGACGTTGCATTTGTACGAATGGAGTTCACTTCAACGCACCTAAGACAAACAACCAGCTTGACAGAAAAATCGCAATCCTGGAACAATTATGTTGCTGGCCTTGCTCCAGAAAATTCTAATCATACTATTGTACAAGGCTCACATCAGACCATCTCTTTAATAATACTTGCTATTCGAAACTTGAAGTGCAAATTTTATAGAATCATGTTGAGTTGAATCATGATACTGTGAGTGATGATTCATGTGGCAACGCAACAAGAGATACTTCAGGAAATAGTGATTAACAATGTAATGCAAACGGGACTTGAACCCGCGTTTCTAGCATTCCATGCTGATGCTCGGACACCACACCGCAGTGATCGGATCATGTTAGGTGGGTTGTATGGCAAAGTCAGCAAACTCAGCGACCTGGAGAGCATGCCGTTCAGCCTAGCAGCTAGGGCGTCAGCACGGAATCCTTGAGATGTAGGTTCGAATTCTGTATGCACCAATTTTAGATTGTCTCACTCTGTTTTGGGTGTTCAATCATCCTTTCTTTTGTTTACATAATTACGGGTGTTCACATTTCCCACTAGTTCGTATCCTTTATTGCTACGCCACTGCTGTTGTGTACTTTATTATTTAAAACTCAGGGAGATATCCAAGACTGCCGCCGGCCGAACATCCGGAAAATTTACAAACACCGTTCAGCGAGAACCAGAGACGAAAGGTTTGTCGCAATACAAACTTTGAAACGGAATACATTCTGTTTCGGGCCACATAACTATCCTGGTTACTATGTGTGTCGACACTAAGTACATAACCTGCTGTTCAGATCAATTAGGATATTGAGAGAATTGTGGAATGAGGATATACAAACGGAGTTCAGTTTAACACGCAGAAGACTCTGTCAGCCGTAGAGATGGAGGGACGCCCAGTACATGTTCCATCAAGCTTCTGGGAATAAACATCAACGATAATGATTATGCCATGGCATGATCATGTTGTGCTCCAAAGCACTCCCTGAAGCTTCCGGAGTCAATCCAGAAATGAGCAATACGTCTTGTGGATGCGCTTGACCTAACGAAGAACCTCCATGGTCTTATCATATCGAAGAAGGGTGGCTGATCTGATGTTAAAATGGTAGACGTTTGATTGAACTGTCTCCCATAGCAGCAAGAATCGCCAGTACAGCAAAGACTGGAGTAGCTCAAACAGGCACATTCTCACCAGGTCAAGCTTATAACGCTTTGAAAGAACCTCTTCCAAAAGTCGTTCTTTGGAAAACCTCGACGCTGTGGCATGAGCTACCGGGAACTTTGTTCCCTGATGGTTACAATCTACAGCATTTTAACGTCAATATGAATAAACACTTATACTATCGCAGCGCTTATGAAACGCGATAGGCTTTGCGTGAGGGTATCTATAATAAAAAAAACATTATAATAGGTTCCTTCAATTCCAAAACAGTAAGGTTTGATATCACTTTCCAACATGTACTGTCGGCATAACATTTATGTAAATGAATTTGGGACGTACTTTCGAGTATTTATCTGCAGGGTAAGCGAAGATCGCAACAAGTTGTTAATAAATCAGAGGTGGCGTCGGCGGCGGCAGAAGGTGATGCCACCCCGTGCCTCCTCCCCACCCCGTCTTTGCCCCCGAGCATCCCTCGTGAAATATTGCCAGCTGACTCCGTTCGCCGGGTTGGGAAATTATAGCTGCGATGGGAACGGTGAGAAAAATCGATCGACGCTTTCTTCTGTGGACGTTACGGAAGCACTACATAATTGATTCTCATGAACCTAATCTTATCACTCGACACCTCATATCATTTCGGAAAACACATCACTCGACACCTCATATCATTTCGGAAAACACACTCCATTCTTTCATATGAAGTGGAAATACTATGCTCCCACATGCGATTGAAATGGTGATAAAAGTCAATCAACAGCATCTTGGAGTGGATTATAGCTTCTGGTTCATTATATATTCTACTAGCTGCTGTTTGAAACGACATACCATTGGCAAACATATTTTTACTAACGTTTCTACTTTCTCGGCAGTCTTTTTCAGAGTACGAAATATGAAAAAAAAATTAGGTTTAACTACGAAATGTACCAACGCTGTCGCCCTATTTAGATTAGATTATGTTGGTGTGAATGCTAAGAGTATAGGAGTGAGTGAGGCAACAAAAAATATATAGAAAGAGAAACGGAACGCAGTGTTGCCGCTCAGTGCGGCGATCTGCTGATATAAAATAAGGAAGGTGTACATAGGTACTAACATGGTCAGTAAAAGCCTTAACTGTACGTCACGGGGGCCATTAGAAGGGCACCTACGGCGACCCTACGAGATCTTCTGGACAACCACTGTTGAACATGATTATTTAGAGTAATACTCTATGATTGAACCATAATATTAGTCAACAGCACGGGAAACAGCACCGAAAATTGAGGAGCGTTTTCTCAAAACTCAACAAGATCAAAACACTGGTTCAGAAAACGCAATTTTATTATTTATAAAGCAACGGCTGGGTTTTAAAAAAGGTTGCTAAGAGTTGAAACTCATTTTATTACATACATAGTATAGGTTATAGGTATAAAACATGTTTGTATTTTATGATCTCTTAGTTTGATTTGTCCCTCATAATAATACCAATATTG
Organism: Bruchidius siliquastri; assembly: GCA_949316355.1. Lineage (NCBI taxonomy): Eukaryota > Metazoa > Arthropoda > Insecta > Coleoptera > Chrysomelidae > Bruchidius > Bruchidius siliquastri. The sequence continues at coordinate 9,521,660 of OX438534.1, read as the reverse complement.
ACAACGGTATAAACACCCCATTGTGATTTTGCTAATTATACGAAAATGTACGTGTATAACTTATTTCATCGAGAAAATAAAGATTTATTATTATCAAATGTAAGATCTCTCCCAAATTCTTCAGTTCAAGATCTATTCTACGAGTGAAATCATGAAAAATGTTCCTAACGTTGTCGAAGGAATTTTCCTGAAAAATCCTTCATAGAATGAAATAACTTTTTCCAACTTGAGCATTCTCGCCAAGCACAAAAGATTCAAGAGCATGTGAAAAAGAGGACTATTTCTCATATTTTATTTTATTTATTTATTTATTTTATTTAAGTCTGAAATTTTCACGAGCATTTCCGCTCATTCCGATATATATATATATATATATATATATATATATATATATATATCGAAATGAGCGGAAAAGCTCGTTCGTGGAAATTTCCCGTATCGATTACAACAAGGAGAATCTCCACCCGTATTGAGCTCTAACTAAAAACACTCACAACAAGTGAATGAATGAAACCAGTGATGTAGTGCTGTTTTATCTGAAAAGGGCAAATTTATAATCCAGTATGTGATTGAGTGATTTTTTTAATCGAAAACTAAGCAAGATACGAAAAAAAACGATTAAAAATAAATATTACAAAACAGTCAGTGGCATATATTTTTTTAACAAAAAGATTTGTTTGGGGGCAATTGGAATTGATAAATTTAATCAATTTAGGACCTTATTTAGCGACTTAAAACTACAAATACCACCTCCAAGTTATAACAATATTGGGTAAAGGTTTTTTAAGATACTCACGGAAAAACATTTTTTCTTAATGTTCAACATCCTGTATCACCAAATATAAATATATAAATGTATAGTGCATGTCTACTCAATTAACACCCTGTTAAATAGGATGTAGATTTGTGAACTAGTTTTATATTCAGGATAGGACTTTATAAAAAGTCAAATTTGACACTGTGACGATGAGTTGAAAACATGTTACAAAAACGTCTTCCATTTGCGAACCCTTGTGTTTGAATTACACAACGTTAGAATGCTTTATATCAGCTTAACGTGTATGTATGTATGTATGTATATATGCATGCATGTTGTATGTATGTATATATGTATGTGTGTTTGTTGCTATTCTAACCCACTTTAAAACGTCAAATCAATTTAAAATATTGCACACTTATCAAGAACCAACGACAATACAATAGTTTAATAGGTTTGTCCCATTATGTATTGCAATACGTTTGAAAGGTGATAATACGAATGACACTCAATATTTTTTCTCAGCACACTTTTATTAGTTTGACCTACATGATCTTCATTGTTTTCAAATTATTACGAACGGTTGGCCATCGTGCACCGTGAGTGGAAGTCGCCCTATTACCGCGACAACAAATTGACAATGCGCGCGGGTGAGACCGTTTCGCAGCGTGCCCTCAACAATTTCCATATTTCCACCCCACAGCTGTTGTGCTTCCTCGTGTGCTACCAGCGCAGCTCCAACGTGGCGCGCCGACGGCAAATTCTATTATCGCCGGTAATCCGGTCGCCTCGCGTGGGGCGAGGGCGCGTTTGGCAGACGCAGGGCCGGCTTTAGCCGTTTAACCCTGAACTCGTAACGTGCAAATTTGGAGCACAAATGGTAACGTGCAGTCTGTGACAGTGGTACATCATTGAAGCAAAGAAATCAACTGCTCTGATTATCTTCTTATATATGTATATTAAGGGTTGTTAGGTACAAATTTCGTCGTGATATCTTACACATACGAGGGTCACGCTGAAAGTCTCTAGATATTCGTAATCTATACAAATTTAAACAAGTTTTAGCATGCAGTTATTTCATCTGAAGTTGTAAGTGCTTACACGAAAAGGCAGCGTTTGAATCGTTTAGAAGTTGTCTTGCCACGGTCTCGAATGTGAAGTGTTGGCCATTTTGACGTGAAAATGGAACCGGGTAGTCGCGATTTTCGAGCCATGACTTTGTATGACTATAAAAAGGAACTAAAACAAGCGAAATGCCACGAAAGTTCAGTGAGTTGCTTTGGGGACTCTGCCCCTTCTAGGGCTACAGTTTTTAATTGGTTTGCTGAGTTTAAAAGGGGCCGGGTATCACTCGATGATGAACCTCGCCCAGGTCGACCGCTCACTTCTGTTTCTCCGGAAACTGTAGAAGCTGTGCAAAATATGGTGAAAAAAGGTCGACATATAACCTATACAGAGATTTGAACCAAGAAAGGTATATTTTCGATAACAATAATCATTATCAATAAATATACTCAAAAGAAAAATAACATTGTTTTCATAACTAGGATTTTGAAACGTTTCTGATAAGTATTCCATATCAACTCACCTCTAAGTGTCGCCCTCTATGGGGACGCCCATTGGCAACCTACGAAGTCAAAGGTCCTAAAACCTGGACTGTCTTGAAGCGGCAACAGATGTCGTAAGAGACATAGAGAGCGACACTTGGAGATGAATTGATGTTGCTATCACACCCTTGACTGGGTTATGTATATACCAACCGGTTGCTTTCTACAGTTAGACCGCCAGGCTATACTGACGAGTCTACGCTAAAGACGCAACATAGACGTCTGTAGAAGGTTTCCTGTATAGTGGAGAACATACTAAAAAAATGTTGGTCCATCAAACAAAGTTATTTCATTGTTCAAGTATTCTATCTTTTTCAAGTAGGGTTATAATATTGTTCAAGAAGAGCCCCGTTTACTTCGATCAAGAATACAGACATCACATAAATTACGGAACCTCCTTTAACAATATCTGTCTTAATTCGAAAATATACGCTGCTTGCAAAGCACAGCTTTTTTCGCTCCGAATCATTCATTTATTCCTCGCATTACATTGTCCATTGGTTTTAAATTGTATTCTCCTCATCTTTATAATGCAAGCAACACATAAGGATTTCATTGCGTCTTTTAAGTATGGTCTTAGCAAAGTCCTGATATCACTGGCACCGCTATCCGCAACCTGACACGATGCTGATAAAACAATTCCGCCTCCCGATAGATCTACGTGTTTTCTGCGTCTAGAATCGACGGACATCTCACATACATACTGGTTTGTTTAAGTGCGAATGCGTGAACAATCATCTATGTTTGCAAAGTACTGACAATAACCAGGGTCAAAGTTTCACAGAATATAGATTGTCTTTCACCTACGTCAAATAACTTGGGATAGCATCCTGCCTCCCACTCCTACTACCAATTTTGATCCCCAAAAAAAATTGGAAAATGGAAAACCTCTATAAACAAACGATTTCCGAAAACTACAAATTTTTTTGTCGTTATCACACTAGTAGACAAGTTTCAAAGTTTAACCAAAAACAAAAAAGCACCTTTCGAGTTATAGAGGGAGCAATGATTACCAGGCAGAGTACAGACGGACAGACCGAACAGACCAAGAGACAGACGGACCGTCATACCGATAAATACACAGACCGACGGAAATTAGTAACATTGTTTTTCGTGACATATATATGTTAAATCAATGCCAAACAAAAATATCATTATTCTGGAATAAAAAGTAAGTTACTGCCCTAAAGGATCTTCCAGTTAATCCGGCACTGAACTGGGCGCGAGGAAGGGGGACGTGAAGCGCAGGGCTTATTTACGCACTACGGCTACGAGCTGCTAGCATGCTGTACAAAGGGTCGCTAGATCGGGCTGCTGCGGCTCTTTGATGAAGTGGAAGGAAAGCGTAATAAGCCGGAAAACCCGGACGGGATTTGAACACGCAATGTCTTGGTTACCTCCTCATCAAATAAACAGAGTCGCTTCGCTTTTTATACAAAAAGGATTACGAAATATACTGGCATATGTGCAAGTCTATTTGGATTGCCAAACTGAGTTAATTACGGATAGAATTGATCATTGTATGCAAATGAATTATTCGACATAAACAAACTTTCTCTTTCAAGATGAAGGCTCTTCCCAACTGGCTGCCTTACTATAAACTTGGTTTTTGCATTGTCAGATTTATCCGAAAAAAAATACCTTATCTCCAGGTGTCGCCCTCTAGGGGGACGCCCATTAACAACTTCGAAGTCAAAGGTCGTAACACCTGGACTGCCTTGAAGCGGTCCAGGTGTTAGGACCTGTTAAAGGTCCTAACAACTGGACTGCCTTGAAGAACATGGGATCTCGCTGATCAGTTCACCCTTCTTAACAGATGTCTTAAGAGTAATCTGTTGCCGCTTCAAGACAGTCCAGATGTTAGGACCTTTGACCTTGTAAGTTGCCAATGAGCGTCCCCATAGAGAGCGAAACATGGAGAAGAGTTGCTGTTGCTATAACACCCTTGGCTGGATTACGTATGTACCACCCGATTGCTCTATAGTGTTAGACCGCCATGCTATACTGACGAGTCTAGGCTAGAGACGAAACATGTAGTCTAAAGCTCGTCTGAGGCATACACTAAAAAAATGTGTGTCCATCAAACAACGCTATTTCTTCTGACTAATTTGATTAAGGTATACAGACCTCAAAAGAACTGATATATGTTTGAAAAATGATTATCTCCGGGCCTCCTCTATCTTGTGGGACCTGTTCAGAAGCATTGAACTACTCCATATTCCCACGTCCCCAGGTATTTTTCACCTCCAAATCCTCCGTCGGATTACGACAATATAAGCAGACCTTCGCGTAATTCTTCCAGTCAACCAAATCGTTCAGAGGAATTTCCAAAACAGCCGGTGATGTTAACCCATATTTCCAGCGTACAAGGGAAAAAGCGCAACAGCAGCAACAGTCCCTTTGATCGTTCGACATAATGAGGCGCAGTTTCCCGCAAAACATTCGAAGTGTTTACCTCCAACGACGACGCTCCCTTTATGAACAGCCGGAAATAATGAGTGGCTCCGCTGTCTCTTCACAGATCGCTGATTATAAACGCACAACTCTAATCCGAGCCAGTATCTCTACATTATGGACACGCACGCGCATTATAGTACAAGACGCTTATACACAACTTCATACCTGAGCAGTCACGAGGGTGAGCCCTAAATACCAACATACCGTGCGTAAAGTTTCCTAGTTTTGAACTGATCAATGCTCAAATTATAGGTACATATGAGAATCGAACCCGTGTTTCCAGCATACCGTGCTGACATTACCATGACGAGCCGGTCCAAGTCGTCTTGCTCGCGCTATTCTGTATCTCTCCCACTCTCAAACGCACGCGATCTGAAGAACACACCAGCCCTACTCGTCAGTTTAGCCTGGCGGTCTAACTGTAGAGAGCAATAGTCAAGGGTGTGATAGTAACATCAACTCATCTCCAAGTGTCGTCAATAGAGGGCGACACTTGGAGATGAGTTGCTATTCAGAGATTGCCATCCTGAGACTTTATACATCGTAAGTCGAAGATTACCGGACACCAAGATAGACCAACAGAGAAACAGACAGATTAATTCCTCACATCTTCAAAAAATGTCTAATATGCCTGATCTAAACCGTTGGAATAGCGTGTGTATTATCTCTGTTCCCTGTTTTCTCCTGGTTGATATCCTCACACGCACCTGTCTCCTGTAAGCGCTCATACACCTCCCTGGCGACGAACAAAAGCGTAAAGATCTCCCTTCACCCCACTACAACGACGTATTCTGCGTTATTACGGATGTTCGACGATCCTCGCTAAATTGTCGGGGAGGTATTGTGATCGCGAAAAGTTTCTAATTCGAGAAATAAAAAATATCACTAATTTCCGTCCGTCCTATCGACTGTCCGTTAATACTTCTTCGTATTTAAATTAAATTAGTACTCGGTTACTACTATGGCAGTTTTTGGAACTCTGCGCAGTGGCGGTGAAGTTATCATAAAAAAACAAAAAAAAATAATAAAAAAATTAACCGTAGTTTTTGAACATTTTCTAATAAATTAAAGGGAGTCAGAAATTGGGGGTGAAGACATGGGGTCGATAAATGTCAACATTTTTTAATACGCTTTTAAAAGTTTCACGTGTATCTATGTATGTATGTACCTATTTATCTATGCATGTTTGTAACAAAATCTTCGAAGGCTATTTTCATCCAAATCAAACCCTCAGATTAATTTTAAATTTTGCACACTTATGAAAGACCGATGATAATACAATAGTTTAATAAGTTTGTCCCATTATTAATTTTCATTTCCAAATTATTTTTCAAAAAATATCTATGAGCATATCATTTGGTATGACACGTATTTTAAAATCATGAAATGCAAATCCGTTGTGGTCCATTGCAGTAATCGCTAACCTTTTTATTGTGTTGAGCTACTTCAACAGTTTTCTAATAGACAATGAGCTAGATACTTAGCCATAAGCCAACCTAAATGAATTCATATTTGTATTAGAATTTTGGGAATGTAAACCTTTTGAAATGTTCTGCGATCTATCAGAATTGTCTTTACGAGCTCGGGTTCAATTCTCGGTACCGTAAACTTTTTGTAACAAACATTTTTTTCAACTCGTTTTATATTAGCTTCATGTGTATGTATGTATGTTATCGTTAATTGAACTAGAAAATAAAAATAATTCATAATATAAGAATAAAATGATTGACGAGAAAATCAATGTCATTGTGATAGATATCAATTGTTATAATTTCTTACTAATCCTTTTTCAAAATGCAGAGTTAGTGTAAAAATGTAGTACAAAGCACCTCACAGTTTTATCATGATGACCTTCATTTTCTCGTAAATCATTTTATTCCTATAGTAGGTTTTATTTTTTACTTTTTAGTTCGATTAACTAAAAAAATGCGTGATTATTTCAAACTATAATTTATTGGTGTCAGTGAAATACGGTCTTCCATCTTCCAACTTTTGATTCCGGTAGTACTCCGCACTTGTTAGATATAGATAATTGTTCACAAAGAAATACCCATATAAATAGTTAATGTGATTATTATATATTTTCAATACCTGTAATGCATTTCGAATATTTTAAAACAAATTTGAACCATTATATTATAGAAACTTTTTCGTCACTGAGATAAAATTGTGCAGTTTATACACAAGGTTCGACAAATAAAGGTCGTTTTTTGTGATGCATTTCTCTGCGATCTTCAAAGCATCATCTAACTGTCAAAAGCTACCGAGGTTAGTCAACTATCTATTGGTTCTATCAGGGATATAAATCGGTTCTCAAATTTAGCTTTCTATTTATCCTGTCTCTTCTTTCTGCATCTTAAGGTAACTAGTTTTTTGGTGACTGCATTTGTACTGGGGTTGACGGAACTTCAGCCTTCGTCCTCAAAATGTCAAAAAAAATTCCAGTAGATTGTTTTTCTCAAGATATTTCATTGAATAAGATATTCATGCCTGTAACTATTCTAAACCTTGAGCTATTTCTAATTGGAAATTAGACAAAAAAATTAGTGGAGATAGTGTTTTCGGACTTTCGTAGAGCAACTGGGACAATTAATACATAGTTATTAATAAAGAAAGCTTCACAAGTATGGATTTCATGGAAATTTGTTAAATTGGTTTTCAGAATCAAATGATAAAGTATGATTACACATTCTCTTCCGTTAAAATAAATAAACTATTTGCAGATTATACTATAACATACCTTTTGTAAGCGGTGATACACTAGATGACATAAGCTCGTTAAATGAAAATATATAAATGATTGTGCAAAAACAGTTTGATTTTTAGTGTATAGAAAAAAATATAGATTTTAAAACCAAACACAATGTAAATCGCACATATAATCATAATGATGTAATGTACAAGTTCGTTATTATTTAGAAATAATTATATATGGAAATATTTCTATTCACATGCAGTGGTATCAGTTTATATTTGTTAAAAAAAAATCGTCTATATTCGGAAATTTTCCTTTGTCCTAGAAATGTTAACTGGAGAAACGAGAAATCGTGCCAGCCGAATAGTAAAGAAGCTGATACGCTAAAATATCCGGCATAAATCCCAAAGCGGCTTATCGCAATAATTCAGTACTTCTAGAGACTTCCAAAGCGTTAAAAAACTTATTTGAATATTAATCTCTACGCGAAAGGAAGCCAAACCGACGGTTTCACTGTCAGACCAAAAAAAATTATACGTCGCTACACCGACAACGAATGGATTCCGCCCATCGCCGTTTAAATACCAGTTGGCGATGGTAGAGAGATGATCAGAAATCATTCAATAAATTGCTTTATGGGCATACAGTGTGTAAAACTGGAATATGCTCAATAAATGGTCCAGTATATACCACGGTAAAAATATGGTGTTGCCTCAGAATTCCATCAACACACATCGATTTTCCAGAAATTTTGGAATTGGGCTCTACTTACTACTTTCAAAATCTACCTGATGCCGATATGTACCACTTATTCTTAGGGATGAAAACTACCCCTTATATAAAACTAAATAAATTGAAAAACGATGCATTCAAAAAGTTGTAAAACACACACACAGTGCAAAAGCAATGTCAAAAATGGACAATAAAAAAGTATGTTTAACCACTGCGAGCATTTCTTACTTTGATGACCTAATTAATATTTCAATTCAAATTATTCTCATTATTTAGTTTATTGATGAAGAATATCAATATTTTATTGAGTATATTCCAACTGTTACATCCGCACTCTGTATATTTAGAGAGGATGCATCAGAGGCGGCTTTGGCCGCTTTCGTGACACTCTATGTTTTATTCATAGCGGTCTAGGGACGAGGATTTAGACGCTCGTTTAGCGCCAGATGCTATTAGAGTCAGACCTGAGCCCGAGGGCTACATGACTTTTACTTCCCAAAGTATGGAACAAGATATTGTTACGGAATATAGAGCGCCCTGTAGATAGTGACACGTTATATAATGTCTATAGACCCTCCTGAATCCTCTGGGTGACTGAAATATATTTACTAACGTTTCGGCTACTTCAGCAGCCTTCATCAAAGTACAAAAAATTAAAAAATGAAATATGAATTTAAAATTACATTGACTTCTTTGACTACTTCCACTAAAACAGTTTTGTTTTTTAAACAAGGTTTAGTATAAACTATGATGCATTCGCATTGTTGATAAATCCAAAAAAATGTACTGCAGTGTGAACTCAAATCATAAAAAAACCTGTAATAACATATGGTCTATCTGCAGGTTTGGAAAGCATGGATCAGATTTTTCCCTGAAACATATCCATCCAAAATTAATCAACGTTGACCTTCCTCTCGAATTTCTCATCTTCTTTTTGCGGTACAGAAACTTCTTCCCATTTTACTCTGTGTCCTGTTTCTGAAACGTGAGGGATGATTTTGACGTCCCTCCCTCAGTTATATAATGTTGGTCTTCTTTGAATCATTATTGTTTCTCCAATTCATCAGTAGACTGTGTCCTTGTTTGTAGAAAATAAATGAAAACTGAAAGCTATAAAACGAGAAAGGTATTTAAAGGAATTAACGCGCCAGAAGGCGGCTATTTTGTTTTGCTTCTGCTTTAGCAACTACTACCACTACAGATTTTAACTGAGCAAGGATCAATAATAATTAAGAAAGTGAGATTTGACCTCTCGAAAAATTGCGTCAAGAGGGTTGACAGTGTATTTCACGTACATTAAACGTTTTGATCGCATTTTAGAACAGTTGATGCACTTGAATAAGTTTGCAAATAATGGTAATTCAAGAAATTTTGGGAAATTCGAATATTTTGTAATTAAATAAGAACTAAAGTGTTTCAATATTATTTTTTAACATTGCGAGTGTCGATATCTTTGCCTGTTTTTTGGCATTTTTGCGCAGCATTGTCCATGGATTATGAACCATCTAAATAATGAAAATTGTCAAAGAAATGTTTAGTCGATCACATAGAGGCTCGCTTGAGGATCTATATTAACATCAGTAGTAGTAGTAGTAGTAGTAATAGAGTAATAGGAAGGCAAAGCCTAGCAAGTAGGCCACTTATGACCATCACTAAAACTAGGACAGACATGGTAGTTCCTTAGTGTCGAACATACCAGACCTTTTAATAAAAGGTCATGATGTCTGACCATTCCCCTGAGTAGCTCTCTTCCCTCTCAAACTCTGCTGTGCCGAACACCTCAGCCCTAAGGCTGTATACGGCACACTCTCCCAGGAAGCGGGCCCAAATAGTATATATATATAAAAGAAAAAGGAAGCTCAGCAACGATAATGGGGAGCAGAGAGAACGAGGACGGTAGCAAGAGCGGGAGTGAAGCCGACGCTCCAGAGTGAGCGACGCGCCGTGTTGGGCACACCGAGCGTGTCATTAAGGAAGATTGTACTCCGTGCGCTCCATGGCCGATTAGATTATCACCGGCTGCCGTCAAAGGCAAGTCCACAGAGGCGGCTCCGCGACTTTAGGCTCTTCCACCAGTCTTGTCACTTGTTATGCTCCCAAACGCTCGCGATTTGTTACTGTCAAAGTCCCTATCGTCACTAAATGACAGTCAGGGTTCGGAAGGTCATGTTGCCTAACCGCTGTCTATGACTCGGTAAAGTAAGGAGTGACGTTCGGCGTTTTGTGATCGATGACAGAATTAATCTGTCAGTTGAAACTAAATGAAAAAAAGGAACCAACGTTCAGTGTGACATCCCTTGTTCTTTTAAAACACTATTTATGATGTACCGTTATCTCGGCTCATTCACATCAGAAGCTGACAAGTGATATTAAGTGTATGCCTCCAATATGCTTCAGACCTGCTATAGACATGCATGTTTCGTCTTTAGCCTAGACTCATCAGTATAGCCTGTCGGTCTAGCTGTAGAGAGCAAATGGTATATTCGTAACCCAGTCAAGGATGTGATAGCAACATCAACTCATCTCCAAGTGTCGCTCTCTATGGGGACGCCCATTGGCAACTTACGAAGTCAAAAGTCCTAACCCCCTTTCTGGGTTTACATGTAGGTCAGATGCATAGTGGAGAGCATACACTTAATATCAGTTGTCAGCTTCTAATGTCAATGAGCCGAGATAACGGTACATCGTAAAAGTGAAGCAATCGGTACTTCGTGCTGCCCATGGTCTTTACAAATTATGCCGTTTTTCTGAGTTTCATCGTGTTGAGGATTTCTCTGTCTTTCTTCAGTCTTTCTAGTATAGCGTCATTGATGAAGTGGTGCACGTATGACACTTGCAACATCGCCGATAGCACCACCTTTCGAATGCTGCCAATCGCTTACAGCCTCCAACTTTCTGCACCGTATAAAAGCACAGACATCACACAACATCGAGGAACTCGGATTCGAACATCGATGTTTAACGAGACATACATAGAACTTTTCGTAGGCGGCAGAAAGCAAGTCTTACTTTTTCAATACGAGCTTAACGTTAAGAAGCAGTAATTGCAGTTTGCATCAAATTATTGACGCTTTTCTCACTCGGACCATCTGGTAACTTTAACTCTGTGGATTTATCACACCTCTGGCCCTGGGAGATCAGACGCAAAACATGGATCGCCGACTCTGTTTAAAGTAAACGTATGGAAGCGCGTCTCCGAGGAGGCGAGACACCGAACCGTTCACCGTTCACCGTTCACCGACGTCGTAGCGGCATCGTCTGCGGCTGCTGCTGCTCAAAATATGCAAAGCAGCAAAGTCGCCGGCTGTTGACGCTGACAGCTCCTCCGTTCTTCGCTATATATATGTTCGGCCCGCAGGAGCACTCCATCTTTCTCCGGTCCCCTGCCTGCACTTTAAAGCTACCACACCCGAACAATGAAGTCTATGTCTATAACTGTGAATAGCTTGAGTTATACGGTTTTCAAAATGAAAGAGTCCTGGTGAAGGAAATATATTTTTCGAAACGTCGGCAATTCTTCCTTTTATATTTGTACTAGCCATTAATTAAATACATACGACTGACTTCACTAACTCGCCTAGGCATCCTATTTCAAAGCACAAAATGAATAATTGAAATTATAGTGTAATTTACATTTTTGACTGCGGATCAGCTTTGGTTTCAAATAAGATCTCAGTATTAACGATGATGAAAGGAAGGAATACAGATGATGCATTTGTATCGTTCATAAATCCCAAATATCGGAATGTTTTATCATTAAAATACTTCCCCAGGGAAGTTAAATTAACTATAGGTTTCGTCATGGATCAAACCGGTAAACTTGAGTCTTCCATAGAGACTTTCTGTCCTGTCATCAGACAGACACGCCAAAAAGCGCGTTAATTAAACAAAGTTGAAATCGAAAATACATGGAAATACAGCATGTGTATGGGACCCTTTAATGTTGGGAAGAAGAATGGCGCGAGGGGATGTACACATTGCGAAAGAACAAAGTTCGCCTGCCTCAAATATGCGAATCCGAAACGTCGGACTACCAACAACGCAGATAAAAGTAATTAAATATGAGACAGACACGCCAGAAAGCGCGTTAATGGAAGAAAGTTGAAATTAAAAATACATGGAAATGCAGCATGTGTATGGCACCCTTTATTGTCTCTCGCTTTCGGCTTTTCACTGTCGGTCGGCCCGCGCTTAGCACTCCGTGCTGTTCCTTTTATAACTTCGCTATGCGGATACGTTCGGGCAGATATGACACTTTTTCTTTTTCGTCGTGAGGTTTAGTTATTCGTATCCACTTCTATTTCTCCCCTGGGGAACGCGAGTGCAGAAACGCTCTGTGACGACCAACCATTCGAGTGTTAAACCGAATTTATAAACTTTGCAGGCGACCTACCGTGACAGCAACTACAGTTGTACATGGATGGATTCAGTGACAATTTGGTACCATCAAGGAGATTTTGAATTGACCTATACCTATAGAATCTATAACCGACCAATGGAACTTCACGTAAAGTCAGAAAGCGTGATAGCGTCATAAGCCTTGAGAGATCAGATATGTCTATTCACATTGACCTTAAAACGCTGTACATTATAACCATCGGGAATAAAGTCCCCGGGAGCTCATTCCACAACGTCGAGGTTCCCTAAAATAATGACTTTTGGAAGAGGTTACATGATACAACATGAAGAGAGCTGGAGAAAGGACAGGATTGCCCGCATTGATGATAAACACATCGGAACCATATCCATCCACCACCACAAATAAAGAGCAATTACTGAGAAAACTATCCAACCATGAGCATAGACCTGGTGGAAGCCCAATTAATTAGGAAAGGGTCATTTGTCCTCTTAAAAAATGCATCAAGAATTTTTACTGTAACCACTTTTATGGCTATTTTTTTAAACATAAATGTTGTCCTAAAACTGTCCTCCAGATGGCAAAAATTGCTCTTTAGCGATTCCTCAACTCTGCTTCATACGAAAAGCGTCCCAATCTCAGTTGTCTATAGCTCGTTGCGTTGTGTCAGCCAGTCTACAGCCCCATCTTTTCTAACAACAATCACATTTTTCTACACTAAGTAATTTTCGGCGCTTTTATCACAAAAAGAGACAAGATGAGGTTATGTTTTTAACCCAATAGTTATCGAAAATCTCCTCTCAAGTTCACAAATATCTTTTTTAGTAGGCATTTCCAATTCAATTTTATCAAAACCTACTACTTGAAGTTATCACATTATTAATATCACACAAAATAATCCGTATGAGTCAATAAAGAGCAAAACTAGCTAGGAAAGATTATTTCTGAACATTCAAAACTGCTGTCCTGAAAAAGCAAGATTTTTTATTTGTGTCACTGTTCCTTCGCACCGACGACATATTTTATCTTAAAACAATACTACTTAACAATAACACTTTATGTGATTTTGCCCGCTCTCACAGCTTATCAGTTCAGTGATTATATAAAACAGGACGCCCGCGTCCAGCCAAACATCGATCATGATCATTCGGCGGCTTCGCGTGCAGCTGTGCTTGGCGTATTTACAAGTATACGAAGACTGTGACGTGACGTCCACGGCCTACTTTAATCCGACTGCTGTGTCGTTGAAGTAACGTAATGGGCGAGTGGAGAGTCCTTCTGTGTGATTTCCACGACGTGGCGGTCGTTCGTGGCTTTAATTATAGCAGGCTGTGGATGGAACACCGAAACCGGTAGCCCATGCTGCATTTGCTGCGCTCCTACGCCGTTCCGCTTGACCAATCGCATTTTTTGCTCTTATTCAACATGCTTTACGCTTGGGCCATGAAACATTATTGGTTAGTCACTATTTTCATAATGTTTACACTGAAATAGTATGGCAAAGGAAATTGTTGTATTAATGCGCAAACATAACCAAAAAGTATTTTTTATACATGGAAGCAGTTTTTGACCAATTACCTCACCGTTTATCCAGAAGATGGCGATATTGTGATTCCACGGCATGTTGCGATGACAAAAAAACATCAAAAAATGACAAACAAGGATTTACATAAATTTTGTGACGTGAATTTTCATTTTAAATGTATCGCTTCGAAATTCCATTGTGTTTTCGATTAATATAATCGGGATGAATTATCATCGGTTTTTACTAAAATCCGAGAGCGAGAATTGAACTCATAAATTCTGTACTTGCCATGCAGTGATATCAGTTAAGGAATGAAAACTTGAATCCATCTTTTGATAAAATTGTTAATCGTTAGAACTGAATTTAAAAGTAATAAAAACTAAATTTTTTATATTCTAAAAAATCTCAAAAATAACTACACGTGAAATACAGAGTCAACTTACTTGTCGCCATTTTTTTAGTGTAAAGAGCATTGTCACATTATTCGAAATCCCTATTCGTATGAAATGCAGTAGTAAAAGCAGCTAAAACAGAAACAGAACAAATTAGCCCACTTGAAAAAAAATCTTACCACAGCCCCTTCAGCTTAGCCCACCACAATTACTAGCTGCCAAATCAAAAACTGGACTGGAGCAAAATAAATTATTCCCTAATGTTTGTTTCCCCATCTCCGTAATTCAAGTAACACGAAAGGATGAAACTTCATCACTCAAGTATGAGACCATGAGAATCCCGTCAAAACATGACATCTGATCTCACTGTACGTCACCACTATCGCCTGCGTGTCCTGAAACACAGTTACTCTCGTCTCTCAATACATTTTACATTTAAATACATACATATTTTGAGAATTCGCGTTTCGCGTGATTGAGTAAACCTTCAAGTGTTATTTTTGTTTTGACTAATTTTTTTGTCATTTCTGGGACATGTTTGGTGTGACGTCACACATAAGAGCTGGCAACAGCGGCCACTATCATGAGAAAACCAAGAAAAAAAGAGCTGTTCGATTTTCGACCTTATGCATACCGTGAATACAGTGTACGAAAAATGAGTGATAAATACATTAAAATTTTTATTTCTCCATAAGTTTAATGACATATCTAAGGCTTCAAAGTGCTAAATCTATATAGTTAAATTGTTAAGTAAAACCCATACATACAGACACACAATATTGGACATGCATGACGCATCTGGAGAATAAAATAAACTTCAAATTTGTGTAGAAAACTATAGACAGTCTAAGTATGGACTGGCCTACAGAGAGAGAGCGAACACCGTCAAATCCGCGAAAGTCTCCGAAATTCCAGGACAGTTGGCAACCTCAGAAGTAAAACATCTACAATACGGATGTTCGGATTAAAATTGTTTCAACGCACCCTGCACAACGTCCAACGCATAATTCCCATTAGCATACCCCCGGGGCGCGTCTACGTCCGCCGCCCTCTTTTCGGGCCTCTGTCCGTTCGCCCGTTGTTGTCGGCCCGACCGAGGGTTGTTCCGGTCGAATAGGTCGCGCGCGTACACCCCTCCCCTCCCCACCTTCCACTCGTGAAACACCCCCACCCCGTGCGTGGTGGTGTGCGTGTCACGCCGCGATGGAAATAGGCAACTGGGGTCACGCACACAAGCTGCGTATTTCCATGCACATCATTTTACTTCCACGCATAAACGTATGAAATGTTAAATTTAAGATGATAGGTTTTCGATAAATTTGAATGAAATATTTGTCGCCAGTGGGGATCAAACCCACAACCTCCTGCAACAACAGAACAAAATCTGTAATGGTGTTTCCTGTAGGCGGCAATTTTCCACATTTGGCTGATTATACTTACATCAGGTCAATTCGATTGAAAATAGTATCAGCCACTGAAAGAAGAATTGCGCGAGAGGATGTACACATTGCGAAAGAAAAAAGTTTGTGTGTATGCGAATCCGAAACGTCCGACTACCAGCAACGCAGATAATAAAAGTAATATGATCTGTTGAGATGGATCTTTTCATCAACATAGCCAACACTGCGACGTTGCCATTTAGTTTCTTTCATGAATTCTGGAGGCGAACTTATTTTTTTCGCAGTATGTACCTTCCATAGCGTATTTTCCGTTCTGTGTGACAGTTTGCCATAGCTGAATGGTTCAAAGCGCCTGTCTAGAACTCAGAAGGTTGTGGTTTCGATCCCTACTGGTGACATTTTCTTCTTTTCTAATTTTTCTAATTATTATTAGTTGTCTACTTACGAATTGGTGTGTAATCCGATAAAACTCTGTAATAAATATCATATCTATAGGGGATACGGCAATATCATATTCAGTGAACGCCTTTGGAAAACATCGAGAAAATGGGAGCAAGTTTTTATACTGCAGAAAGATCTTCAAGAGAAAAGTCGAAGGATCTACCTTTTTAAGGTTGAATGATTATTGTATTGCTAATAATATCTTTCAGGATAAGATATTATCTATGGTCTCCAAGCCTACAGATTTACCGAATATTCATATCCAAACACCAGAAAATACCATTTCAAAAGTTGGCAACCCTACTTACTTCCCACGTCATTAGCGAGGACAGTTTGTGATGCGTCGGAAGTAAAATGGAGAACACATTTTCTCTCAATTTAATTTTTATTTATTATTTGGGACGGAATAAATGTATAAATAATTCCATATCTCCAAGCTGTGGAACCTGCAATACCGTCTGCCGTGCCGGATAGGGAAATCTAATTACGAAGCATCTCTTTTAAGTACACCACCTCCCAAGCATCCAACGACGTCGACGAAATAAACTCTGACTGGCTGACGCTGCCTCCTCCCCAAGAAAAATAATACAGAAATACGTCACAGCGGGACGGTTTATACGGGGTCGCACATCCTCTTCTAACTTCGGTTCAAAACCGGGTTTTTAAATTTCGCTGTTGAAAATTATCTTCTTCTTCTTCTGCTTCTTCTTAAGTGCCTATCATCGATTGAGGTTAACGATCACATAGGCAATCGTATTTTGTTCACTTCCATTCTGGACAGTTTTGCTGATGTAGGCCTGTCCATTTTCTGAGATTCGCCAGCCAGCCGAGTCCTCGCTTGCTGTTGATTTTGCCTTGTAAGATTGGTACTGGATGTTTTCTGCATTAAATTGTGTTAAGGATTTCCCTATCCTTGCTCAGTATTCCTAGTATAGCGTCATTGGTGATGTAGTACCTACACATATCACACTCACGACATTCGCTGGTAGGAAATTTCGAATCGCTTACAGGCTCCAACTTTCTGCATGATGCAAAAGCACAGAGATCGCATAGCATCGAAGAACTCTGATTCGTACATCGATCAACTCATCGCCAAGTGTCGCCCTCTATGGGGACGCCCATTGGCAACTTACGGAGTCAAAGGTCCTAACACCTGGTCTGCTTACGACATCTGTCCACAAGGGTGAACTGATTTACAGCGACAACCTTTTGATCTTTGTAAACACTTTTACGATGTACCGTTATCTAGGCTCATTCACATCAGAAGCTAATATTAAGTGTATGCTCTCCACTATGCTGTAAATCAGTTCACCCTTGTTGATAGATGTCGTGAGGATCATCTGTTGCCGCTTCAAGGCAGTCCAGACCTTTACCTTCGTAAGTTGCCAATGTGCGTCCCCATATAGGGCGACACTTGGAGATGAGTTGATGTTGCTATCACACACTTGACTGGGTTATGTATATACCATGCGACTTAATGCATTTCTTGCTTTTTAAAAAGGAGTTTTTATTTTGTATGAGTGGTCTCATGTTTCAACTATATTGCATCCGGAATATCGAATTCTATATGGTACTGGTACAAAATCTAGCAAAAAAATATTGTAACTACTGAAAGATTTTAAATTTTTTATGATTTGGAATGTCACAAAATATTATTTATTACAACTAAATATGACTTTCGTAAGTATTTATTATCCTAATTCAAGAGGAATGCAGTAATATGTACTATTTATTATCAAATGTTCAAACACAACCAGGACAAACTAGAGTGTTATAGCAAACGTGGCAACCTGGCGAAAGCATCTGTCTCTATCTATATTGTAAATATAGACTTTTAATGCGTATGCGACCGTTCCGCTATGGTCAGTATGGATTAATCGGTGGTATAGATATATTAACCAATATAGCGCAAGTTGATATATGTCTGAGTAACTTCAGTATTACTCTGCAACAACTGGATGGATATATGGATATCTCAAAAAGTACAAAGTACTACTAGGGTCGAAATTTAGATAGATGATAGATAGAGATATAATTTTTGGAGATACCTCCCTCATCACTCCCCATCACCCAACCCCAATTTTCATCCTTTCCCTAAAAATTAAAAGAATAATCAGAAATAAAACCTAGTGTCAAAGATTGATCAAAATCCAAACATTACAGTAGTTACATTAGTACTTTCCGAGTTATAACGGGCCGAGGATTACCAAGGACTGAGTACAGGCAGACTGAAATGAGTGAAGTGGGTTTCGTGTCATGAAACATCGGGGAAACACAGTATCTAACTCATTACAATCCCAAGGGGCTAAGCTGCTCCACGTGATATCCCGAATCAAAAATTTGTATAGGACAGTGGATGAAAATATTTTAAACTATTATAATTATGGAACTGAACAATAGACTCCAGATTGGTCTAAATTCTTCACCCCGCTTCTCACCCACCTCTCCCAGACGATACACTACAAACAAGTCTCCGATTAAACGAATGCTGTGACTGTATTTTTCTTTTTGGATTTATTAAAGTTTAACACGATAACACGATTTACTGTGAATGCTGAGATTTTACTAACCTCCCGTCAATATTTATTATAGAAGGTGATTAGAGATTATAGTGCAACATGAAGTACGTTATACGAAATCCCATTTATAACTCCAAATAGCATATTTCAACGACTCTGACATTTCGAATTTGGGCTTATAAGTTAAGTTCACAACAGCAGAAAATCGTAATCTGGATATTACCGTATTACTATACATTAATGAACATGCAAACACTATTATTCATTTGTTTTATTATTTTCTCATTTAACTGTAACTCCGACTCTCATAAAACCCTATATAGATGAATTTGGAACAATCTTAACGATCGAAAAATAACTCGGAACGTCTATGTATTTGGTGGCGCTGAATGTGAATATGATCATGAGAAAAGCGTAACTCGTCAGGACTCATTTTGAGGAAGGTAAGGGCCCAAAGGCCCGTCAGAGAGGCCCCTCTATACCTGAGCTGGAATAGAAAACCGGATTCGTGATCAGCGCCGCTTAATCACCCAGAAAACCAATTTACGCCTTATTTGAAAAATCTACTTTTATATATATTTTTTTCATTTTTTACGATTTTCGACAGCCGACTTTTAGCTCCCATCTCGAGGCAAATAACAATTTGCCTTTCCATTGTTACAATTTATCCGATGTAAAATTTTCTGCTGAATCCAATGATGTGCTCGGATTTGTGGTACGATGTTCCGCTCTCAGAAAAAAACATTTTCTTAAGAGATGGAAATGCCAAGGGGGAGCAAAAATTGCCGAAAAATCGTGTGACATATGTGGATGGTTCCTCGCTCATTGATGCAAAATACAAAAGTACAAAGAGACATGTCTTCTCTGTTCAGCTCGCTAGTGCTACTTTCGTGTGCGCACTGGGCGCAGCCTAAGAGTTCCTGACTTTGGTTGATCCAGCATCCCTAACTGTGTAAACACAGATTGAAAACTCATGTTTGGAGAGAGACGGCTAAAATAATGGGACTCGAACCCATCTCTCCAGCATTGCGCCCTGACACCGTAGCCGTTCGGACACGGCAGTACGGTGGCGAATCGATCCAAAATGTCATGTACGGATCTCGCTCGCACCATTCATATCTCTGAGTTTCTCCCACTCCAAGCCGAGCAGCATCTGGAGAATACGTCATCTGCATCATCTTCATCTCCATTTTGCGATGTCCACGCGGTGAATAGCGAGAGCGAGAATTTACCTTACACGAAATTCTGGAGACACAGGTTCGAGTCCCGATCACACCAAAGATTTTTCTAGATTCTTCTCACTCCAAAATTGTGTCTTCAATCTGAGGGTCTACTACGAAAAGTGTGGAGGATCTCCCTGTAGCTGAAAGGCAAGCACCGCTCTGCGTAGCGTACCATTCTGGCGCTACATTGTGCGCTACGTGCTCCCGCTGCAGGGAAAATTAAAGCGGCATGAGTCTGTTTAACGGGAAAAACGCAGGCAGGGATGCGCGGGTGCACGGGGGAGGGACGGCGGACTCTCGCCTGCTCTCGCGGGGCACAGAGAGTTGCCGCTGGTGCCGCGTATAAATAAAACCATAATGAACGTGGCCGAACAGAACCGGAAAATATGTTGTGAGCTAATATAATAATATTGAAAAATCATAATTCTGGATAACTAGAACTTTGCTTCAAAACCTAATTTTTTTTGTACCGAGGCTTCAATGTCGTTTTTCATTTTCTTTATTCGATACTTTCTAGTATTCGTTCATGTCTTACGATCGTTGGCTCGACCTTTTTTTACACGATTTCGTTCAACTCAAATGAAGTTTTTAACCAGTTTATACCAGAAGCGTATACAAGGGGGGTAACAGGAATAATTACCCCACCCAAGATTTTTGATAAGGAAATTATTTCAATTGATTTTTCCAATAAATTAATGGTTCGTATCTGAATTTGGGTTACTTAATCTTCATAAAAACGTATTGTTAATTCGGTATTTATTACTATACATTGCGATACAAATAAAAATGGCAGATCAATATATGATGTATTTCAGCATATTTTGTGCACTAATGCTCGTATTTTTGAACAACTCTGATTTCCGAAATAAACAATACGAGTCTGATATTATTACCATCAAAATTAGATTCCGCCAACCTTGCGATAACTCAAAATCAAGCGCATAATTCTTGTGCAATTTCCGAAATCCCATAGCGTGACTGGACCTGAAAGTCGGCTTAAGGTACGCGCATATTTGTACGTGTCGGGGAGACGGGAAGAACGAAAATGATTCTTTGCTCTCTTCCAAATTAGTTGGAACATCGTATTTATCTGCTTTATCTCATTTGAGAAAACATATCGGTGTTTCTATTGTGGCGGCTCAGTACAAATGCAAGCTTACCCTTAGCCGGTTGTTTTAAAAAAACTGATTAGTGCAACAATCGATGTTTTTTTCATCTGCCTAAAAAGACTCCACTGTTTCACTTGCTGTTTATATTCTCCTTTTTAATTATAATGACATTGACATACCCCTTTATGTTGCCTCTACTACCTCCACGAAGGTATTTCAAAAAATGTGGGAAGCATACAGAAACTTCAGGCCCTGCTACCCCATCCCCCCTAGACTGAGATCTAGATGCGCCCTCGCTTTATAACGATCCTTCGTCTAGATTAGAGGTATTCGTCTCTCAAAATTCAAAGAAATTATACTCATTGGCCTTTGTGTATTCTCAAATTCATTTCATTATAATTTTCAATTTATGGGAAATACGTATTGACTGAGGACGGACGATAGACGACTGACAGACCGACAGACCCACAGACTAACACTAAAATTCGAGCTTGTCAAACGAGTATGTTCAAAAAAAGCCTGACGTACCTAAACCAATAAGGGTCGACAAGGTTGTTTATCGTCGACTGTCTCCATCACCTGGTATCTAAAATTCAGACCGGGGGTCCTAATTAAATAGAGGGGCGCCATCCCAAATATGAAAACCGGCGACTGATGCGACAAATGAAAATGGGGGAGACACGTTTGTTGTGGCCTTGATAATACCTTGATTATATGGATCAGTTCTCTTGTCTTGTGTTCGCTTGCATTTCAAAATTTAAGATGATCTAAACTTTTTTTTCATATATAGATAACCTCACGCAAAGGCAGACACATTGACCTTGAAACGCTGTAGATTGTAACCATGTGGGAACAAAGTACCCGGTAGCTCATTCCACAACGCCGGGGTTCTCCAAAAGAACTACTTTTGGAATAGGCTTGTTCGGAGCGTCGTAAGTTCGACTTGATGAGGATGCGCCCAATGAGGTCCTCTAGTATTCGCTGTACTACTGGGGCTTTTGCAGTTATTATGCGTGACAGCTCGGTCAAACATCTGCCATGATAATATCTATAGAATAGAGACAGATCAGCCACCCTTCTTCGATGTTCCAGACTGTGGAGATCATTTATGAGGTCTGGCGCATTGACTAGACGTATTGTTTGCTTCTGGATTGTGTCCAGAAGCTTCAGGGAGTGATTTGGGGTGCATCCCCACACATACGAGCAGTACTCCAGTGATAGTTCTGTATGGTAGCAGTAGCTGTTCCAGAGAATCCAATTTTCTGGACTCCTGGGACGCCGACCAAGTGAGGCCAGCATCATGATCATACCATGATTGGGTTTGGGCTGGCAGACCCTGACTTCTTTGTTAGGGTTGTTGTCTGAGTCTTCTGCGTGTTAAACTGAACTCCTATATCGCCATTCAACAATTCTCTGAATGTCCTTATTGATCTGAACAGCCTGCTGCCCTTGCCGAAACGCGGTATCTCGGGATGGTAGTGGTTTGCCCCGTTCCACGCAGAAAATAAGGGTGGTTTCATCAGCGAGTGACACATTATTTTTGTTTCAGACATTTAAATATCAAACTTTTAAAAAATCCACCTTGTTTACAAGTTTAAAGCAACATTTAAATATGCATTTGTTCGAGCAGCAGTGTGAGCGTCATCTTGATGCAAGATGATCTTCCTTGGACGATTTGGAGAACTGCAGGCAGACAAACTATAGTGTTACAACGGAATCATTACAAGTAATTTCAGAAAAAATAGCGACAATCTTTTCGTTCTGTATTTTTTCACGAACAAATTTTGTTGGGGCTGACGTATTCTCAAAAACCCAAACTAGATAGTGTTGCTTTTTCCAGGATTAGCCAATATACCACATGTGATGATGTTATGCACCAAATGACCAAAAGAAAAGAAAAGCTATCTAATGTAGATCTGATTAAGAGCATATGGTCTTCTTTTTGAGCTGAAGTCAAGTTGTGGGGAACTACCGAGAATAAAGCTTACGGGTTTTCAAATCCTTGTGTAAAATACTGTTAATTGCTTTCACATCAATCTTTAAAATTACTTGGATATTTCTCAGTTTTTAACTTAGCAACTGTCATTTAAGAAAATGTATACCACGTTCGAATTCATTGCACCGCTTTGCAGCGAAAGAACAGCACTGATCCAAGTGTCGCGCACGGCGGCGTTGCCCATTGGTAACTTACAAAGTCAAGGTCCTAACATTTTCACGAAGATAATCACAGCCCGATAATGCTGTTTGTTCATTTCCATCACTTATTGGCGAAAGGATTACTTCAAACTTATGTGACAAAAATCAGATCTATTTGTCAACCATCACTAACAAAACAAGTAAACAACTGGATTGATCAGACATCATTTGTTGCAAAAATATCATCACCTGCTAGATAGGCTCACCGAGGCTCAAAAGATAATAGCTCAATGTTTCTGCTGTCTCTGTTTATGCAGTGATACACCGCGCGGTGTCTGTCGCCTTTGAAACTTTATTATTTTTGTTTGATCGTAGTCGTCGCAGTTGCAGCAGCACAACTCCCAAAGCGCTGTCGCTCCACTCGGGACTCGGGAGTTCGAGATGGTTGCGAGCGGCCTCAAAGGCCGATAAACTATCGCTCTCGCATCTCCCGACGCTTTTACCGTAGATAGAATAGGAGTGTTGCCAACTTATATCATCCGCTTCAGCCTGCAATGCAACTCTCTTCGGCTTTGTTTGTAAACTTCCCACAAAAATGCCACCAAAGAATTCTTCAATCCGGGATGGAGCAATGGAGCATTCCTCTGCTTTGCGTTAACCGCAACATTGCACAGAATATTCTCAGGGCACCAAAACGACTGGTGGACATCAAGATAACCGAATGTAATCGTGGATGAGTCGTTAATAGGCGGGGAAGTATTATAATCGCGAAGTCTAAAAACGAAGTTCCAACGAGTTATAGAGGGTCCAAAGATTACTCGACAGAGTATAAACAGACAGACAGACAGACTGACGGCAATTACTTACATGTTTCTTCGTGATGTATGTTATAAAACATCAAGAGAATATAATATTTTTTATTAGGTTCACCTGTATGGATGTATCTTTGTGACAGAATCTTCGAATGCAATTTTCACCCGAGATCTGTTTTGAACGCGATTTATTTGTTTAAATCGTGTTTAATATTCAGATGTTCCAATTACATTTTAAGCAAAAACATAGTTTTTTTAATACTGTTTGTTTTGTTCTTAAAAATAATCGTGTTTTTAACAACCCTGGTGATATGTATTGAGTGGATTTATTTGACATCCTGTATTTGTATGAAGTCATCACTCTATGATATTAAAAAATATAGTGTTTCACATTAATGCATAACAATAAATCGAATCTACTTGGAGTAATATATTATGTATATGACATTTCTCTCACTCGTTCATATTATACAGTCCCATAAAAACATGGGTTCATTTTATTCAAATTGCCCAATTTGTATACATGCACTGCTCGCATAAAAAAAGCCAGACAGGTTCACGAGGACCGAGATAAACTGCAGGTAAAAAAGGTAATATAATCATTCCGCCAAAAACACGTGTCAAGTGTTTTGTATCAATTTTATAATCAGATTCTCCTCGTGTCAGGTAGCTGTAATGCTATCGTCATTCTTGAATCGTTTTTATGGCTCTTATATTGTAACTTGCAGGTAACCGAGGCCCACAACAATTATTATTATCTACGTATTATGATGTTGCTGTCGACCCTTGTCACCCTTACAAGACATTTTTTTTATTTGGTAGTACTTTTCTTCCCTTCATTGATTTTTTATGATTACGTAACCACTTTAAAATAATCTTTTTTACTCCCCATACCGAAACAAGAAAAGTATTATGACCTTGGACGTTTTACCACTTTCACTGCTACTACCATTAGTATTTATAGTATTCCCAAGAATTTTGTTTCTGATATATCACATTTTCTTGACGAAAATGAATCGTTCAGCAGTTGCCTCGCCACGATGTTGAATGCATCTAAGTGTAGGAAGAATTTTAACGTGAAAATGGAACCGGGTAGTCACGATTTTCGAGCCATGATTTTATATGACTATAAAAAGGGAATAAAACAAGCGGAATGTCACGAAAGTTTAGTGAGTTGCTTTGGGGACTCTGCCCCTTCTAAGGCTACAGTTTTTAATTGGTTATGATCCCGAAACTAAACAGCAGTAGGGGGAGAATATGTTGAAAAAACAGAATAGTTTTTTTTAAATGTAGTTTTTCTGTATCTATAAACTTTCAGCGTAACCCTCGTAATGAAGAAGCATTTTAGGAAGATGAAATAAATCATCGATTGATGCACTAATCAATTTTCTTTAAAAGAAACGGCTAGAGGTGAGCCGCCACAATGGAAGCAACGTGATGTTTTCTCGAATGAGATAATGAAGATAAATCCCGTCTCTCCGATACGTACAAATGCGCGCTTAGCATCGGCCGACTTTTAGTTCCAGTTAGTGCAAAATTTTATTCATATTTCAATGACACCAAACTCATATTATTTATTCCGAAAAACATATTGGTTATATGTAAATATACGAAAAAAAACGGCAATCAGTACCTACACAATTTATGCTAAAATAAAAATACATCATGTAGTGATCTTCTATTTATATTTGAAATGCAATATATAGGAATACCGGAATAGATGTCTAATTAACAAAACGTTTTTACAAAGATTACGTCACTCAAATTTAGATATTAACCATTCATTCCTTAGGAAAAATACAGTTGAATCAAATTTTTAGTCAAAAATCTTTGGGGGTGGGGTTATTACCCTAGTCTTCTCCCCTTGTATACGCCTCTGATCCGACTGCGTGTGTGGCGATCCTTAGTCCTTACATTAACTCCAAAAGTACGATTTGATTGTTGATGAGATGCTGATACTAGATTAATACTATGGAAGGACGGAAAATATTTGTAGTGTTTGAAAAACGGTACAGTGGCAACGGCTATTATCAACAAACGGAAAAACAAAAAAACGCTCAAACTTCGTTTATAGAAATTTCGGTGGTGTGGGATCATTTTCAAAAAATGGAGGCAGATCTAAACAATTTCTTCGGCGTTGATAAAATAAGTTTTATCATCTGTAAACTTTAGACCCTGGTGATCTACTATACTGGTTAAACATAGACGGTTGTACACACACTTGTCCTCAAAATACAGCATGATACATTGATTGTCTTCAGCTGAAAATTCACGATGCATCTGACTTATGAATGCAATGAATTCTCTATAAGTTTCCAATGTTTTGAACATATTTAAAACATTATTTTTGTAAAAAGTTGTTGAGCATTTCAGGTAATTAATTTTTTCCAAAGGGTTCTAATTTGTGTTGCTCCTATTTTACAATTACAATAGTTAACTATTGATCATAAATAATCATGAAAGTGCCATTTAACCCTTTAAAAAATACCATGGAATAGATTTACTTTGTATTTCACGTGCAGCAGTGTCGGATTATTGAAGATTTTGACCGGATTTTAGAAGTGTTTTATGGAAATTTAAGCAAACATACGAGATTTTTGGAATTTTGATGGATCACGAGCTAACTACTATGACCAGCACGAAAAAACACTGTAGTTTTCGATTATCGCGTCATTGGTCGCGGAGTAATCGTCAAAAAACAAAAAATTGAATACCTTCAAGCTTCGTCGACCACGGTAGTACTTTGTACTTTTTGAGATATCGATTCAGTGGCAGCAGAGTAATACTGAATATAACAACGCGCGATACACCCCAGCATACCCTTTAGGTGTGACTAAACGGTAGTATTTGAGGCAGTCAACCATCATGCCACAGGCTGGAGACGGAATTTTGGTACAGTGTTGCCGAACTTATAAATGTTTCCTAAAAATTATGCCAAAACTTGCAACCTTGCGTGGGAAGTACAGCGTTAATCTATTTAACGCCATTGTCTCTCTCATCTTAGGTGGTTCTGATGTTACATCCGTGAAGTTAGTCAGTTTCTGTGGTATAAAAACAGTTACGGCTTGGGAAAACCCGCAATACTGTTGGAGTTTCCTCTATTTTTTCTGAATCCGCCGTACAACAAAGAGGGAGCAAAGCATCAACCGCTGTCGTAGTCCCCTTCTCCGTGGGTCGCCGGCAATAATCCGGGCCCGGAGCACTGCGGCGATTGAAACAGGGGCGTACGTACCGACTCGAGAAGGGGCTGAAACAAATGAATCAAGTTCCTTCCAATATATGAACCGTTTGTAGTGAATTGAAAAACCAACATGATAATTTTTATAGTCGCCATTCGCTCAGTTTTTACCAAAAAAATTTACCTCAGATCTTTCGTTTTATATACCTTGAACAGACGAAAGATATGCGTTATCGTATTATTGATAATTAAAGCTTTAGATAAATCGCAAAATATTGAATTGAGTGAACTGATTTAAATACACCAAACCACTTCAAAAGAAGAAGAGGATTCACAAAACTTACCTACTTCAACTGGATTGAGTGTTGATATCCGAAAAAAATATTTCATAAAATGGTATCTCTGCACGTGAACTACAAAGTCTTGACGCTATTTTTTATAGGCTTAATATCGCTTTTGTAATCATATTTATCCTTATTACCAGTAGTACAAAGTAGAATTTTAGAGGAAACGTGAAATCTGTCCCCAATTTTTGACCCCCCAAAATATTTGTTCAAAAATGATCTGAGGCATCGGAATTGTCCAAAAACG
Organism: Bruchidius siliquastri; assembly: GCA_949316355.1. NCBI lineage: Eukaryota > Metazoa > Arthropoda > Insecta > Coleoptera > Chrysomelidae > Bruchidius > Bruchidius siliquastri. The sequence continues at coordinate 9,493,729 of OX438534.1, read as the reverse complement.
CTGGGTGTTTTTTTTATTTTTTTCAATTTTTGGCAATATTTTGAAGACTACAAAACTTTTTCATGCATGTCACAGTAGTAACCTAGTTTTGACCTTTCATCAAACTCCAAGAACAGTATCTACTATCCGAGTTATAGAGGGGTGAAGGATTACAGGACAGAGTACAAACAGACAGACAGACAGACTGACGGAAATAAGTGATATGGTTTTTGTGATGCATATGTCATGAAACATTACGAAAACACAATATCTTGAATTCAATATTTTTTCGCGCTCACAATACTTTGCATCGCAAGTGAGTGTTCAAACAAGAAATCAATTTCAATGATTGGTCCAGAATCAATGCAAGAAGGGCTTGATTCGTCTTTTTGAGTCTCGTCTATATGAAGCCTAGGAGTCTCCAAATCGTGCGCAGTTTGGAGTGAGAGAAACTCAGACGAATAACGCAAACAAGAACGTACCATATAAGACGCCTGGGTGCGGTGGCTGAGCGGTTACGGCGTCAACACGGAATGCTGGAGACTGAAACATTTTCTGGATTTCATTAATAGAAAACCACGCATGTACGTAAAATCCTTGTCCCAAATTATGACTCTACGCTTCTGCACGGTGGATGCAGGAGAAAGCGTGGGGGGAAGGGGAGGACGGCGAAGGACCACGCTACGCCACGCGGCGCGACGCGTTCAACAAGCCGTGTACGTGATCCGAGACCACTTATCGCTCCGCTGCCACCCCCACGGCTGTCGCTCGCCGCCACCCCTTCTCCCCCTCCCCCTAACACCCTCCTCGCCTTCCGCTTGGTAGTTATTCCGGTTGAATTACACGCGTCGTGAATTCACCCGCGTGGGATCGAACTTGCAACCTGCTACATCCTAATAAACGGGTGTTCTTTCCACCTTTTCTAACTTGTAAATATTATGCCTTCATGTCTATCCTTTATTATTGCAACATATCTCGTTGATATATTTTACATCTTAGAAGTGGGATCTAGGTACCAGAACTTGATTATTTCTGTTAGCTATCCCATACCTTATGTCTGGCTATATACCAACAGATTTGAAGCGTACGAGGGTTACGCTGAAAGTCTTTATATATTCCTAATCTATACAAGTTCAAACAAGTTTGAGCACGCAGCTATTTCGTCTAAAGTTGTAAGTGCTCACACGCAAAGGCAGCGTTTGAATCGTTCAGTTGTTGCCTTGTCACGGTCTCGAATGCATCTAAATGTTGGCCGAATTTTAACGTGAAAATGGAACCGGGTAGTCGCGATTTTCGAGCCATGACTGTTTGACTATAAAAAGGGACTAAAACAAGCGGAATGTCACGAAAGTTTAGTGAGTTGCTTTGGGGACTCTGCCCTTCTAGGGCGACAGTTTTTAATTGGTTTGCTGAGTTTAAAAGGGGCCGGGTCTCACTCGATGATGAACCTCGCACAGGTCGACCGCCCACTGCTGTTACTCCGGAAATTGTAGAAGCCGTGCAAAATATGGTAAAAAAGATCGACATATAACCTACACCGAGATTGAGGCTTCTCTAGGGATTGGATCGGCAGCAGTCCGAACAATCATTCATGATCACCTTCGCCTAAGGAAACGGTGTTCCAGATGGGTGCCACATTTGTTCACCAGTGAGCAAAAAGCAACAAGAGTTGATTGGGCTAAGTTTATGCTTGAATAAAACTACATCGTCACGAAAATCATGCATCCTACCTTGAACGGAGCATTGGGCACGTAGAGCGGCGGGTCCTTAGCACTGCCCGTTAATTTTTCATTGATAGGAGGTATCCCTTCATCTGCATCACACACACTATATCTTCCCACGATACCGTCCGCAGGTTTCGCTTCGTATCCAGCCGGCTGGCCTACGCAGAAACCTTTCGCTTTCACCCAGAATCTGCCAGAAGGAATAGGGAATCAGAAGTGGGATAAACAAAATATTCCAATACTACAGCTAAGGATGACTTGCACAGTTAATGATGAATTGAGTGTTTAAGGGAACGTAGAGGCTGAGTCATAAATGTTAATTTTTATCATATTTAAAGTTAAAAGTCATATAATTTTGAGGAATCAAGGTAATAGCAAAAAGTATCATACTTTCTGACGAGACAGAATGGAGAGGCTGTATCTGCAAGTGTAAGTTTTATATGCTGACTTGGATGGTTTTCATATCAGCTGACTAGGCATTTTAAACAGTCATATTGAAAGTCTGACGATGTATTTGAATAAAGGAAAACGCGTCATAGATCTAACGAATATTTATTTGTGAACTGCGTTTTCCACTGGCCGCTAATTCAAAACAACATACGAATAAATAACTTCACTAACGTTTCGACTGCCTCGGCAGCATTTTCCAAAGTAAAAAGTAGAATGAAGGAGTTTGCTTTTGAAAATATAGTGACAAAACATAATTAAATATCATGAAAACATAGAATAGAGATGGTACATTTCCATTATTGCTAAATCCAAAACAAAGGATAAAATCCGCTGATTTGGAATCCAAGAAAACCTGGAGAAAAACGTATGGTCTGTATGTTTAAATAATATGGACTAGACATTTCTATGAAATATCTATACTCAAATTATGTGTAACATATGCAAAAGGTTCCCAATGGTTTTAAAAGGTGCTCACCTGAATTTGCTGTTATCGGCGCTGACGATTTCGTCTCCTCTTAGCGTCCGCAGTATTCTGGCGTACTTTTTTATCGTGATGGTTTTGGTCTTTGCCAGATCTCCATAGGTTTGGATGACCCATGGCTGATATGCGGCCAGCATATCATCTTTGGTATCGCCGTTTCCACGAGGTCTGGAATAAATTAGCAAGTAAAAAATGGCGTTAACCAGATTGGAGCTATGCTCCCCATGTAATGGCATCACATTATTTGGTTTGTATTTGATTCTAGAATTATTGATCTTCTAGAGCCAACGCTGTACTTTTCACGCAATAGTATCCGTTTAGAAATAGAGATGTTTGTGTTGTTAAATCCAAATAATATTGAAAAGTAGGTATTCTGTAGTAGTAGATGCTAAAACTAACGCAAACCCAATTAGCCCCTTTCGGAAAAAAGGTAACTACGCCTTATAATGTCATATAACTTTTGAAAATTACATACAAAGCATTTGATTTAATTTCTGATGAAAATTCAACATTGCAAGTCAATGGATAGCTAATCGGTCTTTGGAACTCGTTGCGACAAAATATATCTACATAAGGCATCACCAGTATTATTATCACGTAACTAATTTAGTTCACTAACAATCGAATGTTTATAATTCACCTATTTATATTGTTGTTCTGCTCCGAAGACCTGGGTGATTTTGACGGAGCACGCTTCTTTGCAGCAGCTTTCTTTGCGGGCTTGTCGTACTCCGACATGTCTAGTGGATATAATGTGGTCATTGTACTTCAGTTGGCCATACTTCATAGACGGCTATAAACAAAAATTAAATAGGCAGTTTGAAATAATACTGCAGTCAAAGAACAGGAATATGTAGACAATAGCTCATGATTTCTAAGAGTTATATACATAGATGGAGGTTTCCCTTATTTTCTTGCGTTCTCTTTTTTTTAAATGGTGCATTGGCGGCGGAACAATAAGCAAAAAAAATATTATCAAAAACTCTCAAAACTTCGAGTTTCTAATCATAGATCAAACATAGTGAAAAACATTTTTTGAGGAACTCAAAAATCTTGAAAATATTCCAAACAATTTTTATACCTCTTAAGTAACGTGTCGAGGGTGAAGGTTTTCTAAGGGTTTCCCTTAACATTAGTGCAAATGTCATCGCCAGAAAAATGTTTTCCCTAAGGCAGGCAAAATAAAAAATAATTCAATTTAATAGAAAAACAAACAAAACAAACAGCTAGTAAGGATAAATAGTATGGTAAATTTGGGTGCTCTAGTTTTGTAACTATGATATGATCTAGTTGGCTAGTTGGCAAGTAATCTGGGTAGCCTCTGTAAACATGCAAATCTGACAGTCCGACGATGATTTGAATATGAAGCGAAACGCGTCACTGTAAAAGTTTTATTTGTGAAACTGTGTGTTAAATACACAGTTATTACTCTCTTTGCCATTTTCTTGGGTCAATAAGTTCGCACTACTTCACTGTTTTCCTTTTTTAAATAGTAGTTTTTTGCTTTATGTAAGTAAAGCTAGAAAGTAACTGTCATCAGATACTCAAAACAATACAGGTCTAGTCTGAATATATTATAATAACAAACTGACTTATTTGTACCAGTCAGCGAAAATGTGCAGCAAAAAGCAAACGTACAGTCCTGTCGCGGACCTGTGCGGTATTTGGACGAAATGGAGGGGACATATATGTGCTTTTCGCGAAATCATCAAAATGCCTACTATGTAACTATAACTGTGGTATAACTTAGCATTTTGTACGCTTCTGCAGAATTTTATTTGACACGCTTAAATAGATACATTGTTTTTTCTAATAGATTGTGTCACTAAATCAATCCCGTTAAATTTGTTCTTTGTTTTTGTAAAAGACTCTAATTAATAAATTGTGGAACAAAATAACTGTATATACATGGTTATATACCTTATGCTACATCTGCAAAAGCACCCCGAAAAATACGCATGTAATCCCAACACTGTAGCACGGTTCACAACTAAAATAGTTCACGTTTTGCAAACGTATGGACGGCCTTAGCGGCGCGCGTAAAGTCACGGACGATGTGATCGGTGTGTCGCGTATCGGGCCGGGACGGTCAGGCAGTACGAGAGGTGTTCTCCGGCCGAATGCGTGTCGCGAAATGCGGCGCTGTGGCTGCGCTGGCGGACGGCGGCGGCCGGAGCCCGAGACGGGACCCTTTGTCGGGCCGGTGCCGCCCGTCCGCCTTCCCCGCGCTATCCGCACCCGTTTCCCCCCTCGCACGATACGTTGTGCTGCTGCCGATGCCATGCCGCTGCTGCTGGCCCATTCGCCGCCGATGATCGCGCTCTCGCCTCTCTACGCGTCGCAGACGGCGGCGGCGGCCCGTAAAGGGATCACTTCCTGTCTAGTCCGCAACCATCTCCCACTATATCGGACATTCATCCTGCCCGACAAAATCGACGAGCAGAAAACCTCCCTAAGACTTTGTCACACCAAACACCTGAAAAACAAAAAACAGCGCACACTGCGTCGAATTCGAAAGGTCCGCGGTCCGCACAAACTCACGCAGATTTTTTTACATAACTAAAATTTTTTTTTTGAGATAAGACATTTTTTCGATTCAATTCCACAATGTTAACAAAGGAGAGTATTTTAGTCAAGTATATAGTAGCATTTTACAGATCACTGAAACTATTTATAAATGATATATTTTGTAATACTAAACAGTTTTTTGACATAAAAACATCTGCTATACATTTATTTGAATGACCTTCAATAATATGGCCTTTAGATCTGATAACCTCCCAACAATTGCAAATTTTTCAGATTTAGAAATTCATGTTTGATGTGATGCCCTTCTGTACTTCCTAACTTCTAATGAACCACATATGAAAGTCGTGACATCTGGACTTCTTTGACAGAGCCACATCGCACGGATACGAATACGGATGTATCCGTATCTGGATTTGAATACACAAACCGGGATCCGCTTCCAGGATTCGGATTTCGAATCCCGGATCTCTGATCTTTGATCTAGATCCGAGATGCAGATCCGACATCTGCATCACGACAATGTATGGACATACAAAAGAAGCAGTGAAATTTGGAGCACAAAATATTAATTTCTGATTAAGCAATATGAAACAAATGGATTTTAAGTGGATGCAGAATTAACATATTACAAGTACTTCCCCGATCTGCACAAAAATAAAAAGACGAAACCACTTTCCGTCTTACAAGTGAAGCTCACAAAACACGGAAACTGAATTAACAAGAAAACATAAAGAGAAAATGTCCTACCGCCAAAGAAAATCTGTAGGTAACATTGATGTTCTAAAAATAAATCAAGCACAGCCAACAGTGAAAACAAGGATCCTGTATCCGCATCTCGGATATGCGAATCTTTTATCCGGATCTCAGATAGGAATATTATATTCGGATCGTACAGAATCCGGATTGCGCATGTGATAACAATTCAAATCCAGATCTGATCCGGATTGAAAAAGGATTGAGATCTGATATGTGCCTGGCATTCGATATTCGATTTTATTGTAGTCGCGATATAAGACGTCAATGATCCTGTCTCGTCCTGTCCCGTCCCACCAAAGGACATCCATCGGCCGTTGCCGTCCGTCTCACCGACAGCGGCACGGCCCCGATAGCGATGCCAGGCAGGTCCCGCCGGCCAACGGCCACCTCGCTTTTTCTTTCTTTTTATCCACTTTTCCATCTTTTTCATTTGGAGCCGTGCTCTCGCTTTGTGGATCGCCGAACTGCCGCAGCCCGCAGCGGCAGCCGACGCGTCGAGCCTCGATCCGCGTCCACGCACAGGATGACGATGAACAACCGCGAATGAGCGATCAGTAGCGGGTCATAGACAGAGTTAGCGAATTCACATGAAAAACCGAGCGTACTAAACAAACTCTCGTCAGATGATACTTTAGATATGATCTACCAGGCGAGATAATACTAGCCCTGTCAATGTAAGATTCCAACTCGTTCCACAAGTAACTAAAAAAGCAAAAGAAAATTCGGCGCCGGGCAAACCGCAAAAAGAGCGCTGACATTTCGTTTTGCGCTGCCCAGTTTGCTACACTCGGACAGAAAATTCTACGCTAAATATAGTAACAATCTACGATTTTACTACTGTTATGCCTAATATGTAACAGCTGTCATTGAGCATAGCACTATGAAAGTCAATCCACCCAGTGTTGCGACAGTCACTAATGAAAATTGATGGTGAAAAAATTCTAGGATGTTCTAACCTATTCTACACTTATTCTGTCACGTCTCATATTAGACAACTTTTATTGATCATAGAACAATTAAAGCCAATCATATGACATTATTCATGTCAAGAGCTGACCTACAAAGCTGACAATAATGACAATTCAATTATGAAAGAAAAAGATGTAAAAAAAGTTGTTTATTAAATGTTAGGACCTCTGTCTCCGTGAGTTGCAATTGGGCGTCCCCATAGAGAGCGACACTTTGAAATGAGTTAACGTTGTTTATTTTATTAAAAAAAACATTTTCATGCCTAGAACGACTACTACCATCATTATTCACTCTCAAAACAGTAAATATCGTCTCAATTCTTTGCAATATAGATGTGACTTACATAATTAGGGTAAGTCTTTTGAATGTTAGAGTCTTGTTATGCCTTTTTGTCGAATCTCATTGCTTGATGATGAGCTCTAAAACGAAAATGTATTTTTCAAGTATTCACATCAACAGTCAAATTATAGAAATAATGTATTTCCACTATCAGCAACGGTAAATTCAACCAAATGTCTATGATTATTTAAAAAAAAATGAAATATTTGTCAAACGTTACTGCTAAACAAAATCAGTCGAGAGACGGGAAGAAATTAATCAAATTAGTAATCGCATAGAAATTCTATAAATGAAATGAATCATAGAGCGCAGCAATCTGGGAATCACACAAATGCAGAGGTACAGTGCACAGTACAACCGAAACACAGAAGTACATATCTTCAAGTAACACACTCAAAACCAGACAGAACATAGTACAATTTTGCAAATCGACATCATAAAAAGATACACTCATTATTTTGATTTTTCTTGTTTGCGGTTTCTACGCCATTTCTACGAAAATAGTTGTTCTACGCTACATTCTACATAGAGATGGAAATCGTAGAATCCTACGCAGATCGGCAATCCTGATCCTACAACATTTGGTATGCCAGTGGTTGTCAATATTGACAAAAATGTGTTAAAAAGCTAATGACATGCGGTGTTCCCAAGCGGTAATTTTTATCAGGGAGAATTTGGAAAAGAAAGCAATACTGGGACAAACTTATTAAACTATTGTATTGTCATCGGTCCTTGATAAGTGTGCAAAATTCAAAATACATCTGGTGCTTTGAAGTGAGTGAAAATAGCGTTCGAGGATTTCGTTACAAACATACATACATACACGTGAAGCTAATAAAAGGCGTGTTATAATTCAGCGAAGGTCACGGGAACTTCTGCATCAGCGGCCTTCTTGCATGTCGTTCTGAAATACCCTCTAGTACCTCTCTGGGTTCATCCGGCGGCGGCGTCGGCGATCGGTGTGGCCAGTCGGTCGCCGCACTGGCCGGTGGCTTGGCTGTAAATTAGCGCGATAAGGAGAACTGGTCGTGTCGTCTTTTCTCTTCTCTTCGCGGAGGCAGTTACCGCACCGGCCGTTTTCAGCGACGTGGTGGCGTTGATGACGCAAAAATCCGGCACTAGAAGGACCAAACGGTGGCGAATTTTGGTGTTTGCTTTCCCAATGTTAAAAGATCCTCGAATTAGCGGGGAGTGAATACTCGATTTTAGTTTAGCCATATGACCATTAGAAATTTATTTAAAGCTGGATCGATCTTGCGTCTGATTTGTATTATACGCCCATGTTTTGTCCAATCGTCGCTTAATACAAATGTATTTTTTATGTATCTTGTCCAGTCTCTCTGACGTTGGCAATCATTCTAGTGAATCTTTCTCCATTCTGCACAAGTTTAAATTATTCGTCGACAGTACGTATACCTGTCCAGTCGTGAATGTCTTTCAGCCGTGATGCTTGTCATCTACCAACTGCTCTTCGTCTTTTTTTCTTGCCTTTTATTACCAGTTGCAAGATACTATATTGGCTACCTCTAAGAATGTGACCTATGCAGCAGAGATTTCGGCATTTTAGGGTTGTTAAGAGTTCTCCTTTGTAGAACTTCTTCATTTGTTCGTTTTGGAACCCATGGTGTCCGTAACTTCGTGTTCAGAGTCCAGATTTCAGTACCACATAAGAGCGTTGTTCATATGTAACATTTTACCAAGTTGTCTCTAGCTTTAGATTGATGTTATCATTGCAAAAAAAAGATTTCATTTTGATGAAGGTTGAACGAGCCAGCTCAATTAGATGTCTGATTTCTTTATCAGGGTATATCTACTCCGTGATGTAACTTTCCAAATTTTTAAAAGATTGCACCCTTTCAATCGACTGTCCATGGAGGTATTACTTTGAAGTTTTCATCTGGAAGATGAAATAATTTTTCCAAGTTCAAGCAATTTACATCAATCAGTCACTTGTAGCTTAGATACGCTATTTTGATTTGATAGAGAAGAGGAAATAGGGGGTCGCGAACAATTTTTTTTACGAAAAGGGCTCGCGCTTTATATAAGTTTGGGAAACACTAGATACCAAACCAATGGTAATGAAAAGTATATTCTATCATATCCAGAAATGCTCAGTATTAGATACTTTGACTTGCTTGGTCTGCATGCACCTGGATGAAAACCTGTTGTAGGCCAGCATCCCGAACGGGGTATATCCACTGATGGCGACGGCACATCCATCCCGGTTTTTCCCGTCGCTCACCCCCGAATTATTGACCGTTGCCGTTCGTGAACAGGGATGGTGTGCTGGTCCAGTGCTGACCCCTGACCTATCCCGTCTCTCAAGCACCCCTTTGCGCTCGCTAGGAGAGGCCGATGATGAAAAAACTCAAACATTAGCAACTGAATAGACAAGAAAGTGCTACGTTCTTCGACGCTGGACTCTATGGCCGTTGAAAAACTAGATATTAATTTTCTAAGAGGTGTTGTGATCGCAGATATATTATATACGCATTAAAAAAAAAACTCAAATCCAGTAATGCGGTATTTTTGTAAAGATATATTCACAGCAAGAGCATCTGTTTTCACTGTACTTGATTAGAAAATGTGGTTTATTTGAACGAAGAAAAGTATACATTACATTATTCGCTGGTCGCACATACGTAGAAATGAATCCATACTGACGTTTCAGCTGCCTCGGCAACCTTTATCAGATATTATTATATGCTCATTGTGAGATTTTGGTATTCTTGCTTCCAAGACTTTCCCTGGTTTAATCGAAAATATTTAATTCACCCTATATCATCAAAAATACTGTATTCTTACTTTAAGATTATTTTAGCTTTGCGCATATATAAAAATATGATATACTTCAGTGAAATTACATATTCTTCATATGAGAATTTAGTTCTATGCTTGCACAGTAAGAAAATCCATATCTTTCATTTTCATAGCACTGTCGGTCTGTTTGTCTCTCTGTTAGCATTTTCTTCATCAAACTGTCTTAGCAAAGGTCGGAGGTCATGTTACTTCCTGCGTTGGCGACCGCCTTTGATGGTACTGTCAGACGATTATAAAATCAAAATTACCGATTAAATGGACTCACGTCAGTCGAAACGGTTTGTTCATCCATCCGCTCGGTGCCAGACTGGTTAGTGTCGGGCTGGCGACTGCCCTTAACCGCCTTCGTCGCTACTGTTCGATGCTTCTAATCCACTGGCTTAGAGCAGCCTTAAGGCATTTGTGTCATATGTATCGATACGAAAGGATTTATTTATTTATTCATTCATTCAAATACGCTCCCAGCAGATATACCACTTATTGGTTGGTGGCTGACAGAACATTGTACAATGTAAATAACAATATGAGAGAGACAGTACGCAGTAAATAACAGCCAGATTCACAGCAAACAGTAATAACTATAAACCAGATTTGCAGAGGGTTTCTATAGATGTCACATTTATTTTGAACATATCAATTTTATTTTGCACTTTAAGTTTAGGTTAAAAATTATTTATAATATTTTCTAATTCAACTTTTTTCATTCCGTTTTGTACTTTGATAAAGGCTGCCCAGGCAACCGAAACGTCAATAAAGATATTATTTCATAAGTTTGTGGTTTCAATTAGCGGCCAGGGAAAAATATAGTCAAGATGTATATGATTTTTTGTTAGCTTTTGAGTACTCTTGAATAAGTGTACAATTTTACGTGACGCATCGTACGGATTGCCGTTAGTCAAATTTCTTATTCAATCCGCGCTGTCATTCTGCTGTTCCGTTTTTATCATTCAATTGTTAATCTTGTTTTTCTATTCTCTCCTATTAGTTCGTGGGGACGATTGCCGCGAGGGGTGAGAGCATCGCAAAGGGGTTTAAGAAAGATAGGTCATGGGTCACTACTGGACGCTGGACCACAGACAGGAGACGGGACCGTTGGTATAGCACATATAAATATGTTCTCCTATATCATGATTAATTGTTGTTGCTTGGCTTTTGCAATGAAAATATAGATATATTTGTTATGTCCGCCGGGGTCTTCTCTCCTTGGCATTTCTTCTCGTTCTGGTTAATCCCACTTCTAAATTGTTATCTCCGCTCTATTTGAAGGCACTCTTGTAGGAATTCAATCACTGTAAACGATTGTAAATTGAAGAAAGCTTTGTTGTCTTAACCAGCCACCGCCAGTCTTGCCAAAACATACATAGTACTTAGATTAAATACAATGTAAGGATGGGTAGCTAACATTTGGATTACCGAATACTTCTGATGTGTGTACACTGTACATACTAGTGACTTAGCGAATAGTCGCTTACTTTTGACATTCGCTCTCGCATTCGTAAATTTTATAGAACTATTTTGCGAATATCAACATCCGGAAAAGTCATAAGCATTACATAGATATAAATAGCATTGGGTAAATGAAACAAATAAATTAAGTTCTCTTATAATTTTTCATTCTTGGAAATTCATTAAGTATTGCGATATTAATTATTGTGATCAGCATTTAATATTTGGTAGTTGGTTTAGTATAATAAATTATCTATTTTTCAAATTACAAAACAAAAATAATGTTTTACATGAATTATGTTTGATTATTGTCATAAATAAATTTTATAATCAAATAATCAACATTTAACAACAAATTGATAATCAAACTCCAGTAGAGGATTGTTGAACTTCAAAACAAAAGTTCCGATGTGCTTGCTCTTTCTCCTTCAAACTAAAATAATAGATAAATGGCGTCAAATTTAAAAGTAAATACTCTTTTGTATTCGCGAATATGGGATGCAGATTTTCATATTTTGTTATATCATTAATACATTCTAAGCCTGAGGGCCGACTTACTAAATCCAGTTTTTTTTCATAGATGGCCCCACGCAAAATCAGATAGTCTATCACGCTCTAAAAAAATTAACTACATCCTAAAGTGCCGTATAGTATTGCAACGAGATCAGCGGTAGCAGCTAGGAAAAGAAAACCTTGTATTTAAATCATCTGGAACATGTGAGCTGTTGTCAAAACAAACATCTTGGACGGCGAGATCGTTCGGAATTGGAAGATTCGAGATGGGCATTTTTGTATTTATTTCTGACGTCAAACAGTCAAACAGTCAAGAAATCATGAATATGACTTAGCGTATAAGTTGTTTTGTTATCAATTGCAATAAATTAGTAGAACGTTACAGTATCGTAGCTAGAGCAGGGCAAACGGAGCTTTGTGAGGCGCAAAATCTTGGACTGAAAGATCGGGAGAGCAGTGGCGGAGTAGCCAGGTGACCTACCTCCTCCCCTCAAAAAACAGAGGATTTTTCGGTTTATATTAAGTATGTAACAGCTTTTTGGAATGATTTTAGAAGAGACTTTTTTTTGGCTGTTTAGGTCGCAAATCTTGGAGTTCACCCCAGGCGCCATGGTATCTAGCTGTCGTAGCTGGTGCCGTACAACTAAGGAAACAAGTGGAATATTCGGAATCCATCGAAAGCTCACAATGTTCATAAGCGTTATAATATACTGTAAAAGTTCACAGCTATGAAAAATAATTTATTTGTCTTCGTTTTGAAAACAAAATTTGATTCTGTAAATTTAATGTATGTGCAACCATCTATGCCTAGTATGCCTAAATAGTACGAAGGATTAACGGTGGCTGAAGTTTATAGATGATAGAACGCCTTCGTCCAACGCAAAAGTTCGGATCCCCTAAAATATCTTTTACGAGTAAACCGAAATAAGTAGTATTTGCGATATAAGCATTACATTAAGATACTTGAGGCAACAGTGGTTATGATGTAGAGCATTCTAAATATTATTATGTATGAATACGTATGATTAATTTTAATTTATGACTTGCCCTTTACTATTAACCACAAAAACTAAACCTGTCGCCCTGGTAGATCCGTGTTCAAAATGGCGTTACTGGTATATTTGTATGTCTGTCATCCCTCTACCGTTCACCTATTCTATGATGTACCTCTGTTTTGTGCTATACATTGTTGAAGTACTCATTATTACATGTATCATTATCCCAAAGTGGACTATTTGACAAATAATACTTCTTTGTCAATTGACATAACACAAATTTGTGTTCTGAGATTCATCTGTTCTGTGAAATTCCTAGTTTACTACTTGATTCTGATTATCTAATCATCTGAAAAGTAATGATCTTTTCTCTAAAATTCTGAAGATTTTTTTCATTTTAATCATATTGCAGAAATGTTCGCCAACACAGCTGCCAAGCTCGCTCAGCGGATCCAACCCGCAGCGGTAAACTCTACAAGGAACATGTCAGTGGTTTCGGGGCCCCCACAGGTGAGGATTTCACTGGCTGAAAAGACAATCCATGGACTCGCCATCGGTGTCGGAGTCTTGGCAATCCCCGCCTGGGTTTTAACGCACATCAGAAGCTACAGGGGCCTAGATTAGAAATATAGCTACATGTGATTGTTAATAGTGTTTCAGCCGTGTATTCATTCTTCAAAATACGGTTGTATCGATTATGTTTTTGTATAATAGATGGATTAAGTAGCACTCCAGTATTTGTTTCGTCATATACCAAATACAGTAAAGTGGATTCAAAAGTTAACTTCTTTTTCCCAATCAGAAAAACACAGTTTCAGCGTCATGGATAATTAGTACTTGTAAAATAAAATTTGAAGTGATGAAAGTATAAAATAAATGAATTATACTCACATTAAAAATTGGTTGGGTCTAACTTGAATTATTAATTTCAAATGATTTTGTAATTTTTATCTAGGTATAATCATTTTTTATTAAAGAAATAATACATTTCATGTGAAATGTTCAAAACTCATTGAACATTTACTGAAGCTAGTTTGTCCTATGGTTGTCTGTCGTTAATGAAAACCACGTACAATTGTATATTCTTAACTGTTCTGGCTGCACCCAGAACCTTCATCAAAGTACAGAATATGAAAAAGTAAATTCATCTTTTGTACTTTGATGAATGCTGCCGGACAGCCAAATATTATCACAGAGTTTTATTGGATTCCAAATCTTGAGCTGTACAGGTTAGAAAACTGGATTCGTGGTGGCAGGGGGATGTACCTCCCATAGGGTATTTGCAGTTCTATCTGACGAGCTTGTCATGGCTCTGTTGAGCCTCACCGTTGTGTGGCATCTGCCTAGAATGCAGGATGTTGTGAATTCAATCCCCACTGGTGAAAAAAATTTTGTTTTAATTTCTAATCAATATTGGCCAAATCTTGTTGAAGATATCAGGTAATGATGTCATTTTAGTTTCAGTAATAATTAGAAAATTCGTTGAATATGATTTGTACTGTAGAAGGAATTGGATAGGAAAAACAAAATTGAATGTGTAATTTTGTTATTTTCTATATTGTTATACATTACATAAAACTGAGCTGTCAGCATCAAAAACAAAAATAATAAAATATATATCATATTTTGGGCACATTTACTTTTACATTATATACACATAGAACATAAAAAGCATTTAGATAGTAGAATTCTGTTAATGATATAATTTCTAGCTTTAAATAAATACATTATCATAAATTGATTGAATGAGATTCAGAGCATAGAGAAAATTAGTTTTAATCTCCAGTGAAAACAAATAGACAAAATACTCATGAAATAGTGCAGATGTACCTTAAATACAGATTTTTTTGACCAAAACACTAACAGGAATTGGAGGAAATTTATAGTTCAGAGATCATTATAATATAATCATATAATGGTGAAAAAAGGGAAAAGCTTCAGAATAAATAACAATCAGCTGTATTCTGCATATAATTTCATGTATGCAAATCAGTATAGAAAAATTTAAAAGAAAACATTGGCAGGATGGTTAATTATGGGAAATTCAAGTTGAATGGCCAGATGAGGAAAATTATTGCTATAAATAATGTAAATAACCCCTCCACATATAAGCTTTGAATTATAATAAAAAAACTGCAGGTTGATGAAAATACAATTGAAATATACTCAACCTATTTCAATAACGTCCTTTGAGTAAAATGCATTACTTAGTCATACAGAAATGTGATGGTAGAGGTGGTATTGTTTTGACAATGAAAGCAAGAATAAGCCATGCCATTTTGAAGCTGGTATCAACATTGTCAATTATTTTCAACTGAAAAAGCATTGACAATGTTTTCACAAACCATGCAGAACTATGTGTCTCTAAAGATAATCCAACGATCATGATGTAAATTAAAGGACATATGTCATAGTCTTGAATATACCATTAACAGAATACTCCGATATATAAAGATACAAATACATTAATTTTGCTTAGGAAACTTTGGTCTTTCGTGACTTGGTTTTGACTCCACATCCGGGCTTGATCTTCCGTAACTGGGATTTGTTAAATTCACAGATGTCGTTAAGTAGTGCGGTTCGTTTTTCGTCTGTTTCAGTGGTCGGAGGTGGTGATGTCGCCTCCATGGGGGGAGGTGGTGGAGGGATGCCGTTCATCGGCGGCGGGGGAGGGGGCGGAGACGGAATGTTCGAGCCTGTAAAAAGAAAAAGTAATGTGTTATTCTGCCTTACAAAGTTATTTAAATTTGTTCTTATTAAGTGAATATTTTGACTAAAACTCATGTTTTATCTCCAACTCCACTTCAGAGTGGCGCTGCCCTTCTATTTATATGGTGGAAAATCAATTTTATTCAAGGTTATCTTCAAACATATGTAGTTTCAGTTATTATTCTCAGAAAGAAGCGATTTCATGATCAAGTGTAAGGGCGTAGTAGGCAAAATAAACAATCTTGACCTTATGGAAACAGTTGATGTAACATATTTACATGCATTAGGCAGTTGAGCCAAAGCCAAATGTTTGATATAAATGATATATCAAGAGTTTAGTTTATTTATTGGAAACAATGAAGAAAGCACATTATCTAGGGACTCAGATTTTCCTAACTTCTGTAGTTTCGAGGAGGGTTAACTACCAAACGCTAATCTACTGATTAGGTGGCTCCATCAACATTCTTAAAAGCTGGGCCTGTAGAACTATATAAAGGGGAGAACAACGTTCAAGTATTTGGAATATTAATCAAATATCTTTACCCGTGAATGTAGGTGAGAACAAAAACAGGAACGTTATTTTTCGGTTGAAGGCGAAGCCCAAGTCCCCGTCGATGTTTATTGGTGCTAATTAAATTATTGGCATAACACAACAATCGAGAGGTGAAAAATAATATGAGAACTTGATTCTTACCCGTACCAACCGAACTCCTATACCTCATTACCAGAAAAACTGCAAACTATCACAGCCGAGTTAAACTACTAAAATGGTCAGATCGAGAAAAGGTGTATATAAGATCATTCGTAGATCACCAATTTTGCTACTCCAAGGCCACTATGCAGTGTGTTATAAAAATATCCTAAATATATATGCAATAATTATAGATTGTACACATCCAATAGTGATAGGAACGGACTGGGGATTTTCTAATTGTCAACGGCAAATTTGTAGGGAATGAGATATTGTCTTTTCTTTATTTAAATTACCAGACTCTGTGACAATTCGTTATGGAAAATTGTCACATTGAACAGTTCCTTTCAGAGTCTCAAAATGTAATTCATCATTCAAGCCAAGCAGAGGCGGTGTGTATTTTTTAATTGGAAATAAGGAATGGAATATCTTGGAATACGAAATATCTTGAGAAATTTTATGACGTGAAGGACGTTTTGAACGCGATAGATATGGTTTTCTAGGAGCCTTTCCTTAGCACTAGTTAAAAGCAGTTGCCAAAAAATATTCACCCTAGGACACAAAAATAGAAAAAAATTAATAGAATACTAGACATGTAACTACGTTTGAGAACTCCAAACGCGTCACACAAAAAAAGAGTTTTATTTGTGAACCCTTGTGTTGAAATTACACAATTGTATCTGAATTATATGTATCTTTTTTTAAATGATATTTGATACATGATCTTCCGAGATAAAATTTGTATTATTTCATATTACCATAAATATTTTAAATGGATGCCTAGTAAAAATATAATTATAATAAATATAGAGTAGTAGTAGTAGTAGTGAATAAAAATAAACAACCGGTCTATATGACAGAAAATGCTTGAAAACCAAATCAATATTTTTCCACTTATTTTTATCCTTTGTCCTTTTTAAATTTGTCGTAGTTTAATGTGTCGCCATTTATATCCATTACATTATTTCGGAAACCTCATGCATTTAAATCCAAAAACAAAATTGAGATTCAATGCCATATCTACCATGAGCAGATGGGGGAGTAGAAGTGCCCACAGACGGGGTTGTACTGCTATTCACACTGTCAGATCTATCACCGCTGATGCTATTTGCCTTCTCCAATGAGGATTTTTGCTTCTGATTTTGCATTTGTTGCTCTTTGCGTTCTTGTTTCTTATTCTTATGTTTTCTTTTTTCCTCTTCTTCCACACTCATCATTTCCTGCAATATTCGCAACTATTAAACTAAATTTCATCATTCTTATAAGGCATGTGAAGATCGGATAAAGCATACTAAATAGATGCCTAATTGGCTGAGGGGAAGACGCGGAATGCCATATATGTGTATCTTTGTGTTGTACTTCGGATTAATGTCGGAAAACGGAAATTCAATACGATCATACCTGCAACCTAGCGAGTCGTTTCTGACCACGGACCAGCCGTTGTTCCTCACGGAGTCTCGCCTCCATCTTTTCGATTGCGGTACGCAGATGATCCTTCAGCTGCGTGGACAACTTGAAGTGCGCTTTCTCGCCTGGATACAGTTTCAGGACTGTCAACGCGAACAGGGGCTCAGAAAGGAGCTCAGCGATGGTCGGAAGACCATTCCGACACGCTTCCTGAGACAGTATCCTTTCTAGTATGTTCTCTATAATGGACATTAAATGAGGTTTGTCAATAAAAAATACAATCATCCTTCCTTACACACTTCACACACATTTTATGTAATTGGAAAAGCGACAAAGAAAAATCAAGAAGTGTAATCTTTCCACTTTATACCAAGCTTTCGGGTGCTTATGCAACCATCTTCAGGGTTGAAAATATCGAAATCTACTGACAGACAAAAGGGATAACAAAATCGTTACCTTCTTGTTAAATGCTGCACTGATCTTACCCGTTTTATGTGAGAAATCATTTCGCAATCCTTATTTCTGTTACTGGATATAGATATCTGTTTCCTCTAAAGACAATTATATAAACATCTGACAGCTAGGAAAAGAGCATAATACTCAGTTACCTTTGCCGCTCTTAATATAAAGCGTATAATCCTCTCACGTGGCATAACAATAATTTAAAACGTAATTATAAGATCTATTATCGACTTCCAAACAATAAATGGACAGAACAATTTTGACATAAAACAGTTTTGCATCTAGAATAAGCAATTTGGTGCATACTTGATTAAAAAAATAAAAATTACTTATTGGACATTCCGGTATATCGTCGACAAGACTCTCCCGTAATGGTATTCCAAATGTCATTTCATACAGTACGTGTCCAAAACAATAAACGTCCACAGCCTGCATGGTGTTTATCCTCTTGTGTTGTATGAAGTACGGCCTATAGAACGAGGGGACGCCCAGTATTCCATTTTCTATGTCCAGCAGTTTTATCCGGTCATTATCAATTATAATATTTCCAGTACTCAGGTGTCCTGAAAATAAATAAGTTGTAATCATGCATAAGACCTCCATAGTAAGGGGAAAAACAAATTGGATCAAAATAACACAGTTTCGTCTTAGATATTAAAGGAGGATTACTGGATGATAATCAAGAATTTATTGTCAAACAATGGCGTAGCGAGAGAAATTCATGGGTGCCCCTCCTTTCCCTTCCAGATCCAAACAGACACCGTATGAAACGGTTTTCAAATGAAAAATATAAAATGTTATTGGTAAAAAAATGGTATGGTAACAGTGGGTAAGGAGAAACTGTTTAATAGTCTTGAATAATAATAGATCAGATTTTAAAGAAAATTCTGAATTCCCTCACCAGTTCCTAGAATTTAATGAAAAGGATGAATCTGGTGTTATGGAATAAGTGACATTTCAGAAGATAAAGCTTAAAAGCCACAAACCTTATTTGTTTAAATGTCTTTGTCTGTATGTTACATTTTTTGTTCGTTAATATATACATTTTCTCTGTAATATAATACCTATATTTTTTTTTCAATTGAAATTTTTTTTTAAATTAAATGTAGTTTGGTTCAAAACTAGTTATTTTGCTTACTTTAAATGAATCGTGAATACTATAAACACATACCATAAGGAAATCCTTTATCATGCAGAAACTTCAAAGCCTCCAAAATCTGTCTACCATACAAGGCGACCTGCTCGACAGATAAGCCCCTGTGTCCTATTTTCGGATTGCCATACTTCTTCAGAAATGACTGTTTCGGCTTAGCCGTACATAGGTAGTCCCTAAGGCTGCCCTCTTTGTTATACACTCTAGCTACCAGTGCTCCAGTGTCAGTACAAAGGGTCATGTCCATGGAATGTATGTACGGGTGCTGTAATCAGATTAAAATCAAAAATACTAAAGATCAAAGTAAAAGATGAATTTAGCGGATAATAAAACACTTAGTTTTGGGAAAAGTCAGCATGCTCCTGCTATCTGTCTGTCTAAAATGCGTACCTGCAATTGTCCTATGCTCTTGAAAGTCGCTCCCATGTCCCTGTCATCAAGATACCGGTCAGGTCCATAATCAGTCCATGCACCCAGTATCTCCTCCTTTGGCATTGATTTACATCGCAACTGGAAGTAGTGCTTACGCAATCGCCATCCTATATCTGGGACGGGCCCCACGACGTCCCACCCCTGCTCCCCTCTGAGTGCCAGAGACACATGCTGCAGCGCCACCTCTGAAAAGTAGCTTTTATTCACTCATTCATCATAAATCATTTTTATTAGCAGAGAAGCAGTATAAAAATAAAAAGCCAATAACATTCAATATTATCATGACTTCAAAAGTGTGCGAGAAAAGGGAGATTAAGGACACAATTTTGTAGGGAGAGAAACAGAGACTTTTTTGCTCGTACGGGATTCGAAGCCGTGTCTCCAGTCTTCCGTGCTGTACACATTTACTTCAATAGTCTTCCAAAATAGTGTCAGTTGTTCATGACAGATCATAAGCAACATGTTAAGAATACCTTGTTGCACAAGAAATGTTTGTTTTAACTATATTGGTGACTCCTGTATTAATACTGTTTTGTTGTTTTGTATACAAGACATGAAAGAAACAACATCCAGCTTTTTTTTTGGAAAATCCTGACATTAAAAAAACCTATAAAACATAGATTCAGGTATGGTCACACAACTTGTCCATTTTGACACATTCACCTATTTAGCAAAGTATCAATGTAGTACAGGTTCAACTTCAGACTCTCCATTCTGCATTTTGCATAGGTATATTAATTTTTGTGACAGATTATTTGAGGATGTGTGTTATCTATTTTAATGAATGCATAGTTAAAATTCCATTACTTGTTTGGCTTATTATTCTACTATAGCATTACAATTTGGTTGTTTCAAAGCTATGGAGGGAGCAAATATTGCCTATAAATGTATAGATAATGAAAAATAGATGATTGAATGTTTTAGGATATATAATCTCAAAGCAAAACTGCCTACTATTATTTCATTAAATGCAAAAGCATACAAAACTGAGCTCTATTGAAGTTTGGAAACAAAGTATTCCTTGTTTATAGTCAAGCTTAGTAGATTACAGATACTGAAACAATAATTAAACTCATAAGCTTATAATAAAGCTCTCAAAATTGTTGTAGAAAGCAAGAAATTGTTTGAAGCACTGATTGCAAAACAAATAAAATATTTATGACAGTGACTTAAGCATTATGAAAGTATAAACTTATCTTCGTACTGCATTTGTTATAGTTAACAGGTTTAATTTTAAGATGATGTAACTTTCATTGATAACCTTTATTCACATACATTAATTGCACATGTGGGGTTATTTAAAGATTTGATGGTTAGAACAGGACTGAAGAAAAAATTAAAATACTCTCTCTGTTAACCTCATAAGGGTTCTAATATTTACTTAATTTGCTGTAAATACATAATAAGCTGAAATATATCTTTTCCTTTACTTTATAATAACCTTTTATATTTAGTGAGAAAAATTAGCACTCACAATATGAATGTCAAGTATATTCTTACCAAATAAAATAAAGCAAACATTATCAGGGCAAAACCATGCCTAAAGAGCAGTGTCTTGATACAAATAGTAAAAACTCATATTTATCTCCTGAATAACTGACAGATAGACATTTTTATGGCTATGTACATCAAATAGAGTATGAATAATGATAGTCAATGGACAATGTAAGACATAGTCAAAAATATATTAAACTTACCACCAAAGGGCTGACAATAGTTTGCAGGATCCACAAAAGATCTTGCAGGTAAAGAGGATGCCAATATTGGATTCATGAATATGCTGTCTAAATATTTCTAAAAAATACATTAGCATTATGTCGAATAAATCTTTAAATGATGCATAATGAAAATCAATATTTTTGTATATAATGCACAAAATGAAGGAAACACATATATTGATTATAGTATTATTATAATTCAATGTTTTTTGTTGCACTAACTATTATTTGATTGAGTTGCGTTTTCAACACAAAGTATTTCCTTTTATTATTGAAGTTAGGAGAAACAAAGAAAAATATTTTATCAATATGAACAGTGAACCAAAAGGCAAAAGGTCATAATTTGCAGATACAACATTCTTCCAATTTAATTGTTAGCTTTCAAATATTCATTACCTGTAAACCTTGCTGTCTTTCACTGATAAAATGAGGGTCCATATTTCCAATAAGTTTTTTGGGAGGCAGTTCCAGGGGAATACCTGAGCTAAGCAGAACACTATGCAATTTATGGAAGTCATTGTACCTTCTGTTCACTTTCCAAATTTCATTAGAATATGGGCCTCTGTATACCTTTATAGTAAATTCCTGCAAATGATTAAGTTAGCAGAAAATCTGTAATACGCAATTTCAACTTACTGTATGCCCATTTACAACCACCCAGTTCTCAATGGTGCATTTTATTTCCTGAGTGTCATCTAATAAAATCTTGTTCGAGGCTTGTCTTTCAAAAATAGCCATGGAACTGGACACATCTGTGTGGTTGAATAAACATCCATCAAGAATATATTCTATTATTACATTTATTCACTTCAAATTAATTTATATGTTCTAAAACTGCGATCACAGAATATACAACGACTGCGATACTTTAATCAAAAATTGACATAAGCTGATTGACAATTGACAGCACAAAACAACAATGACAGGTTTGTAATGTGTTTCTAGTTCTGTGTAAAGGCGCGTACACATACAGCGAACAAAGGCGAACGAACGGCTCCGAACGAATTCGTTCGGATAATGTGAACGTACCAACGATGGGTTTGTAAGTGTTCATTCGCCTTCGCAAAGCTTCGCTCAAGAAGCGGAATATCAAAGAAAATTCGCTGGAGAATTCGTTCGGGTGTGGACGTCTCTACGAATTGTTGTCTGTAGATGTTGATTTGAAAATAGTTTATCTGAAAAATGGAGTGGAATAACACAACTCCGTTGGAGCTTTTATCTTTGTATCAAAAATGAGAGTGTTTGTGGAATCCTACTGACGGTGATTATAAAAGCAAAACTAAGAAACTAGATGCCTGGAATGAAATAAGTGATGCACTGAAATGTGAAAGCACAAAGCAGTGAGGTTGAAAAGAAAATGTAATCGCTTTTGTCTTCCTTTCGACTAGAACGACAGAAACAAGTAATGAAAACGGGTTCTGGCACCGAAGATGTTTACAAATCTAATTCTTAATTCGTCATCAGACGCCATAATTACTGATCGGTGAATGAAAATTCCCGCGCGAAAAAAAGAGAATGAACGTGAAAATTCGTTCGTTAAGTGTAGACGACAAGCCGATTTTATCAGCAAAGGTCAAACAAATCTGTCCAAATCAGTCCGAACGAATTCGTTCGCTGTATGTGTATGCACCTTAAGATATTGTTTGCCTTTGATATCAAGCGCGACCACATATCAATTTTTTGGCATTGACATTTTAGTTTTTCTCAAGTATCTGTTTTGCGGTCATTTTCAATTTTTATTCCTGTATCTCTGTACTGTTTATAAATTTTGAATTTGTGAGATATCTGGTTTACTTAGAAAATATAAGAAACCACATTGTATCTTCAGTTTTGGTATCAAATTGGTGACACAAAATATACCATTGTCCAAGAATGGCAGACGTATTGGACATAAACGATCAAGTGGACATCGATGTTGACGAAGATGGGGAGCAAAGCGTTCTGCGGTTAAAAGACAAAGTTGTTAAGCGAAAAGGTCGAGGTTTCGGCCCCGGTGAAGGCAGAGAGCACGAAAAGGTACGAGGGTATGAGTCTATAGACAATGGAGATCATAGTGAAGAGACTGGCCCTCAGAAATCAATCGAAGGGTGGATTCTATTCGTAACTTCTGTTCATGAAGAAGCAACAGAGGAAGACTTGAACGAGAAATTCTCTGAATTCGGGCAGATTAAGAATATAGCTATAAATTTGGATCGTCGAACAGGTTTCTTGAAAGGGTATGCTCTAATTGAATATGGGTCATATGAAGAAGCATCAATGGCGAGGGAAACACTAAATGGATCGTCTCTATTGGGTCAGACCATTGGAGTAGACTGGTGTTTTGTTAAGGCACCCAAAAAGGGAAAGAAACGTAGTAGGAGGCATTAACAAAACAATTTTCTGAACTTTACCTATTTATAAGATTAATTTGATGTGTTTCTAGGAAAGAACAGTGATTTTATATTTCTATTTTTAATGATGTAACTCAGAAATATAGCAATTAGTCTTACATATTGTAGTTTATCTTCTTTTTTAATAATTTTTATCTGAATGATTGAGCGACTGTAGTTGATTTAATTCTTTTGAGCCATTCACAAAATGCGGTTTGGGCTGTTAAGGGAAAATCTCTCTTGTAAAGTGAAAAAGCAAACCAAATAGACCCTATTGAAGGTCTGAAATTAACTAGTGAGCTGAATTTTTCAATTTTCACAGAATCTATCATTTCTGGGTTCTTATCAGTTTTATGGGACTTCACCTCCTCTCATCAGGCTGATAAGGATCAATCATAGCCTACACTTTAAACAAGAATTGAAACAATGGTAGGAAGTTGAGGTATGTTTATATTACCTTATGTAACTTGGTAATGGAGGTATTAAGTTGATAATAATAATATTTAGCACTTGGCTAGTAATAATTACATTTTAGATTAATGCAATAGGAATGTGACAGTATTTTATAATAAATAATACATGCTTATAATTACAGTTATAATGTAACAGTCTGCTCAATATAGTCAGTACAAGCTTTATTAAACCTCAAATGATTATCAGAGTTTTTAATGGAAGTTCTTTCAACTGATAGTGAGTCTTTATTGTTACATAGAATGGATGTACTTTAGTATTACACCATTATTTTGTAATACTAGGGTAGATTTTCTTTTTTTCTCTTATCTACACTCCATAGTATTGGTTTTTAAAATAACTCGTAGTTAAGTCACATACAATATGAAAATATCTCTAATAATGCACCATTGCTTCAACTAATCATATAATGGATTGATGATATGCAACAAGAACACCCATTTGAAATGGAAATGCCGTATCTGAATACTAATAGATCTATCTGCATTTTTTTAGAGAAGTCCCTCTAGTTTGATGATTGAAAACATCAATTTTCAATTCAACACTACTTTTCTCCTTGGTGTAGATAGAATTATTGATTCCCATTGAATGCAGAAAAACTATGACAAATCTTTTAATAGCTATTTTGTTAATACTGCTTACTATACAGTGTAGCATGTGTGAAAAAATAAAATTTAGATGGCCCACTTTATATATATATATATATATATTATTATTATAATATTTATTTTTCTGTTTTTCAGTGTTCTCAGGGTCTGTGACACCCAGAAAAAAATCCGTATTTGCACTCTTCTGAACCTCTCGACTGGAAACCTTTCCCACTCTTTCGGAAATTCACGTTATCCAAATAATCTGGAAAACAAAAAAAACTACTCCCTTGATTTGTATTGTCTTTTTTCATCATGTTCCCCACATATTATCTCCATAATTTTGCTCTCTGCCCGCTAATACGATATCATGGCCCCTAAATTTTCTCTCCACACCCAGGTTTAGAGCCTATGGTGTAATGTCATTGCTATTGTTCATATCACAAACATCAACATACTATTTATAAAACACAGCAATAAAAGTACGTACAGGTGGTGTTGATAGAAGCCAATTTAATCCCATGCTTTTTTTATTGGTCGATGGTCTTGGAACAAAAACTCATGATTAAAAAATAATATATTTTTATTAGTAACGAAACTTTTATTATACATATACAATATATACAGTAATAAAAATAACAAAAATACTGTTCAATTATTTCCTTCCTTCAAAACATTTTTTAAAATCGAACTTGAATTCCTATTCTGCGCAAATTCTGTAAAAGTAGGCAATACAACTTCGTTCAAAACTAGGGGAGACTGTCTGGGAGTCTCATTATTATTGCTAGCACTCTTAGGAACATCTTTGGAGTTGAGCAAACTAGGCACTTCTCTGGGTGTAGATTCCGTTTCCAGGAATTTAATGAAAGCCTGTGACAGAGACTCCTGAGTCATCTTCTGGTGAGTATCCGTGTGAGGTGAGAGCAAGGCAGACAGCCATGATCCTTGATGTTGCTTAATATCCAGCTTTTTGTGGTCTTCTTGACTAAAATCCAGCACCGTGGAAATTATTTTCAATATCTGAGCTTGGTCTTTGTTCAGGTTATTATTAGAAGCTATGAAGCCAACAACTAGGTTTTTCACCAGGCTTTTGTCCACTTTGCCATCTGTTTGGCGAGCAATGTTTTCCAGTTCTACTTGTTTTTTTGATAGTTTTTCTTGGAGCTGAGACACTGAAAGGTTAAACAATGTCGTTAATTCAATAATAATCATTGTTACACTCTGACCAAAAATCGGGGAATAAAATATTTATTAACCTCTGGTTTTCATTGAACCTAAATAGATTCTTTTCAAAATATATGTGAACGGTACTGAACATGAACGGTTGAAGTTTGGTCAGAGTTTAAGGATATATTTTCCATTTCTGCCTATAATTTTCCAGCATTTACTTTATGGTGAAACCAAAATATTTCTGATTCATCGTGAATTATCCAGTCAATAACTGAACCACATACGTTTGAATAAAAAGCTTTATCTTCGTTTTGGGTACTTCTAAAACTTCCGTCAAAGTACTAAATAGAATGTTGTAGGAATACTGTATATATTTCATGTTCTATTCATAAGGACTGCATTATAAATAGAACTGGTTAATCACACGAATCTGATGGAAATCAATGAAGTGAAATAATATAATTTGCATTGTTTTCATGAATAGGTTATCATACTCTTAACCTGAATCAGTTACCGAGGTGGATAAACTACAATAGGAAATTCGACTAATCACAAAGTCGATCAGGCATATGAATTTACTTAGTGATACCATAAGTACCATTTGGATTGATAAATTATTACCTATGTGTCTATTTATTCGTGCTATGATGATGAGGAACTTCAAATGAACAAAAAATGCAGTTCACAGCTTTTTTTTACGTATTACACTGTCATATATATTTAATAATGGGCAAAGGCTTCCTATTATACCATATTTTCACAGCGTGATGACAGCAACAACAGCTTCAGTTATGATGAAATCTCAGACGATACGAGTAGTTATGGAGAAAAAAAAACAAATATATAAATGCAATGAACATATGACGCGCTTCACTTTATTCAAGAGCGCCCTACCACCTCAAATTGACTACACTGGCTGAATTCTTCATCTGAATGGTCGGTGTATACAGTCAATTTGACTCCCTTCTCGATGCTTATGAATAAAGGGAATCGGTCACCTTTCACGCATGTTGTCGTTTTTCACAGCGTAATCTCAGTAACCGTTGCACCGATTTTGAGGAAATGCGGGAAAGGATATGCTGTGGGCGCGTAGCATTTACTAATTTGATAACGGTATAATGGCGAAGGTGTAATCAGCAATAAACAAAAAAATATATTTTCTGTTCCTTGAATGTTTAAAATTGACTGAAACGGACTTTGTCATGGTACATGGTGAGTAAAAGTATTATAGTATGTTGAGCTTTAACTCAATCCTTGACATTATTACTGAAGATATGTTAAAAGCTGCTGTGAACTACTTTTTCCTTCAAAGTAATAGTGTGAATGTAAATTATTTAAATGAGAAAACCTACATAACTGTAAAAATATATAAAAATAAAAAATACATACATAAAACATAAAAATGGCGTCGCTAAGAAGGTACACGATGTAAGTGTTACCCAGGGACTGATGATTGTAAACATACCAGTACCTGATGTAATACTCACACCCTGCGCTTCATGTCATGCTCCATGCTAAACAATAAATATTGCTGGAAAAAAATGTTGGTTAATAAGCGACATTTTCGAAACTGATAGCATCTCCTTTTGGTAAATATTGCTTGCTATTTTCTACAAACGGGCCAACAGGCCACTGGTATGCTCTAGATTGTCGAGTTGTTCTACCAATGAAAGGCGCTTTTTCCGAGCCAATTTTTTATTCGACAGAAGATAACTTGTATATGAGTATCTGCGAAAAATACTATTGAGTCAGTAAAAAAACGGCTTATTCTATGACAAAAACTTAGCGAAATTTGACAAATCATTAGTCAATCATTAGTCAGCAGTAAAATCATGAATCATAGTTTTTGTATGTAGGCCTCCATTATTTTAGGAAAGTGAATCTGAACTTCATATAATTTGTTAAAATCACAAACATTATTTCAAAATCCTCTAAACCTGAGATCTATTGTGTTTATACCAACTGAATTTAGACCAAACCAAAAGACCCTTATTCCACGTATGGGTAGTAAATTCTAACGTTCCTCTGTAAGGTTTTTAGACAGAAATTCCTACATGCTTGCCTAATCACTATTGATTTATCCAGAGGATAATATTCATCGTAAACAGATGTTTCAATCTAGACGAAACCGCCTAATGGTTTTATCTTTGCAATTACCAGAACTGCACTTATAAAGGTGACTCAGCAAAAATGGATATAGAACGCGATTTTAGACGAGAACAGAGTCAAGCCCTTAACATATATTTTGCAGCATAACAAGAACAACTTTACCAAAACGAATCGCTATATAAAACCAAGTAAAGCAAAAATAAAAAAGTGGACGATCGACCGCTACATTTCGTATATCTCATTTAGTACCTGGGGATTCGATAGTAACCTCACAGTTACCAGATGAGATTGAGAAAACATAGGCAGAAGCGTGCATTTGTGTGCTGAGCGTTGAGCCTCGAGCGGCTCGAGTGTACTGGTGCATTTCTAAAATAATAAGCGAACGTGCTGGGTATTGTTCGAAAAACACATAAAAACGTTAGAATAAAGTGTGTCGAGATAAATCTTATAGCGTAACGATATCGGCTATCGTCAAGGCCATATAGTAAAGACAATTTTCTGTAATTTTGAGGCAGGTGGACAATTCTGATGGTTATGATATATGTCCAGTCTAAACAACAGGCATTTAGTTGCTATCCATTTTAAGTTTTTAATGGTCACTCAAGTTGCCGCTGTAATTCAAAAGACACCAAATGCTTTAATATCTAGACTTTACTCTCTCATATTTGTCAATGTTTATTTATTGCATTATGTCTATTGTGAAGAAGAGTTAAGATGACTCTTTTCCCATTCATACATCATATACAATTCTAATAAAGCTTGGAAAAAGATCGAGCTATTCTAGTATCTAGAGCATTTAATTTTCATCTATCCTTTTATTTATTAATTTTATTTTTCCCTCCTAGGCTTCATGAATACTATAGTAATGCACGCAAATAATTTTCACATAATTTTTCTTAGAGATTATCGGAAATTTAGTCATGAGACTTATTTATCAGATTCCGTAGGTGCATACTTTTCACAACAAACCAAAATCTCCATCAAGGATTACAAATATACATGCCGGATAGAGGCGACAAAGCGATACATTTCCACTGCTTTTATCATAATCAGTTTGAGATTAATAAAAATTTCAATCAAAATGTAAATATGACGTTTTAAAGTAAACAGAACTGATTGATTTCTCGCACAATATCGTAATACAATTGACATCTAAAAACAATTTATTATTGCATTTAGTAACGCTAAATTTCATCTAGTAAACTATATTGGTAGCTCAAGCAATCTAAAACTTTTATGGAAAGCTGTCGCTTGTATGTTGACCAATTCCAAATTATAACAACGCTGAGGTTGGTTAGAGTGATACAATAACTTTATAAACTCCGCGTTACAGTGAACCAAAGCGAACGCTAGTACGAACGCAATAATAATTGATCCAATAGCCTGTATTATAGCTTTTGAAATTGGAAGTTATACAGTTTTTATGCGATTTATCGATCGATACTCTGATTAAAAAAATCACACAAATTACTACAAACATATATCGAATATAAATGGATAGTGTGAGAGGTTTGGACGGCAGTTCGTGGTCATATCAACTGATATTCTGGGATATAGACATCAACCCAGAATTACCAGCTGATATTTCAAGAGCAGCCGTTTTTACAACTGAAAAAGTAATGGATATGCAAACGAATACAAATAATAACTAGCCGATACGATTGATAACAACTAAGTGGGTGCATTTTATGTGATTGCAATATATGTATATGTCTAAATAATGTAAAGGAGGTTGAATTTCTCAAGCGAAATTTAGTTGAATATGAAATAATATAATGTGTGTATTTCATTCTACGAAGTGTCCTTTTTTAAAAGGGATACTATTAGTAATATAAATCGTACAAATAAAGGATAGTTCATGTAAACTTATGTGTTTTAAGGCTAAGTTACTGAGATACAGAGTGTCGAGAATCGATATCTTCTTTATTGAAATACATCGAGTGACAATCAAATGGATGAGGTTTGATTGATTTTTTTGAGATGAAGACAAAGTGATTCTGAGTTTCATCAAAATCGGCAGAGCAGTTTTTGAAAAATGTTAAAAACCAATTTCCAGTCCCTCTATCTTGAAAACAAAGCCTTGTAACTTTTCTTTCATATTTCACCAAGTAACAGGATCTACAAATCTACATGAACTTTTCCGATTGTTCCTATTCCTCAAAGTTCTACGGATGCTCGGCCAAAAGACGTGGTACAGGGCACATACAAAATCATTCCGCTTGAATGCACATTCAACCCCCCATCCAAAATAAGAAATACATCAACGTGCGAAAAGCAAACTACAGTATTACTACTATTCTGACCTTATGTACATATTTTGTAGGAACAAGTGGATAGTGGAACCAAATTAAAGGGGCATACACCGTTTAGGAGAATGGAAAGTAAGTGAGAGACTGTTGAATAGACTCAAGGAAGTGATACACAATTACTCCAGAAAGTGTGTTTTTTCTTCATAATATCCAACCATCTATGACAACTATAAATATCTGCACCTGTGCCTCGTCTTTTGAGATTCACGCGTATATTATCTATACTTGACCATATGACAAAAATCATAAACATAATACAATAAAAAATAAACATAAAAATGACCTCTACCTTCTTTCTTCAGCACGGTTACGGTCTTTTTGGTGTTCTCCAGCTGATCAGACAACCGGGAAGCAGCCAAAAGTCCTTGCTTGCTCTCATCCAACTGAGACTTCAAGCAATCGATCTCCTTTTTCAGTTCATCTTGGACCTGTTTCTCCACATTGATACGCCTACGAATTCGCTCAGTTTCTTTGTGGATATCCTTCTCTTTATCTATAACACAAGCAAACTCAAAATCATCCTTATATCTTCAATGATTTATATCTGTACAAGGTATGATATAAGTGAAACATCTATACACTCAGTACTCATAAAATTCTGACGTTGTAGCATAAATATTATTTATTATTATTCACTGAAAAAAACTCATGTCATATGTACAAATAAATTATTGTCATCTAACTCATGATAGTACTTCAATTATATGCAAAGAAACACTCATCAGATAAAACTCCAATTCCAGATGTTTGCTTAGAGAACAATCATTCTACGAATAGCCTCACCTTTTTGAAACTGTTCTAAGACGAACTGCAAATTAGCCAGTGCAGCAGAGTGTTTGCTAATTTGGTCCTCGGCATCAGAAACCTGTTTTCTTAGGCTATCTCTTTCTGCCACTACCATTTGTAGCTGACTCTGAAGAGATTCTACTTGTTGGTTAGCTCGTATATTGACGGATGTATATATGTTGCTGGAATATAAATTGTATACCAGAAATTAATTCAAAATTTTGATCTGGTCCTAAACAAAATTGAAGGACCGTTTCTTGGCCAATAATGAATTACATGTTCTTTCCAAGTAGAATTTTTGATCATTTGCACTGTTTTGGATATTTTGCGACCTGGTTTTTCATATGAGTAGTTTTTTTGAACGTATTTACATGTGTTCTAGTATATCTGTAAATATACAAGAAGTAAGGCTCCAATTTTTAACTTGGAGACCATTGTAGTTTTGTCCTTTTATTATTACAATCATTGCATATTTAGGAACGAATAAGAATCTTGGAAATACTGGTCGAGACATAACAATGAGCAATGAGCAACCCACTAATTAAGGGCAATGACAGATTTATACAGACAAAGACACTTATGAAAAAAAGGAAAAATGTACAGACAATATTTCAGTCTGGTGTGTCAATAATTTTTTCCATTATTTAGTATAACAATAATATTTAAAATTGCTCAGTTCATCTATTCCATTACGTCTGGAAAACCAGGAATCAAACACACAGATCAAACATTGTCTGCGGAAACAATGAAAAGATGATAAGAAACGCTTGAAAAATATTTCAGATAAAATGCATGCTCTCTCACCTGGAGTTCTTCTCTCTTTCTTCCAATTCCTTGACTCTCATTGTTAATTCTTGAACTTTATGTTCTGACTGCAGTAATTCCTGAGTATAATGGTCTTCCATCTCAATCAGATGTGCTTGCAACCTATCGATATTTCGCTGCAGACCTATCTCTTTCTCACTAGGCTCGTTCTTCTCAGCTTCTAACTGTTGTACCCTGCTCTGAGTTTCCAACAGATTTTTTGCTAATACCTCGCATTTTTCTCTCAGAAAGTTGTTTTGGTCAGAAAGTTTTTCCATTTCTGTTTCGTCTGTCTTGCTTTGAAATTCATTCAACTGCTCTTGGAGTTTCTTGGATTTATCGGTTTCCTAGTAACAGAGCACAAATTCATAACATATTCAATGAAAGTTACTTGGACATTTTGGCGAATGACTCGTTGTGCTTTGTTTATGGAATACCATCACCATTTTACAAGTTTTTTATTGGAGCACATGGATGCTAAAAGTTTAATATTAAAATTCATCGAAAATAAGGTAAAAATTAAGAAAAACCTATCGCGAAGAATTGAAGTAGATGAAGGATTCTATGCGCTCAACTGGCAACTGGCATGTCTACAACTAGCTTCAAACTTGCAAGCCACTCTGCTCTATAAAAAATATGTGTACGAAAGTCTTAATTAGTTGTCATCTTATTAGTTTTAATGAAATCACAGAGAACAGTAAACAAATAAAAATAAAGCAATATTTACCTGCATTAATATCTGAGTCAAACGCTGAATCTCGTTGTGATAAGCTACACTCTCTTTATGCTTAGTCGTAACGATGTTAACTAATTCATTCCTAGAATTGGTCAGCTCTTGGAATTGTTGTTTTAAATCGTTGTACATTCCTAGACCCTCAGCAAGCTGAGCTTCATAGTCAAGCACTAACATGTGCTTTTCTTCTGTCAACGTATCGATGCTGGCTTTCAGTTTTTCCAAATTTTCCACGTCTTCTCTGATGGATGGAGTTGATTCGTCTTCAACGCGCTTTTCAGCCTCGGCTGTTGCCTCAGTGACCTCCGTCGTTTTTTCCAAAACCTTCTCAGACGCATCGACCTCATCTCTCAAACGTTCCCTTTCTTGCAACAGCTCATCATACTTGAGTCTCAAGCCTTCGAGTTCTCTTATAGTGGTGCTCAAACTTACTTCCAAGTTATTCTTCGAATCAGTCATCGACTGTAAATCTTTACAAGCTGTATCGTACTGCAATCTGAGTTTCGTCTCCGCCACTTTATAATTCTGCAGCTTTTCGGTTAGTTGTTTCACCTGTATTTCTGTATTTTTTCTTTCGTCTTGTTCTAGAGATAACTTTTCCCTCAGCACGATCACACTACATTTCATCTCCTCAAATTCTTTAGCGAGATTTTCATTTAGACTAGTTAGCTTTTCGTTGTCTTTCAAAAGATACTCGATCTTCTGTTTGGCTTGTTCGAGCTCTTCTTGGCCGTTTATCTTGAATTCGCTGAGCTGATACTCAACGTTTTCGTAATCCGTTCGCGTTTTTTCTAAAAAGGTCTTCAAATCAGAATTTTCCTTCTCGGCGATTTGGAAGTTCTGCTTCATATCATCAAAATCAGTTTTCAACGTATCATAATCTATCTGCATTTGGTCGAATGTGTTGAGCAGTTCTTGGTATAGCTCTTTATGTTTATTCACCTGGAAAATTAGTAAAGTTTCGTTAACTTTCGATGGTTGTTGCGAAAAGTGTTATATTTCAAAAGGCGAAAAATAAAATCACACTTCAAACTACGATAGAAATAGTGCCAGTGCAAATCAGGCAGCTCTAGAGCGGTAGCAACTGTAATCAAGGAATGTAATGCCACCCTTCAATGCTCAACTCAATCCAATAATGTGATTCTCATAGTATAGGTCTTTGGTGTATCAAGAAACAAGGAAGTAGAGCACTTGGCAAGACTAGCGACCAGGAGCTCATGCATGGTCTTGAACCAATCCTGGAGATTAGCAGACGTCAGGACAATATCGCTCTAGAATAATGGGCATACAGGAAACTGGCTAAAGCATGGATAGAGATAGATGGCTGCAGGCAGGCCAAGAGGCACCCTGATGAGCGTCTAAGCCTAAGCTATTTGCTCTTGAATAGGAATGGAGAATCACTTAATCGCCTGGTAGGGATCATCACGGGGTACCCTAGATTCATCAGAAATCTGTGCATCATGAAAAAGATCTTGTCTACCCGATGTGTTGGAAGGAGAACAAAACCTCGTATTTCCTAGGCAAGTGTGCTGCATATCCACGTTGGTTCTCTTGGTTCCCAGCAAAAAAGCATGAAACCACGAGATAAGGGCAAAGTTTCACCGAGGAAAAGTCTTTGAATTTTATGAAAACTCACCTCAATTTCGGTATCTTCATCGGAAACTCCTCGCTTGTTTTGCTTCTCCAGATCATCAATCACCTTCTCTAAATCTTCAATTCTCCTGTTAGCGTTCTCTAATTGAGATTCCAACAGAATTACGTTATCCTCATTAGACTCTGAAATCGTCTGCAATCTGTTGTTTTTCAACATTTCCAGCTCATTTATAAGTAACTCGTTGTTCTTGGATAGCTCGCTAATCTCATTCTCGTAATCTTTGATCAACTTTCCTTTTTGTATTACTTCCTGGCTCAACATTTCGGAGTTGCTCATCAATTTTTCGATCTCGCGGTTCTTCTCGCTCAGCATCTCATTTTTTTCTTCGGTGAGACTCAGAGTTTCTTTCTCTAAAGATTCGCACTTGCTCCTGAAATCTACAAGTACGTTAACGATGTTCTCAATCTGCTTCTGGAAGGCATTTATATGGGGGTCTCGTTCCGAGCAGTGGATGCCCAAGTCAACAAGCCCAGTATCTTGAATCTTTTTGATATTTTCGGTAACAACGTTGATATATTTATCGTGCAATTCCAGTAAAGCTTTTTCATGCATCGTTTGTAAATCTTCCATATCCGCTTTCATGTTATTGTTTTCTTCTATTAATTCTTTGATTTCGTCTTCCGAATCATCAATCTTCTTCTGGAGTTTCTCGAGTTCCTCGTCTTTTACAGCAATAGTGTCGATTTGTTGCTGTAGATTTGTCAACTGGTCTTTGCAATCTTCTTCAATATTCTCTAGCTCTTGTTGCAGGTCCCGATCCATCACAGGATTTTCGCGTTTTTGAATTTTCAGCTCCTCCAGCTCGTCGTTCAAGGATCTGACTTGTTTTTCGTACGAATCTAAAATAAAAGCTAGTTTTTCGCAGTGCCTTTCATCTTGTAGACTTTTTTGCTCATACATTTCAATTTCGTTTCTAGCCTTTTGTAACTCGCTCATCAAACGCTGTTTCTCGTCCAAAAATTCTTCTGTCTCTCCCATATTTTCTTTGTACTTTTCTACTACTTTTTGCAACGTTTCTTCCGAGCTTTTCAGTACGCTTATCTCTTTTCTCTTCTCTTCCAGATCGATTTTTAGTTTCTGATTTTCCTGAAGAATGCTCTTGTTGTCTGAGTCGGTTTTCAGTGAACTTACTGATTTATTCAAGGTCGCTATCTCTTTTTCCATATTTTCAGTGTCTTTCTTCAACTTCTCGACAATGTTCTTCAACGTTTCTTCTGAGCTATTCAAAACGCTCACTTCTTCCTTCTTCTCCTTCAGTTCGATTTTCAGTTTCTGATTTTCTTCAAGTAAAGTTTTGATATCTATGCTATCCGTTTGGTCACCATTTTGCAAAGTATCAATTGTTTTCCTCAGCTCTTTAACTTCTTCCTCTAGTTTTTCTGCCTCCTTTTTATAGTCTTCAACCGCATTTTCAGAAGTATCTCCCTCCGAACGTACCAAACTAGATAAACTGGAATTCCTCATCGATTCAACTACAGTCTTCATATCTTCCACTTCTTTTTTAAACTTCTCTTCGTTCTTTTTGACGACTTCGTTCTCATTCTTCAAATACACTATTTCGTCTTCCAGCTCTTTTACTTTGATCAGCAAATTTTCTTTTATAGCTAAAACACCAACTAAGTTACGCTGATGTTCTTTATCAAGTTCATCTAACTGGTTTAAAAGATCGTTGTTATGCTTTTCCAAAGTTGCGATTTTCAGTTTCAGGTCGGGTATTGTTTCACTTTGATTCGAGGTGGATGGTGGATCTTCCGACCAATCCCAGCTGTCATCTTGCTCTTTATTTTTTGGGACCTGTAACAAAAAATTATCCGTATTTTTTATTGATATCCTGAGCATGTTTCGAGATCAATGTGAATATATATTTGCCCTTTCATAACACTTCTCAAGCTCGATGGGCTTTTTGCCTTTGTGACAGCTTATCATTGGTTTGTTCCAACAGAACTGGAACTAGTTCGGAGAAAGCGTAAATCGAAAACTTTGGTCAACAAAGGTAAAATTGAAACGGTGAGTGAAAGAACAATGAGCTAATAGTACGAAGATGTGCCAAAAATGGCAATATTATCTAAGATAGCGAAATTGTGCAAAATGCATAAAAAATATCCTTTCTATCCACTGTATACTAAATGATTTCGACGATAACAGATCTGATAAAAGAAACTATTGCATTCCACATTCAAATTATTCCCTTGTAGGTATCAGACCAATACCATTTTTTCTTTCACTTATCGCTAGCGTAACAATGTCATTGTTTGGTTTGTTTAACAACTAATATCGCGCCAAGTTTTACGGCTTCTCTCGTTCACCGCTTGCAAGAACGACAAACGTTTCAGGTTGTATGCGTCGTGTTATCGGCATCGCTCATTGTTTTTCATTGCTTTTTCCCGCCAATATTACGGGTTTCAGTGAACCGATATCGCTACCTACTGTCACGTCTCATATGAATATAGTGTTTCTGTCTATCATTGCTGGCTGCATGGAAAGATTGTGAGCAGGTACACATATTATCACATTTAGAACAATAGTTGCTGAACAATAAATAATAATAGCTATGGTATATTATAAAAGCATGTGTGTTTTTGGATACAGAAAAACTACAAGGTTTTTTAAAAAAAAAATTATTCTGTTTTTTCAACATATTCTCCCCATACCTCAATACATTCATGCATTTGGTAAAACCACTTGTCAAATTCTTGTGACCAACATTCTTTTGAAAGGTTGCTAATTTCCTCCTCAAATGCAGCGATTGTCTCTTCATCGGTGGGAAAAATGGCGACCTCGTAACTTTTCTTCGATCTTAGGGAATAAGAAGTCGCACGGAGCTAGGTCGAGAGAATAAGGTGGGTGAGGCAACAGTTTGACATCCTGTTCAGCAAAAAAATCGAGTGTTCTAGCGGCGCTGTGAGCGGGTGCGTTGTCTTGGTGCCATTGAATACCCCGCAGACCAGTCAATGGGCGGCTCTTGGATAGTTCTTGGAAGACTACAGGAACATATTTGGTTATATACCATTCAGAAGTAACTGTCCTTTGATTTTCCAAGGCTACCGTTGTGATGTATCCACTTTTAGAAAAAAAAATGCGACCATTCTCTTTCCAACACTCTTGGAACGAAGAATTTTCGTTGTAGACTGCTCACTTTCAAAGCACTAAACTAATGACTGCTATTTAGTCTCGGGATCATAATGATATAACCATGTTTCGTCTCCGGTTACGATATTAAAAGTGTTTTTACTGTGCCCATTATCAAATTTTTCAAGCATAAACTTTGCCCAGTCAACTCTTGCTTTTTGCTCATTGGGCAACAAATGTGGCACCCATCTGGAACACCGCTTCCTTAGGCGAAGGTGATCACGAATGATTGTTCGGACAGCTGCCGATCCAATTCCCAGCCTCAATCTCGGTGTAGCTTATATGTCAATATTTTTTTACCATATTTTGCACATCTTCTACAGTTTCCAGAGTAACAGCAGTGGGCGGTCGACCTGTGCGAGGTTCATCATCGAGTGAGTCCCGGCCCCTTTTAAACTCAGCAAACCAATTAAAAACTGTCGCCCTAGAAGGGCAGAATCCCCAAAGCAACTCACTAAACTTTTGTGAAATTCTGCTTGTCTTAATCTCTTTTTATTAATTAAATATTAAAAATCGGCCAACACTTAGAGGCATTCGAGACCGTGGCAAGGCAACTACTGAACGATTCAAAAGTTGCCTTTGCATGTAAGTACTTTCAACTTCAGACAAAATAGATGCGTGATCAAACATGTTTAAACTTGCATAGATTCGGAATATCTAAAAATTTTCAGCGTGACCCTCGTATTGAAAGAATCAAATAGCTTAAGGAATAGAATATCTTGAGGACATTTTGATTTTGAAGTTTTCTGGGGATTTACCTAATGCAATCGCAAAAAAATATTTCCCCTATGACACCTAAAAAAGAATGTAATAAAATCAAAGGCTAGACACGATAAATATAATGCTACAATTAAAAACTCTAGTTTCACAGCCATGTTAAAACTTCGTTAGCTGACAGCTTTATACATATAAAATAAAATGGCAAGTAACCTAGGTAGGTTTTATAAACAGCCAATTTTGACCAATCCCAAATCTAAGGGGTGCGAGAAGGGGCACTTCGGCGAAGATTAGAGGGCGTTTAGCCAGTCACACTACATAACGAAAACTTGTGCAATTTTTGTCACAACGACAAATTAGCACTCTGCTCTCCTTTTTAAAATTGTATATTCGGGACTGATTTTGACAGTCCAATGATGATTTAAAGATTAAATCGAGACGCGAACAGCCTACAAGCATGAATATTACATTAAAAGTGAATATTCCAAAACAACCGAATCAACGGTCAAGCCATTGAACATTATTTAAGGTAGTTTTAGAAAACACAAAATTTATGTCTATTTTTGGTACCAATATTTCTAGTCATGGAAACACAACTTGAATAGTATTGTCTCCATGATACAATGTATATTTTATGACTAATTGAATTATTCAGAGGCAAAATGAATTATTGTTTTGATAAAACTAACAACTTCCGTTCATTTCTTATAATTGCGCGTTGATAAAACGGCTGTTCATATCAGAAACCGAAAAATTCTGTTAATATTATACTTAAAACATCACCACGTTTGCCTGACACATTGGACGTTTTTAGTACGGAACGACCCTCAAGTACTCTGGCTGCCGCTTAAGACAGAGTTTCATTCTACTTTTTTCAATTACTGATACCTGAGGGATTGTAGTGTGATGGTCATTGACTCCTTGAAAAACGGCTAGGTAAAGCTAGGACCTCAACAACCACCTTACTCTTTTCAAGGGCTAAAAAAACAATACTCAATGAATTGTACCAACAACAGTCAACTCAATTGACGCCATTTTTTTAAGTCTAAATATTGTTTTAAATGGTGACTTTTCAGGTAAAATCTGTAACAGTAGTTGCTAAAATAGAACAGGGTAAAAATTAGACCCCTTTTAAAAAAATTATATAACAAAAGTAAAATTCGTCCTAAAATGCTTTCAACTTGTAATGAACTTGAATGCCTTGAATTTGTTGTGTCGCGTCATTTTAATAAAAATATTCAATTTCATGACTGAAACAGCGGTAGAAGTGTATCACGAAGATATAAACCAAAATGTGTTATGGTCGCTGAAACCCATCTGTATTCCGAACAGTTAGGACTAGTGTATTGAATTCGTTTGCTCTTCACCAAATCATTGCATAGTAAAATATGAATATTTCCTATTCTGTCTACATCATTCACAAATTGGACCGAAGGCTATGCATAAAATATCGCCCTGTACATTTGAGTGCTGAGGGCGACGTCCTAATACAGTCGTACTAGTCGTACTAAACACACTTCGAATACATTATTAATGAACCACGTACCGGTGTGATGTATAGGGGTCGCAGGAAGCAACGTACCTTGTTTACAAAGGTTAAATATATGTATGTGTGTGTGTTATAGGTTAGGTACCCTGTATATGTACGCTATTTTATTGTACCACCATAAACTTATAATGGCTTCAGCGGCGGGCGTTAGAATCTTTTATTCGCCCTATCGGCCGATAGCGCAGCTTTTCAATAAAATTCTCCATACACGAAAATGATATCACATTTGGAATGAATCGTATCTTGGACTACTGAAAGTCCTAAAATCTTCAATGATTTAAAAAATTCCCAAACATCCCAAAACCTAATTTAGCTGGATCGACAGTTCTGAAATACAATGAGAATATTTAGTAAACTGATAGCACTGCACGTGAAATACAGGATCAACCTACTTAACGCTATTTGTTGAAAGCTACACATCACGTTTGAAATTATTTGTTATCCTTATTCAGGTAGAAGGGAGAATGTATAGTATCAGCACTTGTTGAAACAGAAGCAGGGCAAACTAGAGTGTTAGTGTAAACGTGTCAACCTGACAAAAGCTGGAAGTGTCTATCAACATCTCAAAAAAATACATAGTACCCTAGGGGTAATCAGTTTATAGATGATAGGATGTCTTCTATCAAAACCTATTTTTTCAAATGTTCCAAGACGTCATGTAAGGTACGTTGTTGTGCTCGCCATTCATCTGAGTTTCTCCCACTCGAGACCGCACCGTTCTGGAGAACACGCTGCCCTGGTCAGTAATCCTGGCTTTATTAGATAAGCTTAGTGGCGTTACATTCGACTCCATACCGAGGGCAATTGTAAGTGTTGAGTTTGAACGAAAATTAGAAGAAATGCCGTATAATTTATCAGATTCAATGCAGTTAGGTCATGCTATATTCACTCCCTCCATCTGTACTCGCCATGAGAGGTCATAGACTACAGCACTCTGCGAAGTTCACGGATACCTTTAGAAAAAAACAATATGCCGCTCTAGTATTTGTTAGACACGCGAAACGCGACCCAAAACGAAAAATCAAATATTCAATTAACTAGAGTACTGTTCAGTCCTGACCTGTATAACAATGATCTAGTCACATGTAAAATAATCCGTGAAGAGCGTCAAGAAACAGGATATTAGACGATATGACTTTTCGTAGTTACATGACAAATATACTGCTGATTCTTATGTAAATGTAAACTGTAGGTATTTGATAATGAGCCGCGTTATCATCGCCATATATGTCTATTTATGAGGCGGAGTTTGTGCAGTAGTTGTATATTTTTTTAGGAATAACTATACGATACGGCATGGGAAAGTCGGCGATATCAGAACCTTTACTGTTTAAAATGTGCAAATAAATAGAATACGTATTTACAAGGCGGTCGAAATTCTTTATGCAAACGAACTGTCATTTTATTTCCCACGACGATAGGCGAGGGTAGTATTGTGAGTTGTCAGGGCAAAAAGTCTTGGCTTGTCTCTGCTTGGATTTTGAAGACATTTGAAGAAGGATATTGTCCAGTCAACATAGATATAAAAGCATTATTTGGAACACGATTTTCACCCACTTCAAAATGTCAGATAAATTTTAAATTTTGCATATTTATCAAGAAGCGATGACAAAACAATAGTTTAATATGAATGAAGCAATACGTTCAAAGGAATAACATCTAATATTTCTTCTTAACACACTTTATTAGTGTGACCTGTATCTGTAGAGACAGAATCTTTGAAATATATTGTCCCTCGTAACGCCCTTCAGACCCGTTAGTTAAGATCCATTGAAGAGCAAGTCTAATTCCAGCAGTCACGTAATTGTGACTCCAAATATCGAAGTACAAGGATAAATTCATCTATGAATAAATTATAGTTCAAAAAACTAAAAAAACGTTTTTATAGTTAATCGAACTAAAAACTAAAAATATAAGAATAAAATAATTAACGAGACATCCAATGTTATATAATTGATATAATATCTTACTAGTTATATTTCTAAATACAGAGTTAGTGTGAAAATAAATGTAAGTAGTACAAAACACTTCACTTTATTAGAATGACATTACTTTTCTCGTCAATCATTTTATTCTTATATTAGAAGTTATTTTTTATTTTTTAGTTCGATGAACTATAAAAGTGTGTTGAGATATACTGCAATGACGGCCGTTCAGAGGAGG
The DNA here is from genome assembly GCA_949316355.1 of Bruchidius siliquastri. Lineage (NCBI taxonomy): Eukaryota > Metazoa > Arthropoda > Insecta > Coleoptera > Chrysomelidae > Bruchidius > Bruchidius siliquastri. The sequence goes on along the minus strand of OX438534.1, from coordinate 9,451,606 downwards.
CAATTAAGGCTCAGCCTTATCATGAGTTTTGAAATAAAATAAATTTTTGGCTATATTATTTTTTCTTTCCGAAATGAACCTAATTTTGTCGATGTATGTGTTGATGATGCTGTCACGCCCTTGACTGAGTTACGTATATACCACCCGATTGCTCTATACAGTTATACCGCCGGGCGAGTCTAGGCTAAAGACGAAACATGCATGTCTATACCAGATCTAATGCATTACGTACTTACTGATATAATTAGATACATGCAACACTGTATATTCTCAAAGTAGCGAAATGGTATAGAATTACGACGGCGTTACCCGATAAAAAGTAACACAATATAAAATATAACGTGTAAAAATGCGCTTAGTCAAACGATGCGATGGTTACACAGCCCATAGGCAGCCAACAACCACCTTGTATGCTTTCCAGGAATACGCTAGGCGCTTATAGTTCAGTCAGTGGGTTATAGGGATTTTTGTTTTTGCGTAATGTAGATACGTGTTATTGCTTCCCAAGTATAAGCAAATGAAGCATTCCAATCGTGAACATTTTCGAATTGGAGATATGTGTTTTGGATATTTTGTAATGTCTAAACTTTTGTCACCTCAGTGATCTTCACTATGCATCAGACCTGCTACAGACATGCATGTTTCGTCTTTAGCCTAGACTCGTCAGTATAGCCTGGCGGTCTAGCTTTAGAGGGCAATTGGGTGGTATAAACGTAACCCATTTAAAGGTGTGATAGCGACATCGAAAACTCATCTTCAAGCGTCGCGCACTAAGGCGCTGCCCATTGGCAAGATACGAAGTCAAGGCAATGCAAATGTTAGGACCTTTGCCAATGGGCAGCGACATAGCGCGCGACGCTTGGTTATAATCTTTGTCCGGTTGAGAATTGATGAAACTCTTAACATCACGCGAAAATAATTTCATTGTTCTCATCGACCGAGCTATAAGCACCAAACGTATGTATATACGAATTTCAAAACATGAATATTCATACGCGACTACTGTACGATAAAATTTAAAGTGAATTGAATATTGTTTTGTTTCCTGAACGAATGAATACTAAAGAAATTAACTTTTTCAACAATAAAACGGCCAACATTGATTACTTTTACGTTTCTTATAGTTCGTTTTATTATTCTGGATATCAATTTTATTATTTTGATTGAACCGGGTATAACCGAAGATTTTTAACCGACTTCAAAAAGGAAGGTTATAAATTCGACCCATATGTATGTAACATTATTTGAATTGCGAAATATTCAGTATATGTACTACGTTACTCTAGGAGAACACCAGATCTTGAAGCAATATGCTCAAAAGGTGATAATACAAATGACATTTAATATTTCTTAACACACTTTTATTAGTTTGACCTGTATCTATAGAGACAGAATCTTTGAAATATAACGATACGGGACTCATCCAAGCACCGGTAAACTGAGAGAATACCCTTCAGACCCTTTAATTTAGATCCATTGAAGAGCAAGTCTTACACCAGCAGCCACGTAATTGGGGCTTCAAATATCAAAGTACAAGAACAAAATTATCAATTAATAAATTATAGTTTAAAGTATTAAATATACACACTTTCATAGTTGATCGAACTTAAAAGTAAAATATAGTTCTTAATATAAGAATGAAATGAGAGAAAAGCGCCCCACGCTCTCAATGACATAAATTTTCTCGTTATTCTTATGTTAGGAATTATTATTTACTTTTTTATTAACTATAAAGGCGTGTTTTTTTAGTTTTTTTAAACCATCATTCAATTATCACTTCCTCTCTTACATGAATGAGCGAGTAAGAGCAATGTTTTCGACCCACAGCATATCCATCCCTAAATTTCAACGACGAGACTAGGCTAAAGACGAAACATGCATATCTACAGCAAGTTTGATACATAGTGGAGAGCATACACTTAATATCAGTTGTCAGCTTCTGAAGTGAAACAGCCGAGATAACGACATCGTAAATACTGTTTAAGAAGAACAAGGGATGTCGCTGTAAATCAATTCACCCTTATTGACAGACATCGTAAGGGACATCTGTCGTCGCTCCAAGGTAGTCCAAGTGTTAGGACCTTTGAGTTCGAAGGTTGCCAATGGGCAACGCCATAGTTGCGCGACGCTTGGAGATGAGTGTTGAAGTAATCACTTTTGCGAATGTTGTCTAATTTATGAGCCCCAATATCTGTATTTCTCAAAAAATGTATGATTTTCGTCATTTGAACAGGATATCAAAATAAAAGTCCCTACAAAAATCCTGTTTAGTCAAAATTTACCAAAGTTTACTAGGCTATCAAGTGTTCGAATGAAAATTACATGTGCTACGGATATTGTTTATTATTTCTGACGTACTCAGGTCGAGAAATGATTTAAAAAATTATGAACTGCCCCGCAATCCATCATTTGATATTGTGACTATTAAGAATGGAAACCGATTGTTGAAAAACATTGATCTACAATAGACAAGCAAAGGGATTTGTTACTTCCCAACAACGAATGAACTAAATTCCTAACCGATTCTGAACTGTTTGTACATTTCCAGAATGTGGTCGCAATTCTTGATTCTGACTCAATTTAACAACGTACTTAGATAATCTTTTTTGTCTTTAATCAAGATGGTATGAAACTCCACATCGATGTTGGACCATGAAACTGATTATCAAATTTTGCAAAAAAACTGCAAACAAAAGACATGGTGTACGATACTGTTTGAATAAAATATACTTTTGATTTTTAATATGAATATGATATGCTGGAATATAGTCGTTTAACTTTTTCAATTATATATTACCATATTCAGAGACTGCAAAGGTTACGATGAACAATCGATCCAACACTGACTGTCAAGTCTAGAATTAAGAGTTTTGGTATGATTAAAAACAGTTATAAATATTGTTCCGTAATCCAGGGAACTACCATAAGGTTATGCTGTATCGGGAACAGATTCCATAAAAAAAAGTTCCCACTATCACTTGACACCACTTTGAAGAATGAAACAACAAAAAAGTTGATATGTGTATTGGAATCAGGTGGTTTCGATCAACAGGAAGGAAAGCAAAATACGCACCAATTAAAATTTTCCACATAAGACTTTTTTTTATCGGAGAAAGTTATGGAAAAAATTATAATAAAATAAGTTTGACACTCCAAGATACTGAGAAAATAGAGACGCATAAAAATTCAGTTTTATATTTTTTTAGGCCTTAATTTTGTCAAAAAAACGTTGTGGTGGTTCCAATTGTATAAAATGCATTGTTATTCTGATTTAAAATCAGCTATGTGATAAATTTGATCCAATTTGATATTACGTCATTAAGTGTATTTAAGAGCTGATTTTTGCACAATCGTTAAATCAAAATATTAAAAATAAAATGGTAAATTTGCTTGGCGCATTTTCCTAGATGAAAAAAGAACGTTCTCACTACTGAAAATTTGTCTAACTCGACGTGACAAAACAGATATACGAAATATCAACGGTTATGGCATTACAAAATGTCTTCAAGGCATGAGGCCAAGGACTATATAAGCATCAGAAAAATAAAAAAAATATGTTTTGATATGACTTTAGGTACGACCATGTGATCATGGTATAAAAACCATAGCATTTATGATAAAAAAGCATTTCGTGTAGTAAATTTGATCCTAAATCTGACACCCAGCTGCGCGCTCGGCAAATTTGAAGTGAGGGACGCCAAGTGGCAAATAGCAAATAATTCCAGAGGAAAAAGTGCTTTTCTATTTCTTTCTAATCTCGCTGCATAATACCAATTGCATTTGTAATGAATACGGCAAAATGTGATCAATAATGTGGGTTCTATAGAGCGCTTAACTGCCACATAAAATTACTCTCTTACCAAATCTAACAAAGCAGTGCTAAAAGTAATTAAATTCGGAAAAATTATACAATTCTCGAAAAGAAATTTGATCTACACAATTTTAAAGTCACATAATACAGACGGTATACGATGAAGCGATTCAAAAACCCTATAGTGCATTTAGTATCCAAAAATACTAAGCAGTATAACATTCTCAACGACTGATAAAGCTACCTACACTCCCAGCAACTGAATAATCTATAATGTCAACTCACTGGCTTTCTACACATAATTGCATGAAATCTGATATTAGACGCATTTATTTAAAACCATCATATTTTCAAATTGAATCACGGAATACTAAAACCGTTAACTTACTTGGTCAAGCCCTGCAGCCTTCCACTCCACTTTCGACACGATAAACTTCGGAAATGACATGCAAAGCAAAAATTATCCGCGGCCATATTGAGGCATGAAAAACAATTTGAAAAGCGCGTCGCGTCATTTAGCGGGCAGCGCCAGCTTGGATGTAAAAATCGCGATTGTCACCACCGCGAGTCGCGGCACAACCACCGGCCGCGGAACCACTGGCGCGGCAGCGTTGCCATTACGATCAATTTCCCTAGAAACTAGAAAACGTTATCGGTATTCGAGTTGGCGATGTTACCAAGGTGTGTATCTACAAGGTAATAAAAAAAATGACGACAAGTAGATTAACGCTGTGCCTCCTACGCGATGATATCAGTTTGAAAATTAATATTCGATTCGATTTAAGTAAAATTTATATGGTTTAGAATCAAAATTGAGAAATAATACGAATATTCCGATATTGAAAATTCACGTTTCCGGAAACATTCATAATTAGTCGCATTTTGGAAGCAGCGCTGCAATTTTCAAAATGTCAACAAAATTCAAAAAACGATCTGGGAGGAGTACCCCCCCCCCTCCACAAAAATCTGTAAACACTCCTGGTACCAGTGAGTCCAACTAACCCCAAAAATATCGCAGTAAGTGTAAACCTTGTAGTGACAACATGAATAGGTGTGAGCAAAACTACTCCCGAATCAACTGAGGACTGGATTGGACTGTTCCTGAGTCACAAATAAAATATTGAGCATAGATATATTACTAATATCATATTACTCAACAATTTTACTTCCTTGAGTGCATTCATACCAGTGCCATATCCCATATATTCTGGAAAAAATCCGAAACGACTATAAAATTGTAAACAATCACTCCCATTCCGAGGTATAACAGAACGAAATGTGGCATTTTAAAAAATACCATATCGGAAATTGTATGTGTGCGTATGTTTCAAGTGAAGTCAAACAACCGTTTCCTCCTCCTAGAGATAAGCCGCGTTCCTTTCGTTGATCGTGTTAAACAAATATCGTTAATCATACGAGCTCGTAGCCAAGCTTCAACCAGACGCAGCCAACATCGACGTGCTTAAAAAATTTGGAGTCAAGTAGGTTGATGATGTACCTTCCAAGCAATGGTACTTCTTTAGAAAAAAATAATAATTGATTCAGATTTTGCAGCTGTTGATCTTGTTCTCAAAGACTGGAAAACCTCAAGTTTTTTATGATTTAAAACAAATCCCAACATTTTTGAGTTTCTCCCTCTACGTCAATATAATTACGCATTCGGTGAAACCACTTGTCAAATTCTTGTGACCAACGTTCTTTTGAAAGGTTGCTAATTTCCTCCTCAAATGCAGCGATTGCCTCTTCATCGGTGGAAAAATGGCGACCTCGTAACTTTTCTTTGATCTTAGGGAATAAGAAGAAGTCGCACGGAGCTAGGTCCAGAGAATAAGGTGGGTGAGGCAACAACAGTTTGACACTTTGTTCAGCAAAAAAATCATTCAGAAGTAACTGTCCTTTGATTTTCCAAGGCTAACGTTGTGATGAATCCACTTATCCACTTTTAGAAGAAAAAAAAGATGCAAGCATTTTCTTTCCAACACTCTTGGAACGACGAATTTTCGTTGGAGGCTGCTCACTTTCAAAGCACCAGACTAATGACTGCTGTTTAGTTTCAGGATCATAATGATATAACCATGTTTTGTCTCCGGTTACGATATTAAGAGTTTTTACTGTGCCCCTTATCAATTTTTTTTAAGCATAAACATAGCCCAATCAACTCTTATTGCTTTTTGCTCACTGGTCAACAAATGTGGCACCCATCTAGAACCCCGCTTCCTTAGCCGAAGGTGATCATGAATGATTGTTTGGATCGCTGCCGATCCAATCCCCAGAGAAGCCTCAATCTCGGTGTAGGTTATATGTCGATCTTTTTTTACCATATTTTGCACAGCTTCTACAGTTTCCGGAGTAACAGCAGTGGGCCGTTGACCTGTGTGAGGTTCATCATCGAGTGAGAACCGGCTTCTTTTAAACTCAGCAAACCAATTAAAAACTGTAGCCCAAAGCAACTCACTAAGCTTTTGTGACATTTCGCTTGTTTTAGTCCCTTTTATAGTCATACAAAATCATAGCTCGAAAATCGCGACTACCCGGTTCCATTTTCACGTTTAAATTCGGCCAACACTTAGATGCATTCCAGACCGTGGCAAGGCAACTACTGAACGATTCAAACGCTGCCTTTGCGTGTAAGCACTTACAACTTTAGACAAAATAGCTGCGTGCTCAAACTTGTTTAATCTTGTATAGATTAGAAATATCTGAAGACTTTCAGACTTGACCCTCGTATATAAAGAATCCAGAATATAGGCAGACAGACCAACCGACAAAACATCTCGAACTGAAATATACAATATAATACTGGGCATTCTATTAAAAAATGCAATTTTGGCGCGCCATGACTCATGACCAACCCTGCATAATTCAAATTTGTACTGCCTAATACAATTTTAAACTTTTGTATTAAACTTTTTTCGATACCTTGTATATTTTATGTAATCATCTATAATTTCCAAACTTTCCAAAGCCCTGTATACGTTATCTTCGAATCTTGAACGACAATGTATATCGTTTAGGAAAAATTATATCCAATGACAAATTTATCGACAAAATTCAGTCGGGTCGATCAATCAACAATCTACTTACCAAAGTACGACCACTAAACCACAAACGCGCGCTAACAATGTGCAAAAGACCCAAACCCGGGGTGCAAAACGAGTTTTATACCGTTATACCCGTTCCCATAGTTACTTCTGATAAGCCCAAATCCAATATTATTAGCCATCGATAACACGTTACAAAGTATTGGAAACATTGGTTATTATTTTATTGATCGACGTTATTCCGATGAACGGCAAATATTTGAAGTACATGTGATTAACGGATATCTATGGAAGGGTGGTCATACTTTTTTTTATAGATAACCTTACGCAATACGTATCGCCAGATTTTTTAACACAGTTTGCCATATTTGTTAGATATTATCCCTACTTTAGCCAGCCATCGAATGTGGTTTATGCTCTATGGTGCATAATTGTCCATTTCAATGTCCAGACACGGGAATTTTCAGTATAAATAATAACAATGGCTGTATGGTTCTACGTGGCCACCTAGATCCCCAGATCTAAACAGTCTACAATTTTTCTCGAAGGGGTATCTTGAGAGGTTGGTTTACATTACGCCATTCCATACTGAAGACGAGTTCGGAAATCGTATAATAGTTTGTTGTGATAATATCAAAAAACCTCCGGGATTTTTTCAAAGGGCACGAGACTCAATTACAAGGATAGCTGAAGCAATCATACAAGGCTCACGCTGAAAGTCTTCAGATATTCCTAATCTATACAAGTCTAAACAAGTTTGAGCACGCAGCTATTTTGTCTGAGGTTGTAAGTGCTTACACGCAAAGGCAGCGTTTGAATCGTTCAGTAGTTGCCTTGCCACGGTCTCGAATGCATCTAAGTGTTGTTCGCATTTTAATGTGAACATGGAACCGGGTAGTCGCGATTTTCGAGCAATGATTTTGTATGACTATAAAAACAAGCGTAATGTCACGAAATTTTAGTGAGTTACTTTGGGGATTCTGCCCCTTCTAGGGCTACAGTTTTTAATTGGTTTGCTGAGTTTAAAAGGGACCGGGTGTCACTCGATTATGAACCTCGCACAGGTCAACCGCCCACTGCTGTTACTCCGGAAACTGTACAAGCTGTGCAAAATATGGTTAAAAAAATCGACATATAACGTACACCGAGATTGAGGCTTCTCTAGGGATTGGAGCGGCAGCGGTCCGAACAATCATTCATGATCACCTTCGCCTAAGGAAGCGGTGTTCCAGATGGGTGCCACATTTGTTCACCAGTGAGCAAAAAGTAACAATAGTTGATTGAGCTAAGTTTATGCTTGAAAAATTTGATAATGGGCACAGTAAAAACACTTTTAATTTCGTAACTGGAGACGAAACATGGTTATACCATTATGATTCCGAAACTAAACAGCAGTCATTAGTTGGGTGCTTTGAAAGTGAGCAGCCTCCAACGAGAATTCGTCGTTTCAAGAGTGTTGGAAAGAAAATGGTCGCCTCTTTTTTTCTAAAAGTGGATACATCACAACGGTAGCCTTGGAAAATCAATGGACAGTTACTTCTAAATGGTATATAACCAAATGTGTCCCTGTAGTCTTCCAAGAACTATACAAGAGCCGTCCAAAGAGTGGCACCAAGACAACACACCCGCCCACAGCGCCGATAGAACACTCAATTTTTTGCTGAACATGAGGTCAAACTGTTGCCTCACCCACCTCATTCTCCGGACCTAGCTCCGTGCGGCTTCTTCTTATTCGCTAAGATCAAAGAAAAGTTACGAGGTCGCCATTTTTTCACCGATGAAGAGGCAATCGCTGCATTTGAGGAGGAAAATAGCAACCTTTCAAAAGAGCATTGGTCATAAGAATTTGACACGTGGTTTTACCGAATGCGTGAATGTATTGAGGAAGGGGGAGAATATGTTGAAAAAAACAGAATAAAGTTTTTCAAAAAATCCTTGTAGTTTTTCTGTGTATAAAAACTTTCAGCGTGGCCCTCGTATTTGCAGGTGGTTGCGAATTGCTACAGTTAATCTACCATGAAAATATACAAAACATATCCATATGAATTTGAATATATGGTTTATGAAGTGTACATAATAAATCTTTATAGGACTTGACACTTCCCCCAACCCCCCGCCGCCTTCCCCAATTGCACCCCTCCAAGGTATTTTTTTAATTATCAGGACCTCTAAAACCCCTAACAACGGAATTTGAACGTTTTGTTTTCGTTTTTCGCCCATTATCCCTTCGCCCCTCAATGGATTTTCGAAAACTATAGGTTTTCTATTCTTGGCCAAGTATCTGCTGTTTAAATTTCATCAAGATCACATCGGTACTTTTCGAGTTACTGGCGGGTTAAGGATTCCGGACAGACAGACCGACGGAAATGAGTGACATGATTTCATATTTTTTTACTTAGCATTGTTCTGTGTGGCAGTTCATCATGAATGAATGGTGGATCGTCTGAAATTCAGGAGGTTGTAGATTCGATCCCCACTGGCGACAAATTGGCCTTTCTTATTTTTCTAACTATTAGTTCAGTCCCTCTTACGCACTGCTGTGAAATACGATATAAATCTGTGATAATTTATCGTGATTTACTCGAACTAAATTGTCCGAAAAACCTTTGAACTCAAATTCAAAATGTGTCAGGATTACAATACTTAGGCGCCCATTGGCGTAGAAAGTAGAAGCTTTTTTAACGAAAGAGTATTATACTCTTCATATCATTTGTGCTGCGGTGAAGAAACAAATTCCATGCGTTTCAAATGAAAAAATACACAGTAAATCGCCCTGATAAACGACGGTGGAGTCCCACTGGTTGGGAATTATATAATTTGTCGCCCTTATCGCTGACTATTACCTTCAGCAAACAGAAACATCTGTCTGTTGGTTTTCGATAACAGTGTTTAATATGCCGGGTACAGTTAAGCGCATAAAACGCCGTCGTTGTGTGTTCACAGCCATAGTCGCGGTCCGGGAAAGCTAACAAACACCTAACTACGATAAAAATACGAAGTATATAGATTAGGACTGAAACCGTTGCACGTATACAGGGTGCTACAAATATGAATTATATGGATTTCATATAACCTTAGGAACCATGAGGATTTATTCATGTATAGCCCGGATTTTTGAAAAAATTTTGACACGAGGATATTACAATGACATGGACAAAGATTTGGGTTGTGGGCTGGAGGTAGAGCGTGGAGGAAATCTCTGAAAACGTTATGAGGAAAAAACAATTTTACTTCCTACGCCAATAGATGGAGAAGTATTGTAATCTCGTAAAATTTCGACTTCGATCAATAATCTTTTCTGCAATGAGTGGGCAGGTACCCAGTTATCTCAGTTGGAGAGCGTCCAACCGGCAATCGGAAGGTGTAAGGTTCGAATCTCGCAGCGGGCCATTTTTTTCGGATTTCAAAATGCGAATTGTGTATCAGCTTCTACCTTGCGAACTAACCAAGTAATTGTCATATTAACCTTTCTGTAAGTCACATACTTCATCTTAATAATTTCAGAATTTTTTTAGAAAAAGTAGGTAAGATTTTTTGTAGAATTCAGCTATTGCTACTGTGAGTATTACACCAAAAATCATGCTGAAAATATTTATTGTCAAAGGTCACAAGTATCAGTTATTCCTACTTAACATAGTGTTTTTATATTGTAATAATCATAATCATAGAAAATTACAATAAGAATATTCCTGAAGAAATTTACCTCGATCGCTTCTGAAATACGAGACCGACCGAAGAGTTCCGATTTAATATTTTTTTTAGTCTGACGAAGATTTAAAGATTATATCGAAACGCGTTACAAAAACACTTTTATTTGTGATACATTATGTGTGAATGCCAAAATTTTATCTTAACTCGAAAGGGTGTCGAAAGTCGGCGTTCAAAGGTCGTGAAAAATCGACAGGTATATACATAAAAAATATGGAAGAAAACTACAAGTACTCGTAGCTTGGCGAATCTAGTAACGGTACCTGTAACACAAATTGTTGAGGGCCCCCTCTTGGCGACAAGCGACCCAAACTTGGTATACTAGCGTACAAAATGTGGCCCCGGAAAGGCTCATTACGACATATCTTTGGTTTCTTATGGAGTATTATGTAATAGGCTGAGTATAGTTAAAGATTTTACAACTATTAGCCATAATTCCATTCAAGAACATTCTGCTTTGAGAACGCTGAATTAACGGACATCCCCTTCTAGAACTGGGAAAGTACTTTATTTTTTAAGTGGAGAAATATTAAGGTTAACGTTTGGGGGAGGGGGGGGGGGGGGGTTAAAAAATGAGGTATTGGAAGAGTACCTTCTATGATCTATAAAATTTTGACTCCGGTAATACTCCGTTCTTGTTAAGAACATATTATTGTTCACACATTTGCATTCCAATCACAAAAATGATTATTGTCAAGAGCTATGGAATTTTACGACGATACATCCGACTTATAAACATATTATATTTTTGATACATTTAAAATGTATTAAGCAAAATTTAAATTTGTTTCACAAGTTATAACACCTTTTAGGACGTTGTTAACCTCTTATATCAAAGGGAGCTTATTTATTCAGTTTCTATTTTAGCGACTTATACTGCGAATTTTTCCGTATTTCGATCGAATTTTGGAGATCATGACAACGTACCATTTACCCTCTAAAAAAATTGCATCAAGTAGATTGACTCTGGATTCACATGCAATCATATAAGTTTATTGGAGATTTTGAGAGGATTTTAAAGCTGCTTATCCATTTATGTTTTTGAAATACTGGAAAGCATCGAAATTTCTAAAAACAGTTGGACTTTTTGAAATTATAAAAAAATTAAAGCTTGTTTTTAAAATTCAATTTCAAGCTGAATTAAGAGCATATATTTTTTCAATTACAGAAGGTGTAAAGGATTACTGAAATAACTCACAGATATGGTGATAAATCATGAAAAATTACCATTTCTATTTTGGTTATAGACATTCACTGCTCTGTGAAATTGAATTTTAACATAAATGTATGTTGCATATAAGTGTTAACTTAATATCATCAAAAATTGTAGTACTTTTTCCTGAAAATCAGGACAATTGCATATCCTTCAACAAATAAGGTTTGGACTTTTCTGTATGTTGACAAAATTTAAAAAAATGTTTTTAACAAAAAACTGATTGCCTTGAAAGTCATGTGCTTGATGTAGCTATAAATATGAAGCTGAGTATCTAATTTAGTAAGCAGTTGTGAAGTAGCCTCATTCCATAGCTGATGATATGATTCAAATAATTTTTATAATCAAGCATTACTTTTAATCCTATTAAGTTTAATTTTACATGTTTCAGTGTTGGAAACTCCACATGCATGTTTATATGTGATGTAAAATTATAATTAATTATAAAACAGAATAAAAGCAATTACCACCAACTGTATGGCATACAACATAATATTCTTACAACAATCACTTACTTGATTCTCCTGTTTCTTCAGAGCTGTTCTCAAGGATTCTATCTGGAACACAACAGTACTATTAAAAAAATCCCTGCATTATCATGCACTATTCTAGACAAAAATTTATAAAATTATGCATCATTATCACAAATCATGTTTATATTTATTTTTCAAGTCAACAGTCAAGGTTACATGTATTGTTAATACACCTGTACATAGGTAATTATTGTGGCAGTTAAAAAGTTCATTTTTAAAATGGAATGATTGCGATATTGCAAATAGAGCTGTTTTCAAGAAATAAGTGATAACTGATAACAAAACCTCTCACCTCCTGCTTTTGATCCTCGTATAATTTTTTGTAGTTGACGCTGGAAGTATCTTGAGCTTCTGCAATCAAAATAATAATGTTTAACGTGCTGTACGTCGTAGTACTCGCAGTTTCACTGTGTATTGCACAAATGCATCCACTTACCATCTTCCTCTGTTAGGACATTATTCGCAAAAGTGGAAATATGACCCTTGATAGAATTCAAACTGTCGTTGAAATTGATCCACGACATTCTTCAATAAAAATATCATTTATCCCAATAGAAGTGTGAACACAGATTTTCAAATTTCATAGTTTTCCCTAATCTTGTTTTGTCTATATTTTTCGTATCGTAAGCATGTGACGTGTGTGACGTACTGCTGACATTTCCATGACATATGACATGGAACAGGATAGAACTAGAACGTACACGAAACATAGTTTTTCGTTTATTAAGCACAGTTCATTTGTGAACCAGATAGTCATATGTAGCAAAAAGGATAATTACAGCGCCATCTACCATAGCCGTCACTTTTGAAAACCATCTTTAGGATCATTCATTTTACTTACCATTTTATCTTTGAATAATGATTGAATAGCATATTCACCGTATTTTTTGAAACTTATCATGTGGTTGTTTCGTTGATTTGTGTTATAGTTTTACTATCTGGTCATAAATACCACATGTGATTGAATTGATAAATACTAATGTTTTGTCTGGCTCGACAGCTAGCATCAAAATATGAAAGAATAAATTTTGTAATTATAATCATCATAGACGTTCATACTTTCCCAGGAGGACAGCTGTATTTTCACTTAAAAGGGTACAATAAAGGATACAGAAAGTGCCGAGCCGATTCAGTATCGTCACTTCCACCAACAGGTGATATATTGTTTCAATTATTTATTGGATAAGCCTATTATATAATTAAGAAGATAAGAAAAATATAAGTACATAATTGTAATCATCAAGAACAAATCACTTTCTTAGTGCGACCTTCGATTGAGCCCAGTTGATTGATCAAACTGATATATTGTCTAGATCACTATTTGTCTTAGGTTATTTATTGTTTTGTGCTGCACATGTGATGCATCATAGAAACGTCTATTTTGATTTGACAACCAGACAGCAGTAAAAATATTACTTTACAACAGATTCTGGTGAAATAATAAAAACATCAATTGTGTAACGAATTCATTGATTATGTGCATATATATTTACCTTTCACATTTCGGAATCAGTTTTCACGTTTCAGGTGTGTTCACTGCAGTTCTAACATGAGATGCGCCCCAATGCGTTGCGTTCAATAATTTGTTTTCATACACGTCACAACTGAAATACCCTTACAAACGATCGGAATGGTTGTGAGGTTTCACCTTTTGATCAAATCAAGCATCTCCTCTTAAAATGCAATCAAATCTGAAGACCAAAGAAATGTTTATATTGAGGGCTTTGGAGAAAATATTGAATGACAAGGAGATCAAGAGGTCTCACCACTCGCAGCTAAAGAGGGCCTGTGAAGCTGCACTTGGTAAGTTTTGTGTAGAATATGAGTATTTCAAAACGTGGCGATATTAAGTATGCAGAACTTGAAAGATAAAATTTCAATATAACCCTTGAAACTTATGTGGTTGTCTCTTTGGTTCATTATACCAGATACAAATGGCTGGAATATCTTTGTTAAAGTTTGGTTAGCCTTTTTCATATAACCATATTTTGTGTTACTTTAAGTCAAATATCCATATTCATCCTCAATAAATTATCTTCCAGAGCAAATAAAAAATGAGACATCAGCTGAACTGAAAGAAATCTCTCCAACAGAGGATAAAATCTCAGATGCCCTACCTCAACCTAAGAGTGGAGATGTTAGTGCACTTACCACTGAGAAATATTTCCTTCCCTTCGAGTTGGCTTGCCAAAGTAAATCAGCCAGGATTGTTGTCACAGCATTGGACTGCCTTCAAAAGCTAATTGCCTATGGCCACCTAACTGCCAATGTACCTGACTCCACCACACCTGGAAAACTCCTCATTGACCGCATTGTTGAGACAATATGTGCTTGCTTCACTGGACCTCAGACTGATGAAGGTACCCCCATTAGATAGATACCTCATTGTCTGTTGATCTTACACATATGATGTAACAATCTTCAAAAATAATGTATTAGTATTATATTTTGAAAATCAAGTAACAATGAGTCCATAAATTGTTAACTAATTCAAATTTTATATATGTATAATGATGTAACACTCATAAAAGATAATGGTGAAGATAAAGATATCAATTATTATTTTATTTTTTGCATTTTATAAGCTGCATTTTGTTATTTTTAAACTTGGAATTATGATTTATTCAATTATTTAAATACATATAACACCATTAAATATGCATGAATGTACAGACTTAAAAATTACACTATTCTAAAGACATATAAACATAACATATAAATAAATTCTAGATCACTCAGATTGTAGAAGCTGAGTAAGTGGGAGTATTCTTCTGAATTAATTAATAAATTGTTCTTGCAAAAAACAAATATAACAATAACTCTTTGGTCATTATTTACCATCCACTTTGTATTGCATTTGACTAACTATTTGAACAGCTCCACCATTAAGTTTTATTTGTAAATGATTTTTTGTGGTTGCATATATAAAAAGGAAAAGTACTTGCAGATAAGAGTGAACAGTACTTGCTTGGTGCATGTGATATTGATATGTATAACTTTTTTGGTTTTTCCAACATGAATGTTCATTTTAAAGGTGTCCAACTGCAGATCATAAAAGCCTTGCTGACAGTAGTGACCAGTCAACATGTTGAAGTGCATGAAGGGACTGTTCTCATGGCAGTCCGTACCTGTTATAACATATTCTTGGCTAGCAAGAATCTTGTCAATCAAACCACAGCACGAGCAACATTGACGCAAATGCTGAACGTTATTTTTACCAGGATGGAGAATCAGGCATTGGAAGCAGAAATACAGGCAGAACTCCATATGAATGTAAGTTTTGATGATGTTCAAAAATCATATATGCATTAATTTAATGGAATACAAAATAATTATCAATTCATTTAATATTTTAAATTTGTCTTTATAGCTGTAGTAAAAATTAAGCAAACATATTTTGTTCTATAGCCCATAGCAGGATTTGAACCACAAATCTTCTGGAAAGATTCTCTACCAACTGAGCTATGCAGGCACCTCTGTCAATCAGTAGGAACCTTAACCCTACCTAACAGCATTCAGATCTATGCGAGGTTGCAGAGCTCAGTTGGCAGCACCCTCAACTATAAAGTGTGAGCTTGTTAGAGTAAAGATTTATTAGATTATTTTTTTATTGGATTTATAGGTGTCTAATGATACAAAAATATGCAATGGTACTGGTACAGACTTCAAACACACAAATACAGTTAAAATTGAACTACCGGAAGTTAGAGAGGTGGATAATTCTGAGGCAGTGGTGGCTGAGATTTTAGATGCAGTTCTAGATAGAGTTTTGAATGAAGTTACAGAGAGAACGTCTTGTACAACTAATATGAATAACAGTGTTGATAATGAGACACAGAGTGTTACTTCTTCTATAACGAGGTGAGTGAACATTTTATCGGAAATGAAAATGATAGCAAGAAACACATTAGTATTGAGTGATTTAATCATAAAATACAGTGGATTGCTTAAAAAAACATTATGTGTAACCACTGTATCTTACTATGCCATTCTTATCAGCTCAATCATTTAACTTTTCAGGATACCATCTCAAGAAAGTATGGACACACAAAGTGAAAACGATTGTGCTGTCACAGCTAAGTTTGCTCACATCTTGCAAAAAGATGCTTTTTTGGTGTTTAGAGCACTCTGCAAACTTTCTATGAAGCCTCTTCCTGAAGGAACACCAGATCCCAAGTCCCATGAGCTGAGATCAAAGATACTGTCCCTACAATTATTATTATCTATCCTACAAAATGCTGGACCAGTTTTCAGGTAAGTAGTTAGACATTCTAAATGAGAGCTTTGCTTTCAAGTTTTATTCATTGTGTTACAATATTGAAGTTTATCTTCTTGGTGATATCTGTTAATCAAAATGGATATATCAATGACAATAAAATGTAGCATTTAGATGGTTAGATTTTTAATTTTAGAATGACAACAAACAAGAAAGTCACCATTATAAAATAATTTGAAAAATGCTCAACATAAATTACTATTAGGTTGATTAGATAGAAAATCAGGTTGAAGGAGGTAACTGGGAATTTGAAGCTCCCTGCAAAGTTTTAGAGGGCTTTCCTCAAGACAAAAACATGAAATAAGTATTTATATTCTGGATCCTCCTGTTAATAATATAACAAAGGGATGATTTAATAAATTTTGATTCAGTGACCCTGGAATGCTGTAGTTATGATGTTTATATCAACATTTTGACGTTGAAATTACCAACTTACTGACTTTTTAATTCTTTAAAAGAAGGACTCAAAAAATTTGTAGCTATAGTAGTCTAGTTTAGGGAAAACTAAACACTTTTTGGGCCTCATATGATGGGGAACAAGTAGACCTCTGATTCATATTCAGCGAATCTAAAAATTTATAGATATAGTGTTTCCCCATGCCCAGAATTTATTTGTGGGGTTTGATTTGCACATGCCAATTATCAAAATTTTTCGACGACCAACCTTGAAACATTTTCCAGATCCAACGAAATGTTTATAACAGCGATAAAGCAGTACCTGTGCGTGGCTTTGTCGAAAAACGGCGTTAGCTCCATTCCCAAAGTGTTCGAGCTATCTTTGGCAATCTTCCTAGCGCTACTATCAAATTTTAAGCTGCATCTGAAGATGCAGATTGAGGTGTTTTTCAAAGAGATCTTCCTTAACATCCTCGAGACATCAAATTCTTCTTTTGAACACAAGTGGATGGTCATACAAGCACTGACCAGAATATGTGGTGATGCTCAGAGCGTGGTGGATATTTACGTCAATTACGACTGCGATTTGGCTGCGGCGAATTTGTTTGAAAGACTAGTCAACGATTTGTTCAAGGTAAGTAGCTAGTTTCTATTAGTTATTTCAAGAATTGTACTTCCAACGCACATAGGGAGTGGGATAGCTATAAGTCGCATGTGGAAAATCGCTGTCCCAAGAATACAAATTCTACAGGCTGACGTTGACAGCATCACTCCAAAAGTTATCTTTGTTCAACCTTATGAAATTCTCACAGTTTTTGAAAGTTACATGATAACATCTACACAGATGGATCTAAGAAAAATGAGGGAGCTTGTTGTAGTAGTCTTTCCCATGCAGTAAATGGCACATGGATAAACATGCCAGCATAACACTGCTAGAACTGGCTATCATAACAACCATAGCCGAAGGGAATTCACTCATAGGAATGTTATGGGCAAGAATATTAGAATCTGCACAGACAGCAGACATCTTTCACGGACTCTCAAGTGTCACAGACCAGCAATGAGATCAGCACTTTGCTGTCACCACGCACTCATGAATGCCTCTACCAAAAATAACAATACAGTTGGTTAGATAATAGGTTAAAAAGAATATAGATAATATTAGCTAGTTATATTACAGGTGGCTCAAGGTAGACACTCAGTAGAATTGGGCGTGTCACCGAATCAGGAAAGAGCGATGAAACTAAAGGGCCTCGAATGTCTGGTATCAATATTGAAATGTATGGTTGAATGGAGCAAAGACTTGTATGTAAATCCCAACCTACAGTCAACGGTGGGTGAACAGGAGTCTCGAGAAAATGATAATGCATCACTGAGGAGTCATGGTGGGTCTTCAAATAGTCTTCATTCGAGTGAAAGTGGTGGAAATAAGGAGGTACTAGACTCTCCAGAGCAGCTGGAAGTACTTAAACAACAGAAAGAGGTAACTACAAACATTTTTAGCACCCACAAAAGCTTTATAAGAAAGAACGCAATTTATAATACAAAACATTCAACTATATAAATTCAGGAATAAAAATGTAACAATTATAATTTTGCCCCACCTCATACCAACAGACTTCCTCTACTCATTTTTCGTTACTTGTTTCTTATTCCTTTCTTTTTCACTGACTGTCTAGCATTGGGACTTTTGTGTCTTTGTTTTCCTATTGTCAATAAATAACTCATTATTCTGCTATTTGGTGCAGGTTTGGGAGATGGGCATTGACATATTCAACCGAAAACCGCGTAAAGGCATATCCTACCTCCAAGAGCAAAGCTTATTGGGCGCTAGTCATAGAGAAGTTGCTAAGTTTCTGCACACTGACGATAGACTGGACAAAACCTTCATTGGGGAGTTTTTGGGAGATAATGATGAGTTCTGTAAACAAGTCATGTATGTTTACGTGGATGATATGGATTTTGCCAATATGGACTTTGTAGCTGCTCTCAGGCATTTTTTGGATGGGTTCCGATTACCGGGAGAAGCTCAGAAAATTGACAGGTAAGTAGTTTAAATGTTTGGTAAAATGTCACTCGTAGTTTTCTGCTATTTTCTCTAATTTGGAATAGAAATTATTTCCAATTGTTTAATTGAGGGTTGATTACTGATTGGATGATCCATTTTAATCGTCGTCAAAAATATGATATCTTTCAAACATTAACTTAACATATATAGAATGGTTGACATTCCGACAGCAATATTTTCATTATGTGTTCAAACATTTGTGGTCACAGGTGTCTATTTCAGTACTGTCCTGACGAGTAGCAATGTGCTATTAAGATTGGTGTTGCATAAGACAGAAAATCAAAGCTTAACGTATCTCATGATCTGATCTGGTAATATTGGATTACGGAGGATTTCTCTCATTTATGGAGAATCATGATGAACAACTGGATATTTTAAGAGCTCCGGGACTTTTACTCGAGTGACGCAATGAATTCCTTCATTTATTATAACGAACATTTTTTGCAGACTAATGGAGAAGTTCGCGAGTAGATACTGTGAATGCAACCCCACCAACCACCTGTTCGCCAGTGCGGACACAGCGTACGTGTTAGGTTTTTCCATCATCATGTTGACCACCGATCTACATTCGCCCCAAGTAAAAAACAAAATGACAAAGGAACAGTACATCAAGTTGAACAGAGGAAATACGGAGAGCAAAGACGTACCTGAAGAGTATCTGTCGCAGATCTACGACGAGATTGCTGGGCACGAGATCAAAATGAAGAATACGGTATTTTTCAACATTATTTAATCTTAGAGTTTCGTTTAGAGAGTTGGACAGGTATTCTCACTAAATTTATGTTGGATCTTTGCCTTCAAGAGTTATAATTTGAATTGAATGAGACTCAGAGAACAGAAGTGCCTTAAAAACAGAAATTTTGAAGATTCTGTTTTGCTTGATATTTATCACGCTTCTATAATCCTGGTGTAATTTGATGCCCACCATTATAGTATTTTTCTGACTTCCTAATTCAAAACTCAAATCTGTCATCGTATAATGTTATTTTCTTATATTATGCAGGTGAACAAGCCAGGAAAACAGCAGATCAACAGCGAGAAACGTCGAAAGATCTTGTTTAACATGGAAATGGAAGCGATTTCGACAGCAGCGAAAAATTTGATGGAATCTGTCTCCCACGTCCAGGCGCCATTCACGACGGCTAAACATTTGGAACACGTCAGACCGATGTTTAAGATGGCTTGGACGTCATTTTTGGCAGCCTTCAGTGTAGGATTGCAGGTATGTTCATCATTTTAAATAAACTACTGGCAGAATAAGTCTATAGCTAATTTCTATGATTTTTAGGACTGTGACGACCCAGACGTAGCAGCCCTTTGCCTAGACGGTATCCGATGTGCTATCCGTATCGTGTGCATCTTCCACATGAGCTTGGAGAGGGACGCCTATATTCAAGCATTGGCCAGATTTACGCTGCTCACTGCAAACTCTCCCATCACTGATATGAAGGCCAAGAACATCGACACTATCAAGACGTTGATCATGGTGGCGCATACTGATGGCAACTACCTCGGCACTAGCTGGTTGGACATACTGAAGTGTATATCTCAGTTGGAACTAGCACAGTTGATTGGGACAGGTAGATTATTTTTAATAATCAATCGTTCTTGATGTAGTATCAGTTATCTATGTGAAATGTATGTAGCTCAAGAAATACCATACATAAAGACAGGCAGACGTACAGAAATTAGTTTCATAAAATAGGTGTGAAAGAAGTCTAGCTATTCAATAGCACTTAACTCTTAGCTCTCATTTGAGCAGACCGGGCATGCAACAGTTTTCTGTCGTAATTGGTCTAATTGCTCATTGTATTCTAACACAAATATACGGAAAAAACGCCAAATTAAATATCTATATTCAAAATATAACTACTGCTTTATCAAGTCGATCTTGAATCTGCAGGTGTTCGACCTGAGTTTCTTTCTGGTCCTGGTCACAAACCTCCAGATCCGAGCACTAAAGAGCACATTGGGCAAACCAGCTCTCAGAGCGTCGTGGTAGCTGTTGACAGGATATTCACTGGATCAACTAGATTAGACGGTGACGCCATCGTGGATTTCGTCAAGGCGCTGTGTAAAGTTTCACTTGAGGAGCTGGCTCATCCGGGACACCCCAGGATGTTTTCCCTACAAAAGATCGTCGAAATATCCTATTACAATATGGGTGAGTACAATAGATTATTTGATCGACATCTTAGAGAAGCAATGGGGTATTTTCCAAACAAAAAAAATTGACGGAATATTATTGATCTTCACGATTTGTATTACGCATGATTGAGCCTCAGTTGTCGTTTCAACCGACAATTTCCTGTTAGCAAACATATGACTCTCAAAGCCTTTATTTTGTACTTTAGTAGATATTTTATTAACACTGGTTTTCGTTTCACTATGAACTCTTCCATGGTTGTCGTAATGGCAAAAAGTATCTGTTACCAAACTAAACAAGTTTTCAATTCCGACACGTTGCAGGTAGGATTCGGCTGCAGTGGTCCAAGATATGGCAGGTGCTGGGCGAACATTTCAACACTGTGGGATGCAACTCTAACGAAGAAATATGTTTTTTCGCTGTCGATAGCTTGCGGCAACTATCGATGAAGTTCATAGAGAAAGGCGAGTTTTCGAACTATCGATTCCAAAAGGATTTCCTACGTCCTTTCGAATATATCATGAAGAACAACGTGTCGCCTACCATTAGAGATATGGTGGTGAGGTGTGTCGCTCAAATGGTCAATTCTCAGGTATGTATGCGATGTCCCGCTTTCGATGTCATTAAAAAATATTTCATTAGTTTATTTGAATATATATTAAGGTAGTTCTTACACTGACCACGTTTGTAGACCGTCCTTATTAGTATGCTAACAGAACCCTTTCTCCTTGTTGTCCCACTCAATCCTATACTCTTAGCGTTTAGGTCAACATATCTTCAATCACGCTTTGAAAGCTGCTGTTTTTTTCGTAAGCTCATGCAGGAATATGATTAACGGTTATTTGGCATTGTCACAGTGATTTGCGCTGTTGATAAATCGAAAGAATATATAGCGCCCAGAAAAATAATATGTCGGATATTTTAATTCATTAAAGAACAGCGTAACATACATATTACAGTGTCATCTTAGAACGATCACATAAAAGATTTCTTATTTTGGATCCAAGAAGTAAACATACAAAAACCCTTTTTTATGAAAAATTACATAACAGTAAAACATAAAAGATATAGCTATAAGTCAAGTGTCTCGAGATTTCGATTAACCATTCACTCATATATTAGATTGAATTTCCAAAAATAATCATGTTTTTTAGGATATTTTTGATGCAATATAGTATCTCGGTTATCTGCCCCTTCATTGATAGTCAAGTTAAAAAATTAAATACTTCGGTGTTTTCAGGCGAAGAATATAAGATCAGGCTGGAAGAACATCTTCTCGGTATTTCATTTGGCCGCTAGTGATCAAGAAGAGGCCATAGTGGAGCTAGCATTCCAGACAACTGGGAAGATTATCAATGAATTGTACGAGAAGCAGTTCTCTATTATGATTGACTCTTTCCAGGTAATTATCAAATTCGTGATTGAATTTATAAGAAATCTCCTCTTACAGGCTTGGCCGTGGTTGGACTTGATAGTTGATTTGACAGTTTCATGACGTCCCTGGCACCACACCAGGTTTCCAAAGATTATATGTCATATTTTTCAGGACGCTGTGAAATGTCTATCAGAGTTTGCTTGCAACGCCAGATTTCCAGATACCAGCATGGAGGCGATCCGTTTGGTGAGAACTTGTGCCGGTAGCGTGAGCGGAGCTCCAAACTTGTTTGCAGAGCACGGCGGAATCGAAAATGACGTCGCTGTATCTGAGGAGGATCGAGTTTGGGTTCGGGGATGGTTTCCTCTGCTGTTTTCGCTGTCATGCGTTGTTAACAGGTTAGTTATAGTCATATAAGGCCTTTCTAGAGAAAATGCAGGCCCCGTTTAAAATTCCTGAAGCCTAAAAAAGGACCGTACTGGAGATCTTGAAAGAACTAGTACTCTACCATGTGAAAAGTTAAAATTTTGAGAATATATCATTTAGGGCCTCTTCAGCACATTTTTTCCAAAGAGAAAGAAGACGACTATTAGGTGTCACTACGTAATGTGGCAATACTGTCCCCCTGTGTAGGTCAGACTGCGGAAGGCGATACAAAATTCTATATGAAATAAATATAGCTTAAATATAAATATGAAATAGAAAAAATAACAGAATAGCAGCTAAAGCAGACATTGATATTCTTTACGAAAAACAATAACTTTCAAAGTAAGAATCAGGCTATGTTGGTCTAAACGCTTTGAGTATAGAAGTGAGTGAGACAAGAAAGATAGAGAAGGGGAACGCATCGTTGTCGATCTGTACTACCTTTAGTTATTTAGAATGAATCTAATTGACTTTGCAAGTTGAAAATTTGTTCTATTTATTGCTGAATTCGTAAATCTTCCACAGATGCAAACTGGACGTACGTACTAGAGCGTTGACCGTCTTGTTCGAGATAATAAAAACGTACGGCAGCTCGTTCCAGCCGCACTGGTGGAAAGACCTGTTCAAGATTCTATTCAGGATATTCGACAACATGAAGCTGCCCGAAAAACAGCCGGAGAAAGCCGAGTGGATGACCACGACCTGCAACCACGCTCTCTACGCTATAGTCGATGTTTTCACGCAGTATTTCGATGTATTGGGATCGTTGCTTTTGGAAGAACTATATTCGCAGCTGCATTGGTGTGTGCAGCAAGATAATGAACAGCTGGCAAGGTTAGTAGCAATGACTGTACCTAAACAGTTATAGATCTCAGATCTACAGATTCCGACCATCCCTTAAAAGTAAATTCAGGATCTGACATTGATGTCCTCAAACTTTAAAACATACATTTCGGGAAAATTCGTCCTCATAATGGTTTAAATGTATTATTTTCTGTTTAGGTCCGGCACAAATTGCCTGGAAAACTTAGTGAACTCAAACGGCCATAAGTTCAGTGAAGCCACATGGGAAAAGACTTGTCAATGTATGCTAGATATCTTCAACTCGACCATACCTGCAGCGCTAATAACTTGGAAACCAGAATCTATGAAGACAACAGCTATTATCGAACAAAACGGTGATATCACAGTCAACAAGGTAACTATCAATATTCAGCATCATTTCTCTACTTTGTGGATGCTGTCTTTATTTTGAATTACTAAATCTTTGGGGTTCGGTCAAAACAAGAGTATTTTTTTTTCTAATGTTGACAGTTTAATTTATCCTCAAATTGTTCAGACCTTGCAAAGATTACGTCGCCGTTTTTTGTGGTGCTTGGTTAGTTGGTAAATGTTGGAGGTCCGGAGCCGCTGCACACAAGACAGTTCCTTTGATCCCACCATGAGCGAGACTGGACATTTGAATCTCCCTTCCTATATGTATGATGCTCTATTTTTTTCACATTTTGTATATGTGCTTTTACCCACCCTTTCGTGTATTCTAGGGTATACTAAAGAAAACCAGTTACTACGACCCGAATCTGGGTGGAGACTTCCAACTGTTCAACAGTCTGGCAATAAGAAGTGCTGTTCAGTTGGAATTAATACAAACTATAGACAACATAATTTTCTACCCTGCGACTTCAAGGAAAGAAGACGCGGAGACCTTAGCTCTGGCAGCTGCAGACATAAGTGGCAATGGATCGTTGTCAGAGTGTCAGAGGGAAGAGCAAGGAATGTACAGGTTGCTGAAGTCCCCGCATTTGTTGAAACTGAACGAGTGCCTTCTACAGTCGCACAGGTACAGTTTACGCAACTTTCAATATTTATAGCAGCTATTGGTTAGTGATACAAAAATTGGGGCACAGAAAAAGTGAACAACCATAAATGAAGTGTACTGTAGCTTCTCAAACATAACCTGTGGTTCCTCTTTGATTCATCGTACTCGTCTCGGCCATGTGTATGGGTTTAAATAACCAGGACTAGTGAAATGGTTGAATGAAGAGCCTTGTATTTTTTTACTGGTAAGTCCGAAACCAAGTACATGGTGTAATGCCACACCAGAAGCACATTGCTACTTGTCCCCCATTTGGGATCCACGAACCAACTATAAGAAAAACTTATGCAACCATCTGTATATTTAGAGAACATTGATTAGATCTTTTCCTGAAGCATACTCAACCAAATTGGGCCACAGTCTTCTGAGGAATTTAAGTGAAATCAACGTTCAAATTTATAAAGGCAGATTCTTCAGTCTTCCTTTTGAAATTGTTATCCTCTGTGCTTCTGATCTGCATTATTGTTTTGGATTTATCAACAATGCGAATGCATAATAGTTCGTACTAATTTCTTGTGTAAAAACAAAACATTTTCCTGGAGGCAGTACAAAACGTCAGTCATTCCATTACAATTAGCGACGAGTGGAAAATATAATGAAACAGAGACAACCACATGATGAGTCTCAGGAATGACAATAATATACTAAGTTAATTTTCTCCAAAGGTTTGCAAAGGCCTTCAACCTGAATCACGAGCAACGCAACCTCTTGTGGAAAGCCGGTTATAAAGGTTCCTCAAAGCCGAATCTCTTGAAACAAGAAACCCAGAGTCTGGCGTGTTCCCTTCGCATCCTGTTCAAGATGTACTGTGACGAAAGCAGGCAAGAGCATTGGCCAGCTATCGAAGCGAACCTCATACAGACATGTCAAGAAGCATTGGAATATTTTCTCCATTTGCAGAGCGAAACACATAGGGAAGCTTGGACTTCGTTACTGCTATTGGTGTTGACACGGTTATTGAAGATGCCAGATAGTAGGGTGAGTCCAAAGCAGAGTGATCAAAATTAATATGGATTACGAGTCAGAACTGCAGAAGAATAACTTTTCACTCGAAATTACGATTGGTAGTTCTGCCTGTAAATCTTCAATAAACACTACGACTGAGCTAAATCTTTTTCTCAGTTTATGAGATTTGTGTAGTTTTATCAGAAAGAAAACGTCAGTATTAGCGATTGCATATAATTTTATGCAGAATAACTCTAGAGTGGGTATTTTACTCAGATTACCTGATCCTTAGCGTAGTTTTTTGTCAACAGAGAAAGTTATCAAATATCAATAACAAATACTTCATTCTTGTTTCTAGTTTGCTGTGCATGTATCCAGATACTACCCGCTCCTCTGTGAAATAGTATGCTTCGACTTGAAGGTAGAGTTGCGATCCATCCTGAGGAGAGTATTTTTGAGGATAGGGCCAGTTTTCCACATAACAGCCACATAGTTAAAGAAGAAACACACTATTTTACGCGATAACTAGATACGACAAATAAAGCTAGTTTCTTGTGATATTCTAAAAAATAAATTATTGGCCATCATTGTAAATAGGACATAGGTTATGGTGTACTAAGTGGTGATGGTATATTTATCATCAGGAACAATGTTATGTTTTGTTAAACCACGTTAGTAATCGGTTTACATGATAAACGTTTTATAAACGTCAGTATTAGCGATTGCATATAATTTTATGCAGAATAACTCTAGAGTGGGTATTTTACTCAATGTTTTGACTAACATGCCTAGATGTCGCCATTGATAGAGCGTTGCTAGACAACAATATTTCATCGGAATAAGCACTTTATTTGTTCATGTCAGTGTTCTTTGCTTTTAAAAAATACTATCATTGAGGTTGAGTTCAACTTCCAAATATTCAATGATTTTTGAAATTGTGACGAAATACTAAACACAATAGAGTCGTCAATTCAACGTTTTATCTCAATCAAGCATTAGATATTGTGTATTTTAACAGAGTTTCGCAAATAAAGCTCTTTGTTAGGGAACGCGATTCGATTTATATTTCCATCTTCGTTAGTTTTTTTATAATTCGAAATGCGTCACTGAAAAAGATAGTTTCATTTGTGAAAATATGCTCAAATACACAATTTTTGTCTTAATGAGATGGAAGAGTTCCACCAGGTGAGAGCATCTACGATCTAATGTTGAATAATAGACTTTTTGGTCCCATTGTATTCCTATGAAGAATCAATCTAAAATCACTAAACCATTACAAAATAAGTCTTTAATCATTGCGGGATTTTGTAGATTGCAACTAGACATTCTAGTCTCGACAAATAGGAGTAATACGATTTCAAACCGCTCTCATATTTCTTCATCGTAAGTGGTTATATTCTAATATAATATGCTTATATTAGCAATTATGTTCCGAGATCACGAATCACAGCGTACCATAGGACATCGACATTAACATAAAAATTTCATGGCAAGCGATAAGGTGATGTTATCATTTGATATTTTTGCTAGAAGTTGTACGCCGGAAAACGTAGCTGTAAGTTTATAATGAAGCTATATGTAATCATAATGTATATATTAAAATTGTAACTATTCATTTAATAAATGTTAGGTTATTCAGATTTTGCGGTACATCTGTAATCTGTAATTATGAAAATACAAGTATATGAAAGAAGGTTCTATGTTAAATGCTAATCAAGGATTTTTGTTGATAGAAGAATTTGGTACACAATCAGTCGATTCTACATGAATACATGTCGCTTCGGAGATTTGGTGCATTCCTTAAATGCTGTTATACTATAAATACGATTAGCAACTTTCTTTATCATAAACCTATACTGCTGTAAAAGATCAATACAAAGATTCAGTGTTTCAAACAGTTAAAACATACAAATGGAGGTGAATTTATGCACATGTTGGATATATTTATTTAGGTACTTATGTTCAAATCTATAGAAAGTTTACTTTGCAAAAATTGGAGTTTAGGAATATTGTCTTGAAAATACAGTACTTTCAATTTTCTGTTACATTGTACCTGCAAATGCTGTAAGTATATAGCTCTACATATGTTATTGTGCCTTTTATAATTAGTGTAATTTATATATTCTTAATCAATAACACTATATGAAAATCTACTCTAAAATCAGTTATGATCAAATTCAAGGGATATTGGGCGTTAGCACATAAATCAATGACTTATCTTGTTGTGGCTGTTAATTACAAACGCTAGTGAATACCGAACGAACTTTACTGATTCAGTTGCCCTTAACTAAATGCAAAATGACAACAAAGCGATCATTTCAATTTTCAAAATTAATTATATTTAGTATGCGTTTTAAAAAGATTATCGTGCAAGGCTAGGTCATCCAGTAATTCACGTGAGGTTTTAGTTTACAGCTAGTGCAAGGAAAATGAATCAAGAGAAAACCACAGGTGGTGATGTAGTCTTTTTCAAAGGTTTTTAGAAACAACCAACATAACTAATGCTTAATACAAAACTGAAACGAGTCGGAAATAATTGAAACGTATAGATGGTGTAAAAATATAAAAAAATGTGATATCAGTAATTTTCTGTTAATGTCTATTATCCCTCGCATCTTGAGCACAGTATAGGTTCGAGTTAAATGCTTATGACAAGATGTTGATTACACATATATTAAGAAAATCTTCGTTAAAATTTTTGTTTCAAAATATAACGTTCGTTTTAATCACATATTTGTTTCATTACCATCTTCTTACCATTTCAGATGAATGGTTGTTGGAATTAAAGTTACCAAAAGCATCATATACATGACGGGTCGCAATCAAACGTCAAGCTAAAGGCGCACCTAGACTAAGCAACATATTACAACTGTATACAATAGATTCATTGTACGTCACATATCTGACAGAGCAGACTATAGGTTCGCTCTTTGTCAGTGTTGTGGGTCGGTCCGCCAGTTAAAGTTATCCAAATAAGAAAGGTATGGAGAAGAAAAAGGATGCAGAGGGCAAATATATATGAAATTCGTGAATTTTGCGTTATTCAAGAATTTTGAGGTACGATTTTGTGGTAAATTATTTTTTTTTAACTTGAATATGGATGGTTTTGTTGAACTCTTTTATTTTTTTCGATCTAAACGTGTGTGGAAAATCATACATCTAAGTCGAAACCTCATGGAGCGCCACCCAGCAACAGAAAAAATGAACAGATTCATTGGAAACTTGTAAAGCTTTTTCTTATGAAACTAAGATTATACAGAAAAATATAGATCACATTACTTATTCAAAAATACCAATCAACCTTTCCCAAGCTCAAATAAATTGAACTAAAACAACTAACTCAACACGTTCTGGTGCGATTACATTACCTGCCTTGCTAGGTCGACGCCTCACTCCTGAAGATTCACTGGAACATTTACTACTATTCTACAAGGATCAGGCAAACATCAATGATGAAATATTATGAAATGAATTATTGCATGTCCATAAAATATACATTTGAATTAAGGCCACAATTGAAAAAGCACTTAAATCTGCCCATCGCTACAACAGCAAGGCCAGGGTCAATGAATACATTGCAAAATATCAATCAATCAATTTCATATGTTTGTTAAACTCCGTGATTGCGGGGTGAATTGCCTGCTCGACCGACTTGATAGTCTTGATCTGGAAGTAGGCGCCGAAGAAGGTCTTTTTGACTTCTCCTGTTTCCTTTGTCTATCTGCTGTGATCATCGCCATTTGCTCTGGAATGGAGAAGGCAAAGAATACGTCGTGGAATGCGTAGCACGCTGATGAGACCTTGTAAAAAAATTGGTTATTATAAATCAAGAATTGTTGTCAATAAAGTAGTATAATAATATATTTATTTAGGTGGTAGATGTCCTTTCATTGATGAAACTTTTTCATTTTATTTTTTTTGTACTTTCCGAAATATTCACAAAAATCGCAGTTACTTGATAAGATTTCACGATATAGAATATCAGTAGGATTGAAGATTATATGTTTCTAACATTTTCAGTATTAACCAAATTCAGTTTTTTGGTAACTAGACCTTTTTGGAGTTTTCCTAAACCAATGCATATTTTTACCTGATTAATAAGCCTTCTATGTAGCTCAACATCAGCTTCATTAATATTGTCGGCACTGTGTAGTTGCAAAGCACATATCAAAGCATCTTTAATTGTCATTATTAAAGACTGCACTCTCTCAGTCTTCAACAGTCTACGTGTTAAATATCCTTTGGCATAGGCACATATCACCCTTGCTGCCCATTCCTGGAAATTGAAAACTTGAAAATGCTGAAAACACATCAAAGATAATGGGAAGAATTCACAGAGATTCAAAACCCCAAATTCATAGAAAATGTGCTTGGGTAGAACAGAAAGGCAATGCTACTTAGGCATTTGGATTTTACTGGAAACTTATGTTTCAGTATATGCCATTTCATGCCATTGTAAAAACTTAATTTACTTAAAGAATGCTCTAGGATTATATTTTATTGTAATTTAATCTGAAATAAATAAAATAGTTTTTTCATTACGAAACAAATATTTTACATTTAAAAAACCAATGATTTTTTTGTTATTAATAAACAAGGAGACTATTTGCCTACAATATTTGAAGTAACAAAATTCACAACTTACCCTCCTAATGCTGTTCATTGCTCTAGTGAAATATGGAGCATCATTGCTGAAACTCAACCTTCTTTGTCGGAGAATACAGCTATCAACAGCTGGTATTACTGCTCTGTTTTTATTAAATGATCTTTGCTCTACATATGTGGAAGTCATTTTTTGCCCACCAGGATAATATTCTATCTTTGTTGGACTGCTATTATTTTGTATAGTTATATTTTTATGCAACTGTTGCACATGATTGTCTTCATTCGAAGCACCAAAATTTTCATCTTTTTGATTATTTATATTTTTCTTCATTTGTTGTGTATTTTTATCATTTTGAACAGTTACATTTTCTTTCATCTGTTGTGTATCTTGATTATTTTGCACAGTTACATTTTCTTCCATCTCTTGTGTATCATTAGTCATATTCAATGTACCAAAATGTTTTTCTATTAGTTCTAGTATCTGTTTCGAGTATGTCTCAGGTATTTTCTCTAAAACCTCCATCAATTTTTTATCATCACCTTCTTCACCTCTGACAGATATGTGTTGTACAGAAATGTCTGTTTGTACTACTGCCACCTGAAAAAGATAATGAACTAGTTACTGCAATTATGGAACCACTTGTGCAAAAACATGGTTTTATTCCTCCAGTCATTTGAATTTTTTATAATTTATCACAATATATAAATGAATATTCCATGAAAAAAATCAATGATTAGACCTCAGAGAAACCCACATTTTAAACTCAAACACATGTAAATAATATGCAAAAAAAATTTAAATCAATCACAAAGACTTCTTAGACAAACACTGAACTATAATTATTTGAAAAAATGGATGTATCTACCTGAGGTGAATGGCAATCCTTGCTTTTACTCTCACTACAACTTATGTCATCAGTGTTTAACACAGTATCCATGCTGCTAAATTCACTTCTCTCAAATGGTAGGTAGTTGTCTTCCAGAGAACAGTTTTTTGCCAAATTATGTTCTGAGAGACCAATTTGGACATGTTTGTTGGTTTTTTCTAAGTGTGCCAAGAGTATAGGGCTTGGAGTATCTAAAGTATAGGAATTACTACGAATCAGTCTGGGTCTACATGGTGATGTTAAGTCTGATATATTAGAAAAAGTATCTGTAGATATGGAGTGTTTTTCTGCTTCTTGGTCCAACTCATCAATATCAGTTTTCCTGGAATAAGATTAGAATAGTTCATAACTAACACAGTTACTGTATATACTCAGTAAATTGGAAGTCTAGTACCAAAAAAAGTTTGATTTTGATATTTTCTAGGGTTTATATATCCTATGATCTTAATATACATGTTGCAAACCTACAGTTCAATATTTCTCTAAAGGAGCAACATATATGACCTTACAAAACAATATCTATAGAACTTACCTAAAAACATTGTTTGAAACTTGTGATGATTTGTCAAAGGAAAGAGTATGAGAAAGACTGTAAGTCTCAGTACTGCTGTTTGCTTTATCTTCTATGCTTTCCTTGTTACATTCAATGTCCTCCAGTTTGATATCATCATTGTTTAACTCAATTGTGGTCATATTTTCATTTTCACACTGACATTCATCTCTGCTCCATACTTTGATACCATTGCTGCTAAACTCTGTTACACTTACAATATCCACACTCAAATTTGATGCCTTCATGGTATCTGACATTGTTTTTTCTTGTTGGGAAAGTATTTTGGCTTGCATTAGCTCTTCAAGGTTTCTTTTCAGCTTCCTGCAATTTCGCAGTCGTTTTTCCAGTTTAACAGCCTGCTGTTTGAACCTTTGCAGTTCCATCCGTCGTTTATCTGTGATCTGAAAAGAATTGCATTCAGCTATTGATATTTTTTTGTTTGTACATAGCAAAAATAATAGCAATGCCACTAACCACAGGTGGTAAAAAATGCAATCCTTTAATCCGTATGCAGGACTCATAATTTTCCATGTTCTACTAATGATTCAGTGTCAGCGTTTATTTTGACTTAATTAACAGTCTGGAAGATCAAATTATTATTTAAAGTGTGAAAGGATCGAATTAACAGCAACCACTTCTAAAACTTAATAAAAACAAAACAGAAAACAAGAAAATAATGGAAAAATAACAAACGTCAAATTTGAGCAGTCTGCATGTGACATAAGAAAATCTGGAACACAAAACACTGAATATAAGGTCATTTCCTAAGATGATCAAAGTGCAGAAGAGGAACTCCATATTATTGAGCTATTAAAATTTAGGATGCAGTGCCATATGTGGTCAATTGAGAAATCAATCCAATGCCCACCACCTGTTATCTGTTGAATTCACTTTAATAATAGGCTATCATTTACTGTTGGAATCATTAATTTTTGTGCTTCTGGAAGATGTTTTGTATGCTCCCTTTTAGAACCTCGAGGGGGGGGGGGGGTGAGAACATCAACATCCACACAACAATAACAATCATTAGTGATGACAACAAGTGCGAAAAGGCAGATTCTAGACACTTGGCGCACCAAAGAAACATGCGAACAAAGTACTGAATTCGCGAGATCTTTTTTATTATGCATTATGTAGTTGTATGATGAATAAAATTAATTTTCTAAGTGTATACTCTCCACTGTGCATCAGACCTGCTATAGATATGCATGTTTCGTCTTTATCCTAGACCCTAGACTCCCAGTATAGCCTGGCGGAGAAAGCAATCAGTTGGTATATACGTAATGCAGTCATGAGTGTGATGGCAACATCAACACTCATCTCCAAGCGTTGTGCATGGTGTCACTCATTGACAACTTACAATTACGAAGTCAAAATAGTGTTTACGAAGAACAAGGGATGTCGCTGTAAATCAGTTCGCTCTTGTTGAGAGATCTCGTAAGGCACTTAGACACATCGGTCGCTGCTTCAAGGCAGTCCAAGAGTTAGGACCTTTGACTTCTTAGGTTGTCAATGCGCAGCGCCACCGTGCGTGACGCTTGGAGATGAGTGTTGATATCTGTTTTTTTATTCTATTATGGAAAAGTGGGATCCAAAATTATTAACCCAGATTCTTTATGAAAAATATTTTTATATGTACTTGGAAGGCAGAGCACTTTCCTTATCATGTTAGCCTTTACAGCCTGAATGCCCACCTAGAAAACTGACAATAGAACAATTCACATTTTTAGCATGTTGGAATCATAATATTTATAAGAAATATCGTTCTGAATTCGTATGCATCTGTGTTAAATGTTAATCACAAATGCCATTGCTAAAGGTGTTGTTCTGTCATTATACATCTCTGATTTCTGTCGACGTACTGTCGCCTCTTTCAAGGTTTTTTGATTCTGGAGTGGAAATTGGACGTGTGTGGAGGATGGAATGATTTTCAATTATTTTTGTGCTGGTATTTTTAAAAATTTCCAAAATAAATTATATTCAACGATTTAAAATCTGTTTAATAATTGACCTTCCTGGGTTGTTTTACTGTTTGTACATGGCAACCATATAAATAAAAAATGAGTGGTGACCAGGTTATAAAAGTTGGATCACGTAAGAGCCAAGTGAGTATAATAATTTATAAAAAATAATTTTCTATTATATTGCCTACATTTGTTTCCAGCTCGCTTTAATCCAAACCAACCATGTAATATCACTGTTGAAAGAAAAGTATCCAAGCAAACAATTTGAAATAGGTGAGATGATCTATTTTTCATTTGCTTTCTATCACTATACTCTGATATCCAATATTTGAGTTATAATCAGAAACTGTATTATTCAAGTACATTGTACATCAGTTTCTTATTGTTTTTAGTTACAATGAGCACAATGGGTGACAAAATACTAGACATACCACTGCCAAAGATAGGTGAAAAATCCTTATTCACTAAAGAATTAGAGACTGCATTAGCTAATGGAGCAATAGACTTTGTAGTACATTCACTGAAAGACTTGCCTACAACATTACCTGATGGTATGGTTAT
Organism: Bruchidius siliquastri; assembly: GCA_949316355.1. NCBI lineage: Eukaryota > Metazoa > Arthropoda > Insecta > Coleoptera > Chrysomelidae > Bruchidius > Bruchidius siliquastri. The sequence continues at coordinate 9,417,222 of OX438534.1, read as the reverse complement.
AGGTGCTGTTTTAACTAGGTATGCATTCCACAAATGTATAGAAATATTATTGTATTTGAGGCTTAACCAGTTCTGGATTTCTCAGTAGAAGGTGTAGGCACTATCCACTAAGGTTAGGCTTCAAAGGCAGCTAGTACCATCAATTACAAACAAAGTGCATGTGTGGTAACAGCTTACAAGATGTTTTTTCTGTACTCAGAAAGTGATCAATCTTTTAGTGAAGTATCCCTGAGAATCAACTGTTTCTGTAATATGGTTGTAGAACTTTTTTTGCTTTAAAAAACTACTATGTACATAGCACTATTTCATTCATTATACATCAAATCTCTAATCTATGTGGACTAGTTTCTATAAAACCGTATATTCAATATTAAATCCTTAAGGCACTGTTTGTCTAATACTCTAGCTTAATTTAATATTATAAACAGAAGCTTGATAATTTCTATTATTTATTTTACATCCTGTACAGGCATTATTGTAAAATTTTATCTTTATTCCTTATAGGGAAGATCCCAGAGATGCTCTGGTCCTAAAAAAAGACTTGAATTCATACAATCTTAGTACACTACCTCCAAATAGCATTATAGGCACTTCAAGCTTGAGAAGAACTGCACAGTTATTGAAGAAATATCCACATTTAAAGGTTGAGAATATTAGAGGAAATTTAAATACAAGACTTAGGAAGCTTGACGAGTTAGAAAATTATCAGGCTATCATTTTAGCTGCATCAGGGTTAATACGAATGGGATGGGAAAATAGAATAACTGAGGTGAGTACAATTTATTTGACAAAAAATTATATATTAATTTGTTATCATCATTATATAAACTCATGCAGAGCAATTTGTGAAAAATTTTGGGTCATTAGGGTTAGGTGAACTCAAATCATTTTTTTTTCAGATTCTTGAAGAAAAAGAGCTGATGTATGCAGTTGGTCAAGGTGCTTTAGCTGTGGAATGCAAAGAAGACAACTTAGATATCATTAAGTTACTAGATCCACTATATGATCTTGAAACAGCGTTACGAGTAACAGCAGAGAGGAGTTTCCTGAAAACATTGGGTGGAGGTACGCTTAATAAAAAATATAAATAATCTTGATTGTTTCAACTATCATCTAGGTTGTCGAATATTGATAACAAATAATAAATAGCAAGCTGATTACCGATCGAAATTGCTCCTATTCTTACTAGCCTATTAATCAGTTAATATGTTAGAGTATAGTGTCTTTTACCAGATAAGAGTACACATCCATAATGTGAACTTCTTCAGCAGTCCCATTTTTGTGATGGGTTGCACGCAACTGATCTTCCATCCAGTAGGGACCTTTGCTTAAACCAAAAAACCATACATAATAATATCAATGATGTTTTTACAGGCTGCAGTGCTCCAGTAGCTGTATTTTCCAACATAGAGCCGAAGAAAGACAATAAAGTCAATTTGAGCTTACATGGTGCTGTCTGGTCTTTAGAGGGCAAAGACGAGATACTAGATGACTGCATCACTGAACTAGTTTTACAGAAATATGTACGATGCAGCTCATGCCCTTATAAAAAACAATCTGCTTGTGTTGATATTGAAAACTGTTCTCTGGGCACGGACGGCGAACCGGCTCAAAAAAGGGCCAAAATAGACAAAACCATACCAACGGAAGTGTTGAAAGTGGATCCCCATGAGAAATGCCCTATGCAAATACCGGTTGGGGCAGAGTTTATGGGAAAGTGCCCTTATTTAGAAGTCAAAGTTAATGATACCAACCAGTTGGGTGAAGTGGATATAAAGCAATGCCCATTTGTAATTAAACAAAGTGCTACCAGTGAGACAAATACAAATAAATTGGATATCGATAGTAAAGACAATAATAATTCTTTTTGTGGTTTGGTGTTGCACAAAAATGCAGGGCTTGAAAGTATGGAACTAGCGAGGAAGTTGGGCGAGGATTTAGCGAAGAAATTGATCGAAAATGGTGCTCTGGAAGTCATGTCTAAAGCGCAAGCAATTGTTCATAGCGAAACGGTTTCTAGAAATGTTATTTAAAAGTTAAGGGACAAAGAAAAATATCTAGAAATATGAAGTAATTGTTGAAATATTCTATAGAGGTCATCACAAGGCAAGGGCTTAAATAATATAAACAACAACACATCAAGGGGCTTGATGAAACCTTTCTCTAATCATAACCAACTATTCATACCTCTATAGTTATCTTCTTGCAAATACAAAATTCTTTATTTTACACCTATGATAGGAAATAAGGACGACTTACTATCTGGTAACTGACATGGATGATATCTTTTATGAAGGATGAAAAATGAATGAAGAATTTCGAGACGTTTGTAGATATTGCTAAAGTTCGATAAACATTTATGATTCAAACGCATCCTTGGTATCTTACATGAAATCAGAAAGCATGATTCGAAAATAAAATCAGCAAGTTTCAAAATAATTCCACAGATTTTCATTCTTTTCAAGTGGAAATACTGGCTATTTGAAATAACATTCTATTGACTGTATCATTTTACTAACCAAAGTACTGTAAAGTATGTACTTCAATAAGGTTACTGAGATAGCTGAAACATTAGTAGTGCTATTTAGACAAATCACATGTGATTTCAATCAGCGTCCTATAATCAAATTTAGTCTAACCTGAAGGAAAACCACAATATAAGTAGTATCACTGGAAAATGTTTTAACAGATTTATTAAATTAAAAGTTGTGTCTTACCATAATTTGAATAGGAGAATGTCACAAGATCATCTGTTCTTGAAGTGATGGTAGGTCGTCCGTACATTCTGTATGTTAGGCTCTGGGTATCAATAAATGTAGTAGGTTGCTGGCTGCGTATGTATGCCAGCAATGATAAGTATGGATGTGATCTCTATTTCATGTCAGATTTATCGTCGTGACTCAGTAAACAATCTCAATCGGTAATTGTATGAAGCAAAAACATTTTGATGGACAAATAATATTTTATTCCATTGAACAGAAAACACTCTCGCATTACCCTTTTCGATAATCCATGACTGAGGTTTATCCTTTTGTTCTGGAAACAATTTTATGTTGTTCAATTCATTGTTTTATGTATATTTGTTGACTTTTGAAATTTTATTAAAAGAATTATTGTTATTATGTCTTTTTATTCTTAGGTATGCTTGGTAAAATTATTACAATCACATTTTCCAATAATTTATTTATCAATATAGTATTCCCTGAAGTGAATGGATAGGTCATATGGAATGTAAAGAATGTTAATCTTTCCATACATTTAATAGGGTTCACCTACATTCGAAGCAAATTATCATACATTGTATGTACTTATATAGCAAAATCACAATTCAATTTTATCTTACAGACTCACTGGAGTGTCTGATTACACTAATCATATCATAGTGGAACCACAATAAATATACATCAGACAGTATGAAAATTTATAAGTATAATTTATTTCAAAGTAGCCGATCTTGCGTTTGCTTTTTGGTAATCGATTCTGAAAAAGCTAATTCCGCGCATGAAGCTCAGTATTCATTTGAGCAAATTGCGCTTGACTTACAAGTGTTCATTCGCGGAAGCTTGAAAAAACTCGCCGAGCAAAGACAAGAGATTGAAGCTCTTATTCTCCGGTTGAACGTCTGATATTACTCAACACTTTATTGGAGACAAGTAACTTTTTGCCATCTTAGGTTAACCATAACTATCGATTAAATGGAGCCGAATCGACAGCCATGAAAATTGAGGAGGAATCTGTTAGTTTTCTTTAGGGCATTGCGAGAATTTTATTGCGACGTCCAATTGCACAGCGCTCAGTGAATTGTATTTATTCAACATAGCCCACATATCAATAAATTTGATATTAATTTTGACTCTCATTACACAAACTTCTAATATCTGATCATGGATAGGGCTCAACTCACTATCCATCAGCATATATAACATTTCAAAATTGAGTTGATACATTTGTCCAAATTGAAAGCGCTTTGTGATGTGAATGGGTTTTAAATGATATTAAAGATTGTATTTGATTGCTGCACATTTTGAAAATTTTAGTTTTATCTGAATCTGGCTCTTATTTAAATGTATTTAATATGCAAGCCATGAGCGCACAAATAGTTTTCAAGAACGACCGGTTATGTGTGCTCTGTTCAAGTTCCATACTTAACAACAACTAATACTGAAGAGTTTTATTATTATATAAAACGATGAAAAAATCGAATAACAAATGATTTGGTTTAAAATCGATTGCAAAGTCTTGACAATGGCCACGATCACATAGCAAACTCGTTTTGACAGATATGACCTGTTGTCTTTCCCATTGGCCTGAAGGTTGAGAGAGCAGAAACTGCTGTGCACTCATTGCTTAGATCCAAAAGTATGTACATGGGCGTCTCTATATTGAGGCAATCAGATCGCAACACATAGTCTTCACCACGCCACTACTAAAAACACAACAGCCCAGTACTGTTTCGCCATTTTGGTATAATAATACCCTACAGTTAGAACCCAGCCTTTTCCAGTTTGTCTAGTTGCTGTCCCAACTTCTCTTCTTTAGTTTTTCGTGCCTGTGAGAGCATTCTTGTGCTAATAAAATTTGAAACGAATTTGTCAACGCCAATGCTGCCGTTCAAGAAGGAATCCGCTATTTTCTCGCTTTCTTCCTCCATCTTATATGCCGCTTTTCGTAATTCCTCCTGGAACACAAACATAATATTAGTAATTACATTATCGACTATGAGGTGAATACAATGAAGTACAACAAAAATTTAAATGAGTTAGATGAATTTTAGTATAGCTTCTGATTTGGTCCATCCTTCAGATCGTGGCAGTAATTATCAGTGGCAGCTTCCCAACAGGAACAAGATTTTTGATGATGTATGTGCCATGAAACAAACCTGTATTTTCCTTGGAGCATATTTGTCAGACAGATTTTGATAAGTAGCAAGCAGTTGTTCATTCTCAAGTACTAGTTTTGTCACTTCATCTACCCTTTGGTCAACCTGATTTCGTAACTCCTCTAGAATTTCTTGTTTTGATAAGTTTGATACTGAAAATTAATATTACCAATAATTAGGAATAAAGAACTGAGAAGTACTTAGATAGTTAAGTAACCTGAATAGTTCACTGCAAACAGTCACTTTGACAGCCTGACAATGGTTTTAGAATTAAAGGAAAATAGGTCACTGAGCTACTTTTATTTGTGAAAAGTAGTGTAGAAGTTGCACAAGTTAATCTTGACAATGGAAAAACATCCACAATAATTCATCCTATTTTGACTAGAAAATGGTTAAAACCACTTATGTTCACTGATGTTTCAGCTGCCTTGCCAGCTTTTTTTAGAGTACAAAATTATAAGAACTTGAATAGTCTTACACATTTTCACTATTCGATTTTTGTACTTTTGTAGTTTCAAGTACCAGTAAGTCAAATAAACAACCCCAGAATTCCGAGGTTACATTACTTACTTTTCCTTCCTCAGACCGATTATGCCTTATTATTATTTAAATACCTATTATAATAACTTTTTTACTCTACTGTGTATATCTAAACTTACCTGCTAAATCTTTTATCTGTACAGTTAAATCATGTAAGGCCTTGTTCTGTTCCTTTATGAGTGGTAGTTCATCAATGAATTCATCTTGCCTATATACATTTTCATTGAGGAATTTCAATTCTTCATTGGACATACTAGAGAGTTCAGGAAAAGCAAGATTTTTACGAACATAGCTTGACTGTTGGGCAGAATAGGTTGATGATGCCTCATATATTGGAATGGATACATTGTGGGCTGAGGTATACAGAGGATATGTTGACGCACTGGACAGATGCACCTTGTCATCTGGAAAATATGAAAAACATGTTTGAAAGAGCTTGTTGATACAGAGATGTATCAATATGCAAATACTTGTTTTATCATTGCTGTGGTGTAACCAGAAAATGCCATTGGCAGAGGAGTTACCAGAAAAACTTAACTCATTTAAGTGTGTGTATTCAAAGTATGAATCATACATTTCTATTCATAAAATAAGGCAAATAGAACATAATAATAAGAGATGTTATGAACGGTACTCACTAATGGAATAGTTTAACCACAAAAAACATTTCTTCAACCAATAACATTATATATGTATCTTGTATTGATTTCAATTTTCATTAAGGAAAAAATGGATTTTTAAACAATAATTTTTTTTACTTGACTTGATCACTATGATTATTTCTAAAGCAGGAACACATTTTTTTTGTGGAACAATCATGAGATAATAGAATATGACTTACTTATTGATGCAGAACCAGTCGTGATATTAACAGATGATGCCAAAGGTGGAGGATCATGTTTGAACTCCCTTATGATTGCTTGAACAACTCTACCCAAGTCTGAGGAATGCACATTAAACTGTAAATAGGAACAAGCTTGATTTTAAGATAAACAAAAAACCAACAAAGGTGCTTTCTATATATCCATTAAAGGTGTTCTTCCACATAAGTAGATCTTTCTCAATTTTATACAAGCACAATGCCACACGAAGTGGCAACACTGTTTTACCTTCCAGTTTCCATCTTTCTTGCTGTCTCAGTCACATCTATACTCTAACTATTTAGAGATTTAGAACAACATAGTCTCAATCTCACTTTTTTGCAGAATGAGAGGTGCTCCAGGTGTTATTCCAATACAAACTCAGAATTTTAAAAAAACAAAAATGGTCTTCTTTGCATTGGATAAAAAAGACTGATGCTGTTAATCGATTTTGCAAATTTATAAGCAAATTTACAGAAAATTGGTTGAATGGATGAACCAGCTCAAGGAGTTCAAGACAGTAATATATATGCTGTAAATTACAATTTTGAAGTATTTTTTCAGATAAATGTAAGAATAGCAGATAGGTTTGATAAAAAATAGTTTGTTTTGTAGCTTACTATCCTTCTTTTATAACCTCAAACATAAAAAGATAAGAAATCAGTAAATATACATATAAATCAGCACTACTGATAATCCTAGATCAATTCAATGATTTTACTACATATCGTATGTATTATTTATTTATATGTACATTTTATTGTCTTAATGTGTGGATAGTAAGCATTAAAACTCAAAAAGTGACACGAGAGCCTTCTTAATGATTAGATATTGAAAATATATGTGAGGACATAATGGTTCAATTACTTATTCAAGGTCACTGTTAATAAAAAGAATTGCTAGAGAATAATTTGTCAGAATTTGTATGGTATTTTGTAGTAAACAACAGAACCAATATATACATTCTGATCTGTGCACAACAGACCTCTATAAAGATGAAATAAATCAATGAGTAGAACAAAAAATAATTCTTACATTTAAGACGCCTGGCGCTGATTTGATAACTCCGTCACTATCTACCCATGGATGATGTACCACAGGACATACTTTCAAAGTAGGCTTTTCATTTGGAAAATCTCTGCTCAGCAGTACCTTTAAGCAAAAACTGTTGCCTCCTGAAGTGAATGATATTTCATATTCCTCTCCTTCGTATATTTCGCGAACACTATTAAAAAAGAAAATAGGTATTGAATTTGCGAGGTGGATAGGATACTTTTATCACTTACTTGTCATTAAAAACCATGAGTGTATTAGTCTGATATTTTCTAATTTCAGCGTCGGTTTTATATAATCGAGGCAACATCACAGTCCAATTGAAATATAGAATATTTTTCTAAAAACTTAAATTATAACATATCTTAGGAAAAAGGTTATGACATGTTTATTTTTTAGTTGACATGGTTGACATTTCACAAATGACATTAATGTCACCAAATTTTCAAAAAATTGATAAAACTAGATGAACCGTAAGGCAGGAACGTGTTGAGAAGGTTGCCTGAACTAAAACATTTTTATAACCTTAAATTTTGTTTTCAAATCAAATTGTTTTTATGGGTTGTGATAAATAATTGAACAATCACTAAATGCTCCACACAACGATATATACTATACAAAATGGGTGAATCAAACAAAATGTGAAATTAAACACGTTTAAAATGAGTGTTTCTTTACTGAAGAAACCCCAAATGCACTTTGGGGCCATAACATTTTTTGCAAAACAGCATAAGGATGATGTTTGTGGAAGCAATGGCTTGCCTCTCACTCCTAATTCAATAATCATCTATGGCAAAGCACAAATTTTGAAGACAATTGTGAACCCATATTTGTGTCAGTACCTAGATATCATTAGAGGAAAACATGGTAGGCTGATTATGTATATCATAGTATTACAGAAATCTGGATAGTACATGCATGACAATGGTTGATCAATAATGTTGTTTCAGAGAGAACTATAGTTGTGTCCCAATATTGTGGAAAGCCTCTATCATCACTCATTGAAAAATCTCAATTTTCATTTGATGATGTCAAAAGGATTGCATATCAAGTGCTTCAAGGCTTGGTGGAGCTGCATAGTAGGAATATTGTTCATCACAATTTGAGTAGTGAAAATATTCTTATTGAAAATGGTAACATTAAATTATTTAACTATGGTCTTTACTATATGACAGATAATGGGAAGTTGGTGTCATTTCCCATAATGTAAGTATTATATGATATTCAACTATGTAGGATCAACACTGCTGCTGTTTTTTATTTTTTTTTAAACTTGGTATTTTATGTACATTTTACTTCCCACACTAATGGGTAGCTAAGTAATGTAATTGCCAAAAATTTAAAAAAATTTGAGATATTGTATTTTCTTGATGTTTCATGACATATAGGTCACAAAAAAATATGTCATTCATTTGCATCAGTCTGTCTTTGTCTGTCTGTATATCTATCTATTCTACCAGTAATTCTTGGCACCTTCTCAGCTTTCTCAGAACAAAGTTATTGCTATGTTTAAGATAAGACTGCATGAACCAGGCACATAACGAATGGACCATTTAGACCACATCAAATATAACTATATATCTATTGTAAGTTCGTGAGGGTGGTATTAATTGCCAGAGCTCTTCAAAGACTTCACTTATCTTAAATAGTCTATAGTGAATTGGAGAGGAGCAAGCCATCAATATCAGACATGTTCACTAACTCATTTTCTCATGTATATTCTCTTCAAAAAAAATGCAAAATGTTTTCGTATTTCTACCCATTTTCTCTGAGCAGAGTTTAGTATTAACAGTACTATAGTATGTCTTCACATCAAACATTCACTAGGATGTGGCACGTAATCATGATCAGTCAGATTTTGGTAACATTCTAGGGAATCCCTTACAAAATGTACAGGATTCCAGAAAAAAAATTTCAGCTATTTTTGTGGGATGTTCCAATTATTCTTTTAATATATATAATTAATTATGAATAAGAAAACACCTACTATGACTAATTAAAAGAATTTGAACATACAAAAAATCGTTCAAATTTTTATATATATGGATTTAATACCATTTTTACACACGTATTAGTATTTTAAAAGGAATAAGTAGGAAAAAATGTAAAAAACAATGTGACCCCGACGTGATTTGAACACGCAACCTTCTGATCTGGAGTCAGACGCGCTACCGTTGCGCCACGGAGTCGGTTGTACAAACTAATGTTTAAGTGGTATATGCGGTAACCTCACTTAATTGAACGTATTTTAAAATTGAAATGGTAATTAGACATTCTTTCTGCATAATATTATGCAAATGAATAATCTTTTCATATTAATGACTTCCATGTAATTCACCAAGATATTGCTTGAAGTCATTTTCACTTAAAAATAGCAGACGTGTACGAGGGGACACTGTTATTTACTCTTAGCCACTTTTGAATCATTAAAACAAGTAGAATAAGTAATTTGTCATTCATTGAAAAAATTATACGTTTTTTGTTGATAGATAAAAATGTTGTGAACAACTTATTGGGAAAAAAATATAAATCAAGGAGGCATGCAAATATAAAACCAGGTACTCATTGGCGAATCATTCCGCGGGCCCACTTGGAAGTGGCTGGCAGCGAGCCACCACTTGTTCGTTTTTAGGACGAGCGACAACCTTCCAACTACTAAAAATGTCGAATGTATATAGAATTAAGTGTATGAAAGAATCAAGTACTCCACCACTGGTTTTAGTTATTCCAGCAATATCACACAATATCATGAATATCATAAGAAAAGGGCAATAATTCAAGCTTCATATTTCCAGGCAGTTGTTGTACACAGCTCCCGAAGTATATCTTGAAGAATTTAAAGAGAGCATAGTGAATCCTAAAGTGGACATATGGTCACTAGGAATAATTTTGGCAGAGCTAACACTGAACAAATTGCTTTGGAGCTCCCTCATACTCGGCCAACGTATAAGGAAGGTTCTGAGCTTGTTGCAGTCGAGCACTTCAGTGTTTGAAAGGATAGCTAGAGAGCATAACTGTTATGATCAATATCTGGCAATACCCGCAGATCTTAAAGAAATCATAGAGGCTTGTTTGAATATTTATCCAAAAGATAGGCCTACAGCTGCTAAATTGTTGGAAAGTGGGATTTTCGACCAATTTCAGGTACTCAAATCATTATATTAACCTCTTACAGTGCTTCTACCCTTGGTTGGACAACTGCAAATTTGTCGTCATCTGTGTAAATACTAAAATCAAATTTCAGATCCAAAAGACAGATACGATGTCACTTTTAAAGACGTACGAGATTTTTACAATCAGTGAGTTATATTACTGGTGGCAATTGACTGGAGGCGATGTTCTACAAGAGTTGAAGAGACAAGGTTTGATCCGATCCAGTCCTCCAATACTTTCGTTGCCTCAGTAAGTATTTATGTGCGAATCACAATTTAATTATGCCGTTTTCTGTAATCTTGTTTACTCTATATATCCACATATACCGCATTTTCAATAAACATGCTGGAAAAAATAATTTTTCAATGCATAATTGATTTGAAAAAATAAAATTTCGACGACTTTTGAGTTTTATTTTCAATTACAATCCAACAAAATCACGAAAATCAGGCTCATATCAAGGACATACTACTATTCGTCATGTTTGTCAGGGCGGTCCGTGGAACCTTTGCCCTTGAGTCGAATCAGGGACATTTCAGTAGCATTGAGTTTTAATTTTTGTATACCCAATCAATTATGTCATAAAAAACAGGTTTGTCAACTTTGGACTTTAGCTGAAGACACCTATAAAATTTTGAGGGACATTTTTATTAAACAAATATCTTCGATCTTTCTCCTATTTATTTCGAAGCGGGTCTTGGATTGAACTATTTGTGTTCACAATGAATATTGTTGCTTTACAATGATTTAAAAAAAATTAAAATGATCAAGGTAAATGTCATATATTGCGAGATGCCAGTTGTTATTCACATTAATAATTGATGGATGAATAGAACATAATAAAGTTCGATTCAATGTGATACTTATGCGGTCTTTCGTGGATTGATGATTATCTCACTCTGTATTTCATTTTTAGTTTGGTACTGATAGAAGGTACAATTCTGGGTCAAGACCGTAACCCAGCTACCTTATATGATCCCAAAATAGTGCAGATGCCTATGGAAACCCTTTATGAAAGATTCAAGAACATTCCGTTTGCTTGCTACTACCCGTTGATACAAACAAAGTCGGAGATTATAGCTCAGAGCGAGCCGGAGCCTTACGACGCGACGGGATTACCGCTTGTTATCAAAGAAAAAGATCCCGAGTACCAGTTTCACAGAGTGATTTTATTGAGGAGATTGTTGCATGTGAGTTGATATCAAATACTGAATAGCTACTGAATAGACTGCAATTAGCCGTTAGATGCACAGTATTGTTTTACATTTCCACGCATCGAAAAAATGGTGGTTCATTTCACTTCAGGGAGATACTTTTGAAAAACTGCAATGTCAGTTACATCATCCAAATTGATTAATTAAGTTGTAAATATGGTGGAATGATAGTAAAGGCCTTTTGTGGGTTTTGCTTGGAGATAAGTTTCGTTTCGGAAGTAATACATTTAGATTCAGCAAACTGTTATGTATGTTCCAATAACTATCAAACATCGAAATGTCTTTATTCTAAACAGATTATTTTATCCAAGCAGATTCCACAACACAACAATATCCAATATACGTTAAATACCAAATAATAGTAACTGACTGCCAGTGCCAATCCCTGAGAGAATGAAACTTGTCTTAAAAAAGACTCCAAATGCCTACTTTGCCCATTTTATCTTATGCACCAATTTTTGTAGTTTATTTATAGATAGATTTAAGAATCAGTTTTTTGTACTGTCTAGAGTTTATCTTTCTATGTACAGGAAATAAACATTACTCTAATCCTGACATGTACAGATGTATATTTCAAAACTGATGGCAGTTGTGACGAAAGGTATCACTTTTCATAACTGAATATAAAATATTAATATTATGCATTCGAAAAACTTGTAGTGCAGACCATATTTTGGATCATACAGAGCAGTACTATCTTGAGCGGGAATGATACTTTTAGGGCTATCCATTCACAAAAGATCTCATTGAAAAAGAAGCTGAAAAAGACATACCGCCTTTGTTGAGAGGTGATCTCTGGGCTGCCCTCTTGAATGTAAGAGGAGACTACAAGAGACAGTACGTAAAAATAGATAAAGTTACTCCTACGCCAACAGATAGACAAGTAAGTGCACAAAACCAAAAACCTGACACCTCACAGCAATCATAAGTTTGATGTGGAAATAGATCTGTGGAATATATGAATTTACCACTCGCTAAAACTCCATAGGTCACTGGCAAAAGGGAAATAATTTTGTGTTGTTTTGTGCTATATTACATTAACTTTCCTTTTAGATCGAAGTAGATATTCCCAGATGTCATCAGTATAACGAATTATTATCATCTATGGAAGGTCACAAGAAGCTCAAAAGGATTCTAAAAGCATGGGTGAATGAAAATACTCAATATGTATACTGGCAAGGCCTGGATTCTCTGACTGCTCCTTTTCTATATCTTAATTTTAATGATGAAGGTTAGTGAAATTACCGTTAACAAATTGGTTTTGAATTTGAAGTTTCTTTTAGATCCAATTTTACTGATACATTCTTGGATATACAATAAAATTGGTAATATGTATTCAGATTTGTATCTGCCAATGTAATTAACTTATTTTCTATAATTTCAGCTAAGGCATTTGCTTGTTTGTCAAAGTTCGTTCCAAAGTATCTCCACAACTTTTTCTTGAAAGACAATTCTGCTGTTATCGAAGAGTATCTGGCTAAATTCTCACAGCTGATTGCCTTTCACGATCCTGTGTTGGCAAATCATCTCTATGAGATAAATTTTTATCCGCAATTGTTTGCTATTCCCTGGTTTCTGACGCTGTTTTCTCGTAAGTATCACTTTTCTCAATTATATCTTTCTGTTTTCTGACAATGAAAAGATCAAATTTGAAGCAAAGTCAAATCAAGTTTGACACTATTCAGGAAGTTTTGCACTAGAACAGTCCACATGAATGAGCTCAAAAATCATTGGAGACTCAAAATTTGGGAATGTTTTTGACTACAGTTTATAATGATCGTGAGGTTATTCATCAAAAGCTTGGGTTGCAAATCGGGTTGACACTTGAACAAACTTGTTCTTGAAAATAATGTTTTACAACGCCTTGAAGCAGCTGGTAATTCAAGAACAGTCCAAAATGAGGTTTGGGAATTTTTTAGACGCACTTTATCCATTAGTAATTTGAGGGTTTTCAAAAATTGAGCTGCATTACATACAAATTCCTCCAAAAACTAAACACTGGTTGTTGGAGATAGTAGTTAATCCAGAAATACTTCGAGAGTAAGGCAAACGTTACTAACAAAAGAAAAATCGTGATTTCATCACCTGGTTAATAGTGGTATCTATAAAAGTGAATGGTATTTTTTATTTTCTAGACGTTTTCCCATTACACAAAATCCTTCATCTTTGGGATAAGGTCTTGCTAGGAAACTCATCGTTTTCATTACACATAGGCTTATCAGTTCTTACTCAACTAAGAGACAGACTCTTGAATTCGGGCTTTAACGAATGCATTCTTCTGTTCTCTGATTTGCCAGAGGTTGATATTGAGAAATCCGTGATATTATCAGCTGAAACTTTCCAGAAGACACCAGCAAGCATAACGCATAGGGAGTATGAAAATGATGAATTTAAGATGAGTGGAGAATTGGTGAGTTTTATATTTATACATTCAGAAGACTGCGACTATCTTTTGGACATTTTTGCCTATTTCATTCTTAGAATAACACCACTCTTTTTATCTGAAATCTTGATCTTCATTTATTCACATTGATCCTTTCTTCTTTGATATACAAAATGATCATGATAATGATAACTAGAAACTATTATTTCAAATATGACTAATTGAAAAAATAAATTACAGGATATATCGGGGGTTGCATTACAAGATCTGAAAAAGGAAAGATGTCCACGAATAAGTGCTAATGATCTCCTTGATTTGGTTAGAAACTGGCCACAAAAAGTTATCGTGGTGGATATCAGAAATATTACACAGTAAGTATACCTACACTTGCCACAATCAAAATAATACTATCTCAGTTCTAAACTATGGTACACATGAAATATGCACTTATAAAATTGTTTATTATACTAATTTGGACTCAAATTATTCAATTTGTTGATAGGCTATAGTAGATTGCTTATATGAATCATACAAAATATAATACACAAACAGCAACAAAATACCAGAGAATTAGAGAACAGAATAACAGTCTTTTATACAATGTTGCTTTTACCTATTCCCTGCAATAGGCGGTGAAGTATTGTAATCATGAAGCAAACAATTTTGAGATCCTAGGTTTTATGAATATTTTATTCAAGTCAGTAGCCCAAAAAATCAGTCACTCATTTCTGTTAGCATGTTTGTCTGTCCTTGCCGCTCTATTATTGAAGATAGATCGTATGTCATTATTGCTATCTTCAATAGCTGCGTATAGAACTATTTGCTGAATATAATTTGATTTGCTCATTTCAAGCCACCATCGTACTGACAAGTCTTAACATTCCAGGTTCAATAGGTGTAGCGTGAGAGAGAGTATAAACATTCCATTTTCTAGTGTTTTATTCAGCGAAAACAAAATAGAAAATATCGGACAGCATAGCAACTTGTTGAATGAAAACCAAGACAAGATCGTTGTAGTAGTCGGTGATGAAGAAACAGACTTGGAAGTGGTAAGTTTTTTTTAAATACGCTGCGTTCCTAACGTTTTGACTTTCCGTGCCAATGGGCATGAAATTAATGGAGTATATTGCATAAATTGTATGGATCTACAATCATTGGTATCTTATAGGAATATTTTGGACCTTTCGAAATTTCCATCATTTCATGTCTCTTTCCTTCACAGTGTTATTTTATTTACACCAATAATTTCATCTGTGACTACAATTTTTCAGTTTCCAACATTCCTGTTGAAATGCAATGTTAAAAACGTGTGCGTCCTACATGGAGGATTCAACATTCTGTTGCCGATATCGCCCACAATTTTGGCATCTCAAAACCACGTCAGTTGAGCTGTTATGAAAAACTTGGATCAACATGACATACTAATGGGCATCATTCAAAATGCTGTTAGAAACAAAACAGTGGCCTGATGTTTTGATTAAAAACGTTTTTAACGACATCTGTAATCTCATCATTTTCCGTCAGCAGGTATTAAGCTGCAATTTATAATGATTATACATTCAATTTAATTATGTTACTTTGAGGCAGGATTCTTAAATTGTTACAAGGTAACCTGATTTTTCCAAGTACGTCAGTGGCTTTTTGAGATCTTATTTTCTAACCAACCAATTGAAAAAACATAAAAACTCATCTCCAAATCTCGCGCATGGTAGCATCTTACAAATTCTAGGTCCTAACACTTGGACAGACCTGAAGTGCTGACAGATACCCTTACATCTGTCAACAAGGGTGAATTGATTGACAGCTGACCTAATGGGTATCTGTCTCCGATTCATAAATTAGGACCTTGACTCGTAAGATACCAGGCTTACTTTTGGAGAAAACTTAATGGTTAGCATGACGATGCGCGGAGTTAAATAGACGAGTACATCTGGGCAAAAAAGTAAAATAATAACGAAGTGGTCTGCTTGAAAACAGTCTAAAATACATGGTTATAATTTAACAATTCGAAAGAATGGTTTCCACTATCCTGCGAACCTCTGAGAGAAGCTTTAAATTTAGGTTGCAAATCGATCAAATGGTTTTGAACATAAAGCTACTACAATTAAATTGTACAATGTGAGTCTCAATATAGTTCGATAACATAATTAGCAAAAACAAAATAGATTATGTGTATACTTTGCCATCTGTAATCAGTTTGGTATCAAATGATTGTTTGTAGTAAAGATGTATAACAGTTTTGAACATATTTATTTTATTGTTGCATCTAATCGTGTTATTTTAATTTATCTGCTTTTTAGGCTTGCATTTTTTCTGTTATTGTATAGAATTTTTACAAACTATTTATAGTAATAAATCGTACGGCTTTATATTGATAATGTAATTAACTGTTTATCTTTGTATCACATTTGTTATGATTTTTACAATACAATATACAGAATCGTTCAATGTTATCCTTCAACCTCTTCCATGTCCACATCATCAATGACCAAATCTTCCAGCATTTCAGCCAATGTGACTCGAGGCAACGTTTCATCACATTTACTATCATCAGTGTCCACAGGTATTTGCTTGGTGGCGTCTTTGAATATATTGATGTTTTGTCTGAGGGCTGGGTCCTCTTCAAGGTCATCTAAGAACTCATTGTAATCGCTGAAATGGAACAGAATCGATTTTGAATTCATAGATAAAAATCTCGATTACAATTTTGGTAAGTGTTTGATGTTAACTCAATTACTAATGTTTATTTTACATACGAAATTTATTTCCTTTTCATGTTAATATTTCTATTCAATATAGCGCTATGTTGCGATTTTGAAATTTTTGTATTTTATATCCTTATGTAAAATTGGGCTTGCCCATAAACTGATTAAATAAATAGATAAGTGCTTAGCAACAACTCCAAAGATCTAACCACATCTTTTTGGAGTAAGACCATAGACCCATAAATACAATTCTAAATGACTGATTATAGAAAGATATAGTTTATTTTGAATATGTACGTACTTTGCTTCACAATCAAACGCAGCATCTCCTTCAGCAAGGCGCTTCAATTTCCAAATCCTCTGCTTCTTCCTGGATACCCTGTCACCATAGTATTTCTTCACTAATAAAATGTCCGGGACTGCATTTCGGTCCAGCTTTTCAAAGTTTGCGTCGTTTACGTTGCTGTCGCCTACATTGTAGCTAAAAATGAAAATTATATAAGTTGAATTGTATAATCTCAATTAATGAAATATCTTTGACATTTTAATGTAACTTCGATAATGGAACGAGCAAAAAAAACATTACTCGCTTAATTCCTTTCTTCTTCATTATGTGTTCCATCTGTTCCATCTTCTGAATCTTGCATCTCCTAAAACTTTACGACCGACATTCGGGCTTCTCCGCCCCCTAGTAGGATATTGACGCCCCCTAATTTTCTCGGAGTCTTCTACCGCCTCCTGAAAGTGTCACACGCCCACAAGAAGGAGTTATCGCCCACTTTGATATAGATCATGTAAGTGTTTGTCATTTGCTGTTTTTGTTTATGCTTTCAAGTTTTAATATAGGAAACCCATCTACTTGAATAACCTTAATTGCAGAAGACAACTAATAAATGCTATGCACATACCCCATAACAGAGTCTCCAGGCTTCAGGATATGACCTAAATGTGTTCTGGTGTGTATAGGATTATCGTTTATACCCAATTCAGATGCACGTACCACCCAGACGTCAGCCAAGACATGCCTATTGGAAACAGCACCTCTACCTGGAGCAATCTGGATAAAGGATGTTGTAATGATTTACTACTCAAATTGTCATGTATGGATGTATACTTATTTTTAAAATACATGCATAATGAAATCGTCTAATCCAGGAAAAATTCAAATGAGATATAGCCACATAACTTTTTCAGTTTGGAATAGTTCAATTTTTTAAGGATGCTATCATATCAGAGCCACTATCTCTGGAAATGTTTCTTGGATATACTAATCTGAGATAAGGAAAAAGTAGTAAAACTAATACATATACATGTGGCATTTCTATGAATAACCAAAAAAAGGTGTATGAGATTAGACGTGCAATCAATTTCTTATATCAAATGTTGATGTCAGTTTGTGCTGTAATTAAAGCTTTCATTCAATGTCATTTATAAAACTTAGGAATCCTCATTAGAATACACAAAATGCTATTAAGACATTTTATGTCTTTGTCAAACTTTTCACAAACCTTTCTGTCTTTTTCCATTATAGGCTCTATATCCATCACAATATACTCCACCAGTTGCTTCGGGTTGCATATACTACCAAATGGATATCTCCAATATGTTGTGCTATTCAATTCACCAACTAAAAAACATAATACTCTATAAATCTGGTAAAAATTATATTAATTCTGAAAAAAGTTCATGGCTATTAATGTTTTTATCGATTTAGTTTTTTGTTTAATTATTTTTTGCTGCTCTGCATTGTATCAGAAGTGTTTAATAAAGAAAAATATAAGTATTTTGCCATTTTATCAGTAACATGTTGCTCATATGAAACACTGTATTTATAAATAGACTGCAATAATCAGACAAATCATACATCAAATTCAACATTATCTAGTCTATTGTCATGGTTATAATTTGTTTGGTCATTCTTATTGTCTTAAATTGATTAGTATAGCTTCTGTTTGGTTTCTATGATGTCAAGAACCTAGAAAAAGCTTCCAAGAAATGTTGTTTCCAAGACTGTAAAGCGCTAATCTGCTTGAAACTTGTATAAAAAACTTCCTTTAATCGTTTTATGGTAGTCATGATACAATGTTGTGGGAGAAATTTTTATATTCTATTCCATACTATTTGACAGCTTATATCAAAAATAACTAGGAATATATACTTACTCTGTCCTGTCATTGGGTCAATCAGATGTACAGTATTTGTAACCCTGTATACTAGGCAAACCTGTGAAATCCCTCCAAGTTGCTGAGATAGCTTTTTTGGAAGACATATAATGCTGTCTTTGGAAACTGGCACTATTTCAATGCTATATGTGAACTTATAATTGTAGATATTACTGTGAATATCATGTGAAATAAGTTTTTTTGAGTGCTGGTACTTGCAAGGTAGTACTGACTGGACAAAGTCCAGCATTTTGCGAGCATGAGCCTCTGTTGCATAGAAAAAGTCCAAACCACCTGTAAAGATGAAAAAGTGGAATAGGTTGTGATTATTTTTTTTATGTGTCTAAACTTATCCAAATTATAAAGGCTATGAAAAATATGTTGATCTTATAATTTGATATTACTCCACTTTTGTCAAAAACTGTGGATCAAAAGTAACAAATGATCCATCTGACTGATTCCATCAAATAATGTGGCTACATTTATTGACCAGGTAGAACATGATGAATGTTGTAAATGGTTTTTGTATCCTCCAACTATGCATAATAAATGCAGCAACAGTTAAAAAACAGTTCAAATATAAAAAACATAAAATGTGCTAATATTCATATTTATTTACCATGAATTGGTTTGATACCCAAAGTGTTTTCATGAGCTTTGTGTTTCAAAATCAGTTGCTCCAAATAGTAAAAAGTTTTCTTATTCTCAGCTTTTTGTCTGATTTGTACTGAAGCTTTCCAGTAATCCTTAGCTTCTGATCTGTGACAGTCATCACACATCTGATGGGAAACAGTATATTCTACAGCAAATATTTGTTCCAGTACTGCTCCACCAGCAATTTCTGCATGGACTGTTAGTTTCACCTGGAAAAATAATTAAATCTTCCAATTTATATGCTCAACATAATTGTGGGTCTTAAAATTGAAAAATATTTGAATGACATCCAAAAGCTGAGCCACATTTTATCATGTGAGAATAGCATTATCATATTTCTAATTTTTATGAATGAAAACTAAAGTATTTTTGCTCAGCTAGTATAATCAGCAAACAAATAATTTTTTATGGAAGTCAAGTATATAATAGTTCATTTTCAAAGTTTCAACTGCTCAGTTACATATGATTTGCAGTTCAGATCTGTGTGGGAATATATCTGGAAGGCGTCATATATGCTGGAAAGCTGAGAGACTATACAACAGTTCTAATTATAGATAAATACATGCAATTTAGTTTGATGATATGTAATAATATATACAGAGGATTGCACTGGTCCTTAATACTGATACTGATAAGCAGAAGAATAATATCTTCTTCTATTACTAAACCTTGTGTGTGCTGATCTTACCTTGATTCTTTTGGAATGTGGTTCTGTCCACAAGAATCCAGCATCAACCAATTTTACTCTATTCAGACCCTTTAATTTCTTCAAACACAAAGATAACAGTTCTCTGGACTCTAGAGCGCAATGCACCCATTCACTGGGAGGCTGAAAGTACCGCTCGCAGCCACTACAGAAGTGCAATGTTGCTTGCTTTGGGATCCCATCTGTTACATCTCGGTGGTTGAGCCGAATACATGCTGGACACATGTTCACTGGGTTTGGCTCGATCGGAGTACCACACTCACAACACAAGCTGAAATATATGATAAATCTAGAGAACTGCATGAACAAATAATGTTCTACTTACATTCTGCCTTTTCTCTGCTCCGCAGGGGTGGTTATTTGTTCTGGAATGTAACTCATTGTACCTTCTTCTTTTCCCAGGATTTCTTTTCTGAACAGTTAAACAACTCAACAAATAATTAGTTCAAAACCACAACTCATTAACCATTAAGAGACTGTTTGTTCACTTGTCACAGGTTTTCATACAGAATATACAAGCTTTTCATTTATAGGTTATAGTTATCAGGTGGCTGTCATTCCTGTCAATGTCTGCACGTGGTGAAGTGAAGCACGGCATTCAAACGGGAAGCACAGTGTTTTGGTGATGGCTTATTGAAACTGAAGATCGATGTTCAACGTGACACTCGACATCACACGTCATTGTTTAACGCAAGTGTCAAATTGTGGAATTGATTTTCCTCAAGTAATATTTCATGTCAAGGCTAGTAAGTAGGGTAACAATTTTTATCTATTTATCAGTTTAAATTTGAAAGCTGTAAAATGAATCTTCTTGAGTAGAGCCAGAGCGTTCACTTGTCAACGTGAAATGCTCATATAGTCTGTTTTGAACATTTACATGCAGAATCAATTTAAACAAACATGTACATATTTTTCACGTTTAGTGCCATTGAGATTAGTGTATGTATACTTTAATCTCAATGGTGTTGAGGCCATCAAACTACATATATCGAATTTTCAAAGAACTCCCATGTTAGCGCACCTCTAGCCTCTGCGTCTTCCATCTGCTTCAGCACAGTTTCTCAGTTTCAGCTGTCAGAAATACAATGTTTGATCTGGTCTGATTTCAAGAATGGTAGATAGGTTATGTTTGTTTAGTATTACATATTTGTAAAATCTATTTTAAATTGTATTTTCCATTCTTCATCTCGACATATATAATATGGATATGAATAGTTTCATAAAATCTCGCGCTGAATACAGTGGCAAAGAAGGACCTATACGATGTATTTTCTTCTGTGAATTTCATCCTACTGCTGGTCCTATTATCTCATGCCAGGTAAAAATATGAATATTTGTCTCAGCATATAGTAGTTTATACCTTCATGCTTTATTACTTGTGCAGTCATATAAATGCTGAATTTACTGAAATTATTTGTTTGGGTGATTACTGTAAACCATTTAGTCTTTATCTTTATGCAAAAATAAAATTAAACTTTGAATTTTTTGTAATAGATAAACCCTACTGTCTGAGGATTCGAAATCATTTCAGGTACCTGAAAATTATATATCAAAAGAGTTATTTGACAGTATTAGTGTCTACATCATTACCAAAGCAGAACTACAAAGAAGTACAATAACAGTGTAAGTAATCAATATATGTTTTAGTATAATTGGCAGATCAATGCTTTAGCACTAGATAATGTGCAATTGTGATTCACCACAGTCCATAGTAAAAGCAATTTATTCAAAGATGTTATTGGAAATCTAAAAAGAACTGATATCTCACAGTTTGAAAAACTTTATAAAGTGTAGAAACCTTGGGTGTTTCCTTTCTCTTGTGGGCCTAGTTACAAGACTTTTAACATTTCATAACTGTAACTAAAATTGCCACTTAGCCTACACTAATCTCAGTATTTGATAAAAAAATATTCTTTTCACACAATACTTTCCAGGACACTGCAAGATTATAAAATTTTGGGGTTCCCAATTCGCATAGATGATAGAAAATATGCTAGGAATGCATATCACTTTAATCTATGTTTTGTATGTGATTGCAATGCAAGGACTGTACAATATGAATCAGTTGTAGTAAAGCTATCTGATTATCTAGTTGCAATGGAGATGGAGAGGAATTTTTTGTCAGAAGGAAAGACAAGTGCCAATTTGCAACCAATACTGACACAAGTAATGAATGATCTCAACACCAAAGGTTTGTATTTTCATTAATTGTACCTTGGCCATATCCATATAATAAATAGGGTTGTAACAGTAAGCACAATGATTAGACAGAAGGAGTTTCCCCATAGTGTGCAGTTCAACACTTTTGAAGCATTTGCTTAATCCACTATTTATTTTATAAAAAGCATAGAAATCATCAGCTTATTGATATAATTCAAGGAAAAAAATTCAAGCAGCAGAACTGCTGAATTATCCAGTATCATATATTTTCATTTTGATTAGTAGACTGCTTCAATCAGTAGACACCTCATGATTTGAAAGGAATTAATGATGAAAAAATCAATTATTTCCAACAAGTACCTAGAAATACTTAGGATACTTAATTTCTAATATAGGTTCATTTGCTTTTTCATACTTTTTCCTCATTGAATTTGATATAATATATGTTTGTCTAACAAGCAAACAACCAGATCCTTAAGCTACTTTTTTTGAATGAAGACTATCATGAACTACACATTATCTCACCAAACTCTTTGGAATACACCAGAGCTTGTTATGAGTGGATTTTAAACCAATGCGTATTGCTTAATTTCTGTTGTATAGGAGAATGTGCTCTGACTTCTACACTGACTGAAGGTACAACAGCAACTCATCTGAAGATATGTCGTATAAGATTAGATCCATCTCCTGTGATGGACTATCAAGTGCCTATCTTTGTTAAAGAATTACCTGAACAGCAGTGGGATTTAACTACCCAACAAGTAAGTTGATATAAAAGTTAGTAAACTCTAACAGCTGTTGTGTGAGAATTTAGTTTCTGATAATTTGGAGGATATACTAGAATATAGCGGGGTAGTTTAGGCATTGATTGAAGTGATTTTGATGTTCTTTTTTTAAATTATGGAAGTGGAATCTATTGGTATTGTTTTCAGGTGACACCATACATTGATGGGTTTAACCATGTTGCTCGAATCGCAGCACTCTCAGATGTAGAAAACAATCTTGTAAAGGCATGTGTTCAAAATTTAGTATATTATGGTGTAGTGGCTATGGTTCCTCTATTTCAGTATGGTAATGTCTATTGTACTACCCCAAAACTGAAGGAATTGCCTCAGGATCCAGATTTGCAGGTATACCAATTCATACTCATTTTCATATGAGTTCAATTAAACATGACTTATTTTCCAGTCGAGGTGCTTAAGCTACGTGGCAAAATCAAATATTCAGCTGCCCTGTATACGTGACGTGTTCCGAATGTACGCAGCTATGACACGAGGTACTACCGTCAGAGATTTATGCGTGCGATTCAACCCTCCGAATCTCAGGATAAATGAAAGGAAGCTTGTGCAATTTGGTGTCTTGGAAGGCATCATTAGGTGAGTCCGTCTGAGTTGCTTGATAAAATAAGGCTATATACTGTATCAACTAATCTTCAATTGCACGTCGATAAATGCTAGAATCAAGTTTAACGTTCCATGGCGATCCAGGACACCCTAAAATGTGTGGTGTGCATTTGTGGAAATGGCCGTATTTGAGACCTAGCGCCGACAGCGCCTACAAGCGCTAGCTCTCACCGTTGGACGGCTTTTAACATCATGATACAGCCATCTCTCTTTGTCATATTTTGTGTCGGGGAGCAAGCGCGAAAATGGGGTGAAAATTATGTAAGGGTCTGACGTAAACGTTAGATCTGACCTTCCCATGGATATATCTTCCCGTTTTTCGAGTTTCGAGAAACGGGTTTTTCGGGGAAAAAGGGCGTTTTGGCAAGGTGAAAGTCGGCCGTTTTTCGTGAGGTGCGGTACATCGGGTTTTTTTTGGGCGCAAGTTGTCAGATAATGCGAAAATATGAGGTAGGGGGAGAATATGTTGGAAAAACAGAATAAAGTTTTTTTAAAAACCTTGTAGTTTTTCTGTATCTAAAAACTTTCAGCGTGACCCTAGTATGCATGTATGGCGACACTGTAAAAGTGTGTTGAATCATTTGATTGCTAAGAGGCTATAAATATGGCCCTAGATCTTCCTCGTAAACAGATAAGATTTCCGATTACAGAGTTCTAATTTCAGGAGGGTTAACAAATACCCTGTCATCTTGAACGAGCAGTCTGAGTTGCAGAAAGTGTTTTCCGGTACATGCAGCCTTGATGAAATCTGCTGCAGTATGGGAGCGTCTGCGCAGCAACTTGAAGATCAGCTAGAGAGGGACCACAGTGTTGTGATGTTGTGGAAATGAAAAATATACCTATGATGAGGCTGTTAGATATATAGGCTGTGATAATTTTTTTTATGATCACTCGAAATATATTAAATCGATGTTATTATGTATTTTATTTCACCTCCGATAATGGAACCTGTAAAGTCGTTTGAAGACAAGCTTTACTAATAATTCGGTCGCCTCCCAATTATGTCAAAACATGTGACACAAAAACAGATGAGGCACATCTTTTACGCGCAGGTAATTAAAACCACATGATCTTGACGAAAAATATTAATAATTTTTATAAAAAAGCAGAACCACTTATCCTTTATATTTTCCACTGGCCGCTAATTGATACCGCATACGTCCGAATGAATCTAATGAGCTTTCGGCTGCTTCCTGGTCGAGGCAGCCGGAACGTCAGAAATAGTGCCTGAAACTTGACTAGTGAAAACCAAGGAAATGTGAAATTCTTGAATAAAATTCTTAAAAATATTGATCATAATCTTTATTACATGATAAAAGTATATAAAAAAAACTTGATGCTGAATGTATTTACAATAATAGTAGACAGTAAAAAGGTTTCTACAACCTAATCGAGATCACACAGTACTACATGCATTGGAGTGTTTTCCTTACAGTTCTGCCAATGATTGACATTATATAATGTTGAAAATAAATTAAAAAGTTACTATCACTACTTAAACGTAAATATTAATATTTCATTACAACTTATTCTAATTTTATTTGTATCAGTGATTTGTGCCAATTTCTAAGGGCAAAATATTGTGTTAGACGAATTGTATGTATGTAGTTGGCCATTACTTGAAAAGAATCTGCAATTCAAACTTAAAAAAAAATTCCACTTGGACATTTAATTCGTAAATTACTTATATAATCATATCCAAGCGTCGCGCACGGTGGCGCTGCCCATTGGCATATTAGGAAGTCAAGGTCCTAACATTTTGACTGCCATGATGCGATGACAGATGTCCTTTACAACATCTGCCAACAAGGGTGAATTCCAGTGTTGCCAAATACCGTGCATTTTACGAACATCTAGGAAAACCGAACATTTAGCGTGCGTTTTAAACATAAAACTGGATTTTTTTTAAAACTGGTATTAAAATATGAAACAGTCAGTAATGAAAAAATAATTTTTATTTTATTTTCCAGGAATGTTTAGCCGAATTATAGTTCCTCAAGGATTCCTCCTTTCTCGGCCGTGAGAATTTGAATGGGCTAAGGACCAAGGGAGCCTTGAGGAAGGACTATAAAACTGGCCTTTATTGTTATATCTAGGGGTCTTTCATAAGACTTCAGTGAACGGCCTGCAACACCATTTATATAGCGAGATGTGCTTAAAAGCAAAAAAAACTACTTTTATAATATGTAAAAGAAAAAATACTGTGTGCGAAAATTGTGTATTTCGATTACTAAGACCGTGCAAAAACGTGCGTTTTGGATCGTTTCACTGTGCAATCCAGCAAATATTCATTGGCTACATTGATGAATTCATTTACAGAGAGATTCCTTGTTCCTTATAAACACTTTTTTTGATGTACCGTTATCTCGAATCATTCATGTCACGAGCTGGCAACAATGGAAAGCATACACTTAACTAATGATATTTTATTATCATTCTGTGTCCAGAAGAACATTATGCATGACTTGTGCTAGTGGAAATAAAGTTTTTCAAATTGAAATTGCATATAGATTTAAATAACTCTAAAATAATTCAGTGTACAGTGAAAGTCTTCACCAATAATGTTTAATTATACTTATAGCCACCGCATATCCTGAGAAATTCTTTGTCAAATCTAAAATTGTTTGAATTAAATAGACTGCGAGGATTATAATTAGCTCACATTGTTCATACCATAAAAGTATGATTGAGGACCTCACAAATTCCAAGTGGAACCACTTGGTAAACACTTTGACTATACAAAGATAGTTATTCAAAATCGTAAACACACATATAAGTATCACATATTTTACGATTATAACACGTAAAAGGTTGGTCAAAAAACTAAAAAAATGGAGATACCTATTTGAATAGTGGAATAATTCAAAATCACATAGTAATGAGGACTATGTGGAAGGAATATAAATATGTACCTAGTAGTAAAGATGGTGATCTCACACTACCGGCCTTCTATTTGTGCTAGCTCAAATATCTTCTTATGAGTGGTAAATCTTAATATTTTTTTTACAAATTTATCCTCAATGAACAACATATTCAGAAAGGAAAGTCTATGGGCCCTTTTGATTGTTTTAACTGTTTTTGGATCCTAATAGATGTGATGAGATTTATTTATCAATTTTATCTTATTAATAATGTTACACTATATACACACGCTATAGACAACTCAAGATATACTTTAAGGAAGATCACAATTAATTATAGATATCTATATAAATATATTTAAACAAACACGTTCCGTAACTACAATTTTTATATATTTAGAACAACGATATATGTGTGATTGTCTCAATAATTAATTTTAATTGTTGATATACATACATGTAGTCTATGATGTTGCCATAAAAGTAATTTGGTTATAGCAAATCACAGCAGCGAGTGCTCTTAAAAAAACTGGAAATAGTTTGAGCCGATATAAATAATGGTAATTTGGATTTGGGAAAATAGCCTAAAGTGCGTAGTTAGATGACAATAACAGTCAAGATTTACAACTATCGATTTTTTACGTTCACCTTAATGTTCAAATGCTCCTGTGAGTACTTCATTATTTAAACCTTAATAAAGAACCTCTCTAATTGAATTTGTAACATGTCAGAAATAAAAAAAAAACAAAAAGCTTTGAAAAACATTAAAACTATATTTTCAGAAAATTTGTGAACGACGAGTATGAAATTTAGAAAATTAAATAAGCATAATGTATTATACTATTAATGTAAATGTTTAACTTAGACAAGATTAGGATAACAGATATAAAAAATGAAATAATCCCAGAGCTGTTATAGGTAGCTCTTATAGGTACCTATCAATGGTAAATGTTCGCATTTCTCTTGAAGTCAAATAGTGATATCTGTTGAATTACTGAAAATACAATTACTGAAAACTAGGACTGCAACTAACAACTGTCATACTATGTAAGACTTAAAATAATTTACAGTATAAAACGTAGGTACGTAGGCAATAATGAATAACATCCGATATTCCTATTCTTAACACTTAATTCCATAACTGAAAAGATTATCAATGACAATATATATTCATCTCCGTGTGAGATTTTTATATTGAAACTAATCATTAACATTTAAATTAGGTGAATGGAATGCCATACAGATATACTATGAAGAGGTTCTTCCGTGGATACCTTGTATTTTGCAATATTAATATAAAAATAACCATCGGAACCAAATACTAGTGAGTTTCTTTGTGAAAAATTAATATGGAGCAGTCCAAATTCGAAATATTAAAATGAAAAATGTATCACTGTTATGTGTTAAAATAATATTAATAACATGAATAGCTATTAATAATTTCTATAATCTATAATAAATAAACGAATTGATATTTCTGTTTGAATTGTTGATTTTGATAAGCTTTTCAGTGTATATAAAATAATTATTCTACTGATATTGTGACAAGGTTGCTAATCAACGAGCTTATAAGTAAAATTATGTGCAGATGGTGCGTTAAGTATACTGTCGATAACTATATTGTTCCGTTATTGCTTATATTTTCTGTTAATTCAATTTCATCTATAATTGTTTAATATATTGCCAAAATAAAAAAAAATGAATAGGTAACCGATATACCTCGTTTCGTCCAGAACATTTACAATTATGATATAACTCGAATTTTCAAAATTAAATATATTCACAAATATTATTTTACATCATCGACGTTATAAGATATATTTTTTCTTATTTCCATATAATCTGTTTCGCTGCATCAAAATGTACTGATAAGATGAATTTATAACCTTAATTATTCAATAAAAACTTCAATCTCAAAATGTATGTAGTGGTATTTTTCAGCAAAAAAATAATAAGAAATCATCAATTATTTTTTTAATATGGAACTATATCTTACAATGTCTATAGGGACAACTGGAGGAGGTGAAACAGAATAGTTTAAACCATTTTTCATCATATAACATTTGAGATTCAAAAATCAATCACACGTGTCAAAATGATTATACATGTAAGATTGTCAGGTATTTATTTATCTAGTTTTCGACACATTCGGGAATGATATTTATAATGAAAATCTAGCAAATTATTTTTTCAATTTAGCAGTTATTTAATATCTACTGGTATCTTTGCTATATAATTTCAAAGTGTGTGAGCTCATACTACTAATATTTGTGAGAAAATACATTGATCAGAAGTGTTCACCAAAAATCAGTATTGGCGGTTAGATGAATTACAAAATATGTCCCATTCTACCAATGATCATATAGTTTGAGGGACAGCGCTCTCTGAAACTCATGGACTCTATACAGAAAAGACGCGCCTGACCTTCCAAAGGACCTGCATAGCCTGGAGTAGTGATCTCTCCCTAGTCTATAAATTCTGCCATGGTTTGTGCTCGACTGGATAATAACACTAGAAATCATCAGAACAAGGAACAGCTTGAAATCCCAGACAGCTCGAACGAGCCTCCTCCACTAGTCATTCGTTTTGAGGACTTGTGGAGAATATTACTCCCCAAAAGCTACAATTTATAGTTTAAGGTCAATTGACCTTTATACTGTCACAGCGCTTCTGGAGTACCATAGTATCTCTACTCTAATTGAGACAGTATTGAATACGAAAATAAATGTTGATGGTTATTAGGTTAGCGGCAAAGCAAGCATTTATTCGACTAGAATTTCGGAATTTCGTGAAAGTAAATTCATGTGACGCAGACGTCTGCAAAAATGTGTATCGTAGTCTCACTTAAGTTCTTCTGGGTTCCAGTTTTTGAGACATGGTGTTTAGAGTTCGTTGATTGTCTATTGTTCTGAGACAGGAGATGTAAGACTTCACTTCGCGTTCACTTTTTGGACTAGGAGGATCTAAAACTGAAAAGACAAGGAAAATTAGCAAAAATCTGGCATATGAGAGGTAAACTATATCAAAATGAATATATTTTGTCAGATCTGTTGAGAGAAAATTTGTGGGTGGGGGCCCATTGAAGACCTGAAAACAAGCAAATGGCTTGTAATACTACCAAAACTCCCATGTCGACGAAGCGCCAAATAATTTCTGAATGAATCGATTAATATAGAGTAGTCTATTCTGGATGTTAAGCAGTGCTGCCAAAATGTCGGCATTTCTACCGATTTTGAGACATCTACCGATCTGAAAATGAATCTACTGAAATTCATTCTAATATAAATTTTCATTAATATGAATATGATATAGTTTCAATAGGGCATATTTTTTGTCTTGCTTTTCAGATTTTTAAAGGAAGCTGAATGTCCAAATGAGTGGGAAATGGTTGCACTAGAAAAGTGTTCGAGAGGTTTCTTCTCTTCAGGTTTTCTGGACGGTAGGTGATGTTAGTTTGAATCTATAAGTTCTTTCTGGTTATTTTTTTCTAGTCTTAGTGCTCAGTTCACATTAAGTTTTAACATTGGTTAATTTTTACTGAAATTCAACTTCACCATCTACCGAATTTTATTATCGCTAGATTGGCAGCACTGGTGTTAATCTTGTATTGAAATTTAGGATCAATGGTACAAAAATTACGATGTCTCTTGAAAATTAAGAATAAAATGTATCCGCTTTATGTATT
The DNA here is from genome assembly GCA_949316355.1 of Bruchidius siliquastri. Taxonomy (NCBI): domain Eukaryota; kingdom Metazoa; phylum Arthropoda; class Insecta; order Coleoptera; family Chrysomelidae; genus Bruchidius; species Bruchidius siliquastri. The sequence continues at coordinate 9,386,804 of OX438534.1, read as the reverse complement.
CATATTTTACTTGTAATGAATTGCAAGTAGATCACTGAAAAAACATTGAAATTTAATTGCCAATTATACTACTATTACATTTAGGTATACTAATATTCATTATTTATTCAAATTTTGTTTTGGAGTAACTGGTATCGGGAGTAAATATAATAATAAAAATAATATAATTGCCCAATTGGGAGAAGCGCCTTCTGTCTCATCTATGGTGGTTGATATATCATAAAGTTTTGAGCTAAATAAGTTATCAAATCAAAGGCCTTGATGTCCCCTAACCGAAAAGTAACTTTATAGGTGCCGGCCGAAAACTGGTGGCTGGGAAAGTAATCAAACATACCGCTTGCAGCAAATTTATGAGAGATATTCGCATCACCATATCTTAATTTCCTCTCCCGTTGGAGAGGGATAATACAGATAAATTTCTTTACTATACTTGAAAAGAATTTTCTTAACTCTATTAAAACTTTCCACAACTGAAGCAGTTCATTCCTGCGTAACGTCAACATTTTCCATTATATTGGTTCGACGTTAAATGGTGGTAAAGGACATGAGACGTTTGATTTGATTACATAATTTAGCATAAATATTTATGGATATAAATGGTATCGGAGGGGGGGGGGGGGCGTTCTGAAATTACCTGTCCTGTAATTTAATTTTCTCAAAGCATTTCGCTCAGTAAGTTTCCGTTTTATAATTACACATTTTGATGCGATGAATACAGGGTAGTCTCTTAACATAATCGTCGTATTAAAATGGCTTGATCTGCTGGACAAGAATTTGGTTTCTTTGAAATATAAGCACCATTTTGTAAATATAAGTGTTGATGTATGCGTACGAATGGCCATGAAACTTACCTAAATGCCTACTTCTACAAAATCTAATGGTCCTCATCGTTTGAGCGAGCATGTGCATCTTTTCGAAGTTAACAAGTCCGTCTAGACAAGTCTTGTTGCCCTCGTGAGTGAAGGTCATGTCCTTCAGCAATAAAGGCATGAATGGCACCACTGGCGGCTGTAGTTTTCCCACGTTTACCTGGAATAAAATTTTAATCCAAAACAATCGTTGATAATACATAATATTTCTCTGATTTAATTTGAAGGAAGGTTAGCAAAGTTCGTGTCAGATAAAATTCTTTTAAACAGAAGATTCTCATAAGGAGTTGTTCCAAATTGCACTAAACGAAGCGCAAATGTTTTTTTTTTGTTAGATCTAAATTTGGCAAAGCTTGTCCACTAAACATAAAAAACGGATTAGTTGATTCGTTATCGTAAAAATATCGTCAGATTTTCCAGATGATGAATTGTTTCTTTCCTTACCCTGTAAGCTCTATGATTGCGACTAGGATCAATGAGTGCCTCAAATTCTGTGAATAGTTTCCGGAACTTAGACGGCAGCTTCTCCCAAGTGTTAGACAGGCGAGACACTGCTACGTTACTCAGCCCCATGACGATGGCACAAAACGCGTTCAGGTTTTGGTACTCCTTGCAACTAAAACAAATTTTAATATACTTGAACGCTAAAGTGTAGTTTATAAGTATTATTATATGAAGTAAAATCTGTATACGAAAATTTATTATTTTTATGCAATAAATCTACGTTGAAAATCATTAAAAGATACGGCGTCAATTCATTAACAATTTTTAATTTACTACATACTACTACATTTTACTAATAATCTATAGGATAGTGTAATAGTTATGAAATCATAGCGAAGGTAGGTGCTTACTATGTTGCCAACTTGATGAATTTCCTCAAAACTCCGACTCTTCTGCTGAGACTCTGCGTCATTACGATCTCTGTGACCACCCAGAACTGGATCTCGTTGAATCTACGTAAGAATACGTCCAGGTTTGCCGTTATTTGACCAAAATGATGCCTTCCAAAAGTATGAAACAACAGCTCGTATTCATGGACGCACCTGAGATAAATAAATAGAGTCAACTTACTTGACACAGTAATCGCGCAAGGACAGATGACGAGGAACGAGGAACGAGGAACGAGGAACGAGGAACGAGGAACGAGGAACGAGGAACGAGGAACGAGGAACGAGGAACGAGGAACGAGGAACGAGGAACGAGGAACGAGGAACGAGGAACGAGGAACGAGGAACGAGGAACGAGGAACGAGGAACGAGGAACGAGGAACGAGGAACGAGGAACGAGGAACGAGGAACGAGGAACGAGGAACGAGGAACGAGGAACGAGGAACGAGGAACGAGGAACGAGGAACGAGGAACGAGGAACGAGGAACGAGGAACGAGGAACGAGGAACGAGGAACGAGGAACGAGGAACGAGGAACGAGGAACGAGGAACGAGGAACGAGGAACGAGGAACGAGGAACGAGGAACGAGGAACGAGGAACGAGGAACGAGGAACGAGGAACGAGGAACGAGGAACGAGGAACGAGGAACGAGGAACGAGGAACGAGGAACGAGGAACGAGGAACGAGGAACGAGGAACGAGGAACGAGGAACGAGGAACGAGGAACGAGGAACGAGGAACGAGGAACGAGGAACGAGGAATGAATGAAGAACTACCTTGAAGTTTGAAAACTAATTTTAAGTAAGTTCACTACTTTTCCGCAACTGTCTTTCATATTTCACAAAAGAATCAGGGTTTCAGGTTTCAATTTTAAAATCTCTTTCATTCATGAAATCGTATCTCGAGTAGCATACATTCAAAAGGGGTGAACGCGTTCATCTTTTTCTCTTTTCGTTATATCCCAGTACATATATGAGTAATCGTTCGGGTCATATATCTGGCTTTGCATTGTGAGCGCAGGCAAATCTGGATAGAGGAGATGCATGTACGTCGAGAGTTGGCCGCCAGCCGTCGGGATTTGGATGGGATTTGGAAAAGTCGGTCCAGAAATGGGATCGCCTGCTGGCTTCGCGGGATGCCGCTTTATCAGCTTGTTTCTTTGTCGTCTGTAGCAAAGCGAGTTCGGTCTGTTAGCGGAATGTCGAATAAGGAATTGAACCAGTGGCAGCTTGTGGGAGTATTAGATTGTGGTTGTAGGGCCCAGAACATGATCACACTCACCCCCAATCCATCTATTTACGATACTTTAGTTGACAATTTTTTCTTTTTAATGTCATGTGTATGTTAAATGTATATAATGGGTGATCCTTCGTGAAGTCCACTTTTCAATAGGACTGTTTTGACAGATCAAGCGTACTAACGAAGCTGCCATCATAGTTTAATTTAGTTTTTTTTCCTGTAGATTGTAGATGCTCTTACTTGGTGAAACTCTTCCATCATGTAGATAAAAAGTTGTGTGATTAACACAACGTTGCACAAATAAAACTCCTTCTTTCAGTGACGCGTTTCGATTTATATTTAAATCATCGTCGGACTGTCAGATTTGCCTGCTAACAAGGCTACCCAGGTTACTTGCCAACTTACTAACTAGTCCTATCATCGATACAAAACTAGAGCTCTCAAATCTAGCATACTATCCATTTTGTCTAGTTATTTTTTCTATTAAATTATAATTATTTTTTTATTTTATTTTTTCATTTTATTTTTTATTTTTCCAATTGTGGTGTCTGTCTTAGGGGAAATATTTTTTTGGCGACTGCATTTACACTTGTGTATAGGGAAACCCCTACAAAACCTTAACCATCGCCGTCAAAATGTCCTTAAAATATTTCAAGTGATAAACTTTTATAAAAAGATTTTTCGTGCAACTTATGGTCGAAATAATCAAATCCCCGAAAGTACTATTGTCATTACCATTGGAAAATTTCGGACTCAATTTTCCTTCTTGAACAACCAGCGATCGAATAGACCCGCAGTGAGATCAATATGGCTGCGCTAGATGAAAGTATGAGCAATGACTGATCAACCGTTTCGTCGGCGTTTTCAGCAACTCAGTGTGCAACAATTTGGCGCATTTTACGTGAAGATCTTGGTTTGAGGACATACAAAACCACTTTGTGCGAGAACTGAAGCCGCCAGAACTTCGTTTAGCGTTTTGTTCTCAGTCAATGGGCTCTGCAGCAGCACAATGAATATCCGCTGTTTTAACGCAAACATTTGTTTAGTGATGAGGCGCATTTCTGATTCAAACATATATATATATATATATATATATATATATATATATATATATATATATACATTCATACATACACACATACATACAGGTAACAAAAGCTTGTTAAGAACTGTGTTGAAAAGTGAATTGCCTTGGACACCATTTGACTTCAGTATGCACAAAAAAGTTTCTGCTCGATGAAGACAATCCGTGATAGAAATGGGAGCAGACATGATGCAAAGTTTACGTGACTATGAGGCATCAAGTGAAGATCTATATGGAAATTATATCAATACTGTTCAAAATGTAAACTCACCAAAATAAATGAGCAGACATGATGCAAAGTTTACGTGACTATGATGCATCAAGTGAAGATCTATATGGAAATTATATCAATACTGTTCAAAATGTAAACTCACCAAAATAAATCCCAGTCAAAAAGTGTCATATAGTAGGCTAACTCTTTGGTGCTAAACATTTCTATGTCTCCACCCACCCCTTGCGTTGGGTCCTCTTGTTCTGAAAGGCATGTCTGAAAAAATGGTAATATAAGACAAATAGTCTCCGAATTCACTGTTGTTTTAATCAGAGGCGTATCCAAAATAGAATGATAGGGAGGACCGGTAGATTGTTCCACATTCGTCGGGCATTTAGGAGTATCCAGTAAAAAATGTTTTTTTGGACTTACTTCTAATAAAACTTTAGCAGGCAGGGTTACCCAGTCCTTTTGTTTTTCCGGAAACCTGCCCCTGGTTTGTATAGAAATAGTTATATTCTCATTATAATTTGAATACGTGATTATATTGATAAGATAAAGATATTGCTATTACTGATTATAGCTTTTGAAAATGTACAAAAATTAGTAATAAGAGTTGCAAATAATATCAATCTCTCTAACTCTCCCCTAGAAAAGAGGCGTGAACTTACGAGGGTCACGCTGAAGGTCTTTAGATATTCCTAATCTATACAAGTTTAAACAAGTTTGAGCACGCAGCTATTTTGTCTGAGGTTGTAAGTGCTTACACGAAAAGGCAGCGTTTGAATCGTTCAGTAGTTGCCTTGCCATAGTCTCGAATGCATCTAAGCGTTAGCCGAATTTTAACGTGAAAATGGAACCGGGTAGTCGCGATTTTCGAGCCACGATTTTGTAAGAATATAAAGAGGGACAAAAACAATCGAAATGTCACGAAAGTTTAGTGAGTTGCATTGGAGACTCTGCCCCTTCTAGGGCTACAGTTTTTAATTGGTTTGCTGAGTTGAAAAGGGGCCGGGTCTCACTCGATGATGAACCTCGCACAGGTCGACCGCCCAGTGCTGTTACTCCGTAAACTGTAGAAGCTGTGCAAAATATGGTAAAAAAATATCGACATATAACCTACACCGAGATTGAGGCTTCACTCGGGATTTATGATCACCTTCGCCTAAGGAAGCGGTGTTCCAGATGGGTGCCACATTTGTTGACCAGTGAGCAAAAAGCAACAAGAGTGGATTGGGCTAAGTTTATGCTTTAAAGATTTGATAATGGGCATAGTAAAAACACTTTCAATATCGTAACCGGAGACGAAACATGGTTATATCATTATGATCCCGAAACTAAATAGCAGTCATTGGTTTGATGCTTTGAAAGTGAGCAGCCACCAACGAAATTCGTCGTTCCATGAGTGTCGGAAAGAAAATAGTCGCATCTTTTTTTTCTAAAAGTGGATACATCACAACGGTTGCCTTGGAAAATCGAAGGACAATTACTTCTGAATGGTATATAACCAAATGTGTTCCTGTAGTCTTCCAAGAACTATGCAAGAGCCGTCCAAAGACTAGTCTGCGGGGTATTCAATGGCACCATGACACCGTACCCGTCCACAGCGCCGCTAGAACCCTCGATTTTTTTGCTGAACAGGGTATCAAACTGTTGCCTCTCCCACCTTATTCTCCGGACCCAGCTCCGTGCGACTTCTTCTCATTCCCTAAGATCAAAGAAAAGTTACGAGGTCGCCATTTTTCCACTGATAAAGAGGCAATCGCTGCATTTGAGGAGGAAATTAGCAACCTTTCAAAAGAACGTTGGTCACAAGAATTTGACAAGTGGTTTTACCGAATGCGTAAATGTATTGAGGTATGGGGAGAATATGTTGATATGTTGAAAAAACAGAATAAAGTTAAAAAAAAACTTGTAGTTTTTCTGTAACTAAACACTTTCAACGTGACCCTCGTACAAAAAACATTTTTGTATCAAAAACAAAAAATAAAATAGAATGGGGTGTCTGGGACTTTGTTCAAGATAGACCATTTTTTGAGGTCAATGTGAATAGACATGTATCTTCTCGGAGTGCTTCCGGAGCATGATAGGCTTTCTGCTTTGGCGAGAGATTATCTATAAAGAAAACATAACAGCATATGTTTCTTGTCAGAAGATCGGGAATTTTTGAATGTGTGTCTGAGTCTATGGTTTAAGCCGTTTAAGGTCTAACCTACCAAAGCATCAAGATGGTCCTTCGGTGAGACGAATATCCTGCCGTTGAGAGTGAGCGCGGTTGGTATGCTAATGTCGTTGTCCTTGAACGTGACCCTTTCGCCATTGGACCGTACCTCGACCAATAGTAGCTCGTCCTCGGTGGGGATCTTCAGTTTTTCGGCCGCTACGTACTTGATTTGGTCGGCAGAAGCACTGATGGGCAGCCGCAGGGTGCAGTATGTGTGGTCAGCGCAATATACTCGGAATATTACTGGAAAATAATGTGATATTTTCCAAATATATGTGTTATATAATATATTCAAATTTCTATTACATTTCGATAAAGTTTGCGTTATACCTACATGACGAAGTTCAGTGTTTGCTATTCTCCCATTTAACCATATAGGAATTATTTTTTACGATTTAGTTCGATTAACTATGAAGACGTGGTCTCTTGTTTTTTAAACTATCATTTATTCATTCAATGGATCCTAATTAACCGGTTTGAAGGGTATTCTCTCCGTTTACGGGGCCTCGGATGAGCCCCGTATCGAATATTTCAAGGATTCTGACAATAGATACAGGTCAAACCATTAAAAGTGTGTTAAGGAGTAATATTAAATGTTATTCGTATTCGTATTGCTTTATAGAAAAATAAATAATAGGACAAACTTATCAAACTGTTGTATTGTCGTCGGTCTTTCATAAGTGTGCAACATTGAAAATTAGTCTTAACATTTTTAAGTGGGTGAAAATAGCGTTCGAGGATTCCGTTCAAACATACATACATACACGTGGAGCAAATAAAATAATAATAAAAGCGTGTAATTTTTTTTAAGATTATTAAACTTAAAAGGACCAATATCTTAGGAATAAAGTACCTTAAGGCATAACGTACTTCAAGGAATTGAACATCAAATGACTTGAAACATCTTACAGATCAGAGACAACTTACTATCATCGTGAGGCATGATTATCGTCCGGTTTAAATCGCTGGCTCCTGCGCTGAATAGACTGATTGGTTGGCCTAGAGGTGGCAACTTCCATTTTTGACCTTCATGGGCTTTTCTGTCTTCATTGTATCTGCAACAAATTGAAAATAATCAGATTACTCCGTAGCAGACACAGTGCGATGAAAAATACGGTTTCTTTTCACTTCGCACGCCAATTGACGAGAGAGTATTGTAATCGCGAAATCCAGATATTGTGGTTTCTTGATGTTTCATGACATATACGAGGATCGAGGATCGCGCTGAAAGTCTTCAGATATTCCTAATCTATACAAGTTGTAAGTGCTTGCACGCAAACGCAGCGTTTGTATCGTTCAGTAGGTGCCTTGCCACCGTCTCTAATGCATCTAAGTGTTGGCCGAATCTTAACGTGAAAATTGAACAGGGCAATCGAGATTTTCGAGCCATGATTATAAAAAGGGACTAAAACAAGCGGAATGTCACGAAAGTTTAGTTAGTTGCTTTGGGGACTCTGCCCCTTCCAGGGCTACAGTTTTTAATTGGTTTGCTAAGTTTAAAAGGAGCCGGGTCTCACTCGATGATGAACTTCGCACAGGTCGACCGCCCACTGCTGTTACTCCGGAAACTCTAGAAGCTGTGCAAAATATGGTAAAAAAAAACATGGACATATAACCACCTACACCGAGATTGGGGCTTCTCTGGGGATTGGATCGGCAGCGATGCGAATAATCATTCATGATCACCTTCGCCTAAGGAATCGGTGTTCCAGATGGGTGCCACATTTGTTGAACAGTGAGCAAAAAGCAACAAAAAAAAATTTGATAATGGGCACAGTAAAAACACTTTTAATATGGCAACCAGAGACTAAATATGGTTATATCATTATGACCCCGAAACTAAACAGCAGTCATTAGTTTGATCCTTTGAAAGTGAGCAGCATCCAACGAAAATTAGAAGTTCCAAGAGTGTTGGAAAGAAAATGGTCGCATCTTTTTTTTCTAAAAGTGGATACATCACAACGGTAGCCTTGGAAAATCAAAGGACAGTTACTTCTAAATGGTATATAACCAAATGTGTTCCTGTAGTCTTCCAAGAAATATGCAAGAGCCGTCCAAAGACTGGTCTGCGGGGTATCCAATGGCACCATGACAACGCACCCGCCCACAGCGCCGCTAGAAAACTCGATTTTTTTGCTGAACAGGGTATCAAACTGTTGCCTCACCCGTCACCCACCTTATTCTCCGGACCCAGCTCCGTGCGACTTCTTCTCATTCCCTAAGATCAAAGAAAAGTTACGAGGTTTCCACTGATAAAGAGGCAATCGCTGCATTTGAGGAGGAAATTAGCAACCTTTCAAAAGAACGTTGGTCACAAGAATTTGACAAGTGGTTTTACCGAATGCGTAAATGTATTGAGGTATGGGGAGAATATGTTGAAAAAAAAGAATAAAGTTTTTCAAAAAAACCTTGTAGTTATTCTGTATCTAAAAACTTTCAGCGTGACCCTAGTACGGTACGAAAAACCATCCCACTCATTGCCGTCGGTTTGTCTGTCTGTCTGTATCGGCAATCCTTGGTTCCTCTAACTCGGAAAGTGAGGTGTTTTTTTAGCTTCCGGCAACGTTTCAAGTCTCATCCTTTTCAATTTGACTACATATATGCGGAAACAAATGAGGCAGGATTATTTATGTTACTTGAGTTCAGTTCTTATTTTGGTATTTGGTAGCTAAGAATAGTAATAGACTAAGCTAAAAGCGGCGTAATCAGTTTTTATTAAGAGGGTGAAGTGTGAAATGTGAGCTCTCCACTATATAAATGACGTAGTATAGACATGCATGTTTTGTTGTTAGCCTAGACTCGTCAGTAATGTCTTGCAGTCTGACTGTAGAGAGCAATTTCCAATATTAGGGGGGGGGGAGGGCTTCTCTTCCGTTCGAGAAAACTGTCAACACTGGAGCAGCTACAAGATCCTACAAGACTCAGATCAAATCATTTTGGGAATACTGTTCCCATGGCAGGGCGTATACAAGGAAAGGGTAATGGAGGTATTTACCCCCTCAAGATTTTAGACCAATTTTCTGCAGTCATTTCCGTTTTCTCCGTATTTTTGACCAACTCTGATTTTCGAAATAATTAGGATTAGCGGTCTGATATCATTGAAATCAATATAAATTTCGCAAACCTTGCATTTTTGTATATATTGGAGCATCGAACATTGACAGCAGTCAGTCAGTTTTCAGACGTCAACCAGTTAAGAACTAGAAATCGTGGATATAGATTTATGTACAGGATTTTCCTGGCAGACTCGAGGGTTCCATAATCCCTTATACGAATACTTAATGCGTGTGTAATTCTTATTTCAATCCGCGATGACGTAGGTTCGAGTGTCACTGCGTGTTAGACTATAAATCACATAGCGTGACCGGAAGTATTCGGCAAGGCCTCTTTTGTGGCGGCTCAGAGCTCAAAGACTCAACTGTTTCATTTGCTGTTCGCTTTATCTTATAATTCCAATGTGAATATAAAGTTATCCTCTCGCTGCGCTTTTGAAACGAGATAGGTTTTTGACATTTGCGAGAAGTTATTCATTAAAAATTAACATACCTTCTTCTTCTTCATTTTAGTATAGGCGAATTTTTTCGTCGTCATCTGCCTATTACATCGCCAAGTTGTCACTCCATCGTTTTGGAGGGCGCCCTGGACTCCTGCGACCTAACGGTGATTTGTCGCGTGCGATTCTGACTACTCTTCTGTCGTCCATTCTATTGATGTGCTCGTTCCATTCCTTCTTTCTACCTAGTATTCACTCATTAACATTTTTTACCATGCATGTTCTTTTTATATTCTCACTTCTCTCTCTGTCCAATAGCGTTTTTCCAGTTATTCTGCGAAGTACTCTCATTTCGGTTGTATGGTAAAAAAAAACATGGACATATAACCACCTACACCGAGATTGGGGCTTCTCTGGGGATTGGATCGGCAGCGATGCGAATAATCATTCATGATCACCTTCGCCTAAGGAATCGGTGTTCCAGATGGGTGCCACATTTGTTGAACAGTGAGCAAAAAGCAACAAAAAAAAATTTGATAATGGGCACAGTAAAAACACTTTTAATATGGCAACCAGAGACTAAATATGGTTATATCATTATGACCCCGAAACTAAACAGCAGTCATTAGTTTGATCCTTTGAAAGTGAGCAGCATCCAACGAAAATTAGAAGTTCCAAGAGTGTTGGAAAGAAAATGGTCGCATCTTTTTTTTCTAAAAGTGGATACATCACAACGGTAGCCTTGGAAAATCAAAGGACAGTTACTTCTAAATGGTATATAACCAAATGTGTTCCTGTAGTCTTCCAAGAAATATGCAAGAGCCGTCCAAAGACTGGTCTGCGGGGTATCCAATGGCACCATGACAACGCACCCGCCCACAGCGCCGCTAGAAAACTCGATTTTTTTGCTGAACAGGGTATCAAACTGTTGCCTCACCCGTCACCCACCTTATTCTCCGGACCCAGCTCCGTGCGACTTCTTCTCATTCCCTAAGATCAAAGAAAAGTTACGAGGTTTCCACTGATAAAGAGGCAATCGCTGCATTTGAGGAGGAAATTAGCAACCTTTCAAAAGAACGTTGGTCACAAGAATTTGACAAGTGGTTTTACCGAATGCGTAAATGTATTGAGGTATGGGGAGAATATGTTGAAAAAAAAGAATAAAGTTTTTCAAAAAAACCTTGTAGTTATTCTGTATCTAAAAACTTTCAGCGTGACCCTAGTACGGTACGAAAAACCATCCCACTCATTGCCGTCGGTTTGTCTGTCTGTCTGTATCGGCAATCCTTGGTTCCTCTAACTCGGAAAGTGAGGTGTTTTTTTAGCTTCCGGCAACGTTTCAAGTCTCATCCTTTTCAATTTGACTACATATATGCGGAAACAAATGAGGCAGGATTATTTATGTTACTTGAGTTCAGTTCTTATTTTGGTATTTGGTAGCTAAGAATAGTAATAGACTAAGCTAAAAGCGGCGTAATCAGTTTTTATTAAGAGGGTGAAGTGTGAAATGTGAGCTCTCCACTATATAAATGACGTAGTATAGACATGCATGTTTTGTTGTTAGCCTAGACTCGTCAGTAATGTCTTGCAGTCTGACTGTAGAGAGCAATTTCCAATATTAGGGGGGGGGGAGGGCTTCTCTTCCGTTCGAGAAAACTGTCAACACTGGAGCAGCTACAAGATCCTACAAGACTCAGATCAAATCATTTTGGGAATACTGTTCCCATGGCAGGGCGTATACAAGGAAAGGGTAATGGAGGTATTTACCCCCTCAAGATTTTAGACCAATTTTCTGCAGTCATTTCCGTTTTCTCCGTATTTTTGACCAACTCTGATTTTCGAAATAATTAGGATTAGCGGTCTGATATCATTGAAATCAATATAAATTTCGCAAACCTTGCATTTTTGTATATATTGGAGCATCGAACATTGACAGCAGTCAGTCAGTTTTCAGACGTCAACCAGTTAAGAACTAGAAATCGTGGATATAGATTTATGTACAGGATTTTCCTGGCAGACTCGAGGGTTCCATAATCCCTTATACGAATACTTAATGCGTGTGTAATTCTTATTTCAATCCGCGATGACGTAGGTTCGAGTGTCACTGCGTGTTAGACTATAAATCACATAGCGTGACCGGAAGTATTCGGCAAGGCCTCTTTTGTGGCGGCTCAGAGCTCAAAGACTCAACTGTTTCATTTGCTGTTCGCTTTATCTTATAATTCCAATGTGAATATAAAGTTATCCTCTCGCTGCGCTTTTGAAACGAGATAGGTTTTTGACATTTGCGAGAAGTTATTCATTAAAAATTAACATACCTTCTTCTTCTTCATTTTAGTATAGGCGAATTTTTTCGTCGTCATCTGCCTATTACATCGCCAAGTTGTCACTCCATCGTTTTGGAGGGCGCCCTGGACTCCTGCGACCTAACGGTGATTTGTCGCGTGCGATTCTGACTACTCTTCTGTCGTCCATTCTATTGATGTGCTCGTTCCATTCCTTCTTTCTACCTAGTATTCACTCATTAACATTTTTTACCATGCATGTTCTTTTTATATTCTCACTTCTCTCTCTGTCCAATAGCGTTTTTCCAGTTATTCTGCGAAGTACTCTCATTTCGGTTGTCTCTAGTAGTTGTTTAGTTTTCGCTGTATCAGGTCAAGTTTCTGAAGTGTATGCCATAGTTGGTCTGACCACTGCTTTGTAGATTTTTGACCTGGTTTCTACATTAATATTTTTAACACGCCATATTGTGTAATTTAAACATCCTGCTATTCTTGTTGCCTTCGTTGTCTGTTCTCTTACCTTCGCCTCAACATCACCATAACCTGATATTTCTATGCCTAAATACTTAATTTTCATCTCCTGATGGATAACTTTGCCTTCAACTTCCAGTTTGCATCTTAATGGTCTTTTGATGTTGTTGCATTTAGTTTTCTGGACCGATATCGTCATATTAAATGATTTGGCAATGCAGCTAAATCAATTTTTTGCCACCAGTACATTATCATCGGCGTAGCATAGAATAGTTATTTCTTGGTTGCCCATTCGGTATCCTTTCATGGAGCGCACACACTTTTTATTATTTTGTCCATAATGATGTTGAAGAGAAGAGGGCTCATGGAATCACCTTGTCGAATACCACGGCCCGCAGCTATTGGTTCAGTCAAGATTCCGTTTATTTTTGCTTGAATCTGATTTGCATCGTACAGATTTTCTATGGTTTTAATGAGATTATATGGGATTTGCCTATTATAAAGTAGGTGTATAACGTCCTTCAACTACACACGATCGAACGCTTTTTCCAAGTCAATAAAATAAATGTATGCTGGTCTGGTTTATTCAATCGATTCTTCTGTTATCTGTCTTATGACAAAAACCGCGTCTGTACATGTTCTGCCTAACATACCTATGTGTGATAATAACTGAGCTGCAAATATACAACTTTGAAAAATTCCAAGTGAAAGCTCTTAGCCAAGTCCATTCATGCGATTTTGTGGGAGAGAAAATTGAATAAAAACAGGGCAGTCCATCCACATCCTCCCCGTCTCTTAGAACTCAAAGGGTTTTCGTAACTTATAATTTGATTTATTGATTCATTTAGCCCTGTAACTTAGTTCCAGTGGGTTGTTCGCATTCGGAGTGGCTTTTAAAAACCCAAAAGCCCTGTCTCAATGCTTTGTACGACTACATTCACTTTTTTGTACCTCTTGCCGGTGGCGCTGGCTCGAATAAAATGGATAAAATCTAGTTATGCCCAAATTGCTCCGAAGAATATATTTTATACTTTCACTTCGTATGCATCAGCGAGCGGTGCATTGTGTTGTAACATTTTTGAAATTCAAGATAATAGGATAGGAATTTTCCGTGTTTTATAATGTTTGGATGGTGTTTCCGACGTAATCTAAAATAAATAGTTACGGGCATGATTCTTTGGGAGCTTTCGTGAAAAAATTATAGTTTTTTTAGATAACCTCTCGTGAAGGGCAGAAAGCTTATCGTGCTCCAGAAGCGCTATGAGATGATTGATGTTTATTCACATTGACTCGAGCCAAGTAGTCCTTCTCAGACTAATATTTCCCTACCACCGTTATTAAAATGAATAGAGTATGATTTTTCTTCCATTCTCCAACGCTGATCGAGTTTTTCAAAAGAAATGACTTTTGGAATAGGTCGACCTGGTGAGGATATACCTTTTGGATCCCTATAATGTTTACTCTTGATGTTTTTTCTGACTACACATCTGAGAGTCTACTTTGAATTTATTTAATTGTATGATCTCTATTTTACATAAGACCTGCTATAGACATGCATGCTTTCGCCTAGATTCGTCAGTGTAGCATGTCCGTCTAACTGTAGTGAAAAATTGGGTGGTATACAACCTGGTAAAGTGTGAGATAACAACATCAACACTCATCTCCAAGAGTCGCGCACGGCGGCGCTACCCACTGATAGGGCATTGACTTCGTAAGATGCCAATGGACAGCGCCATCGTGCGCATTATCTCGAATGAGCCTCCTCCAAAATTCAGGTTTTTAGAGAACCTCGGCGTTGTGCAATGAGCTACCGGGCAATTTGTTTCTTGATACAGCGCTTCAAGGTTAATGTGAATAGAAGTGTATCCTCTCGCAGCGCTTGTGAAGGCTTTCTGCTGATCAGCTGTTATCTGTTTGAAGTGCCTCAGAAGAATTAGCCATCAAACTATAGGTGGTCTCGGAGAGCAAATACACATACACCATGCCGCCGTGATTGGAACAGAGCTGACAAATGACATGTAATGTCAGTTACGAGAGTCACGCTGAAAGTTTTTAACAGACAGAAAAAATACAAGGTTTTTTCATAAAACTCTATTCTGTTTTTTCAACATATTCTCCTCCTACCTCAATAATTTTACGCATTCGGTAAAACCACTTGTCAAATTCTTGTGACCAACGTTCTTTTGAAAGGTTGCTAATTTCCTCCTCAAATGCAGCGATTGCCTCTTCATCGGTGTAAAAACGGCGACCTCGTAACTTCTTTGATCTTAGGGAATAAGAAGTTGCACGGAGCTAGGTCTGGAGAATAAGGTTGATGAGGCAACAGTTTGACACATTGATTAGCAAAAAAATCGAGTGTTCTAGTTCAGAAACACATTTGGTTATATACCATTCCGAAGTAACTGTCCTTTGATTTTCCAACGCTACCGTTGTGATGTATCAACTTTTAGAAAAAAGAACAGATGCGACCACTTTTTTTCCAACACTCTTGGAATGACGAATTTTCATTGGAGCCTGCTCACTTTCAAAGCACCAAATTAATGACTGCTGTTTAGTTTCGGAATCATAATGATATAACGATGTTTCCCCGGTTACGATATCAAAAGTGTTTTTACTGTGCCCATTATCAAATTTTTCAAGCACAAACTTAGCTCAATCAACTCTTGTTGCTTTTTGCTCACTGGTTAACAAATGTGGCGCTCATCTGGAATACCGCGAAGGTGATCATGAATGATTGTTCGGACCGCTGCCGATCCAATCCCCTGAGAAGCCTCAATCTCGGTGTAGGTTATATTCCGATCTTTGTTTACCATATTTTGCACAGTTTCCAGAGTAACAGCAGTGGGCGGTCGACGTGAGCGAGTTTCACATCGAGTGAGACCCGGCCCCTTTCAAACACAGCAAACCAATTAAAAACTGTAGCCCTAGAAGGGGCAGAGTCCCTAAAGCAACTCACTAAACTTTCATGACATTCCGCTTGTTTTGGTCCCTCTTTATATTCATACAAAATTATGGCTCCAAAATCGCGACTACGTTGAAATTCGGCCAACACTTAGATGCATTCGAGACCATGGCAAGGCAACTACTGAACGATTCAAACGCTGCCTTTGCGTGTAAGCATTTACAACTTTAGACAAAATAGCTACGTGCTCAAACTTGTTTAAACTTGTATAGATTAGAAATATCTAAAGACTTTCAGCGTGACCCTCGTATACAACCCTGAGCTAGACGATGGTAAATGCCAGGTCACATCACTACACATCACAATGGAATGGTGGAAGTCAAACATTCAAACTAATTCCTACAAAACTATACCTATTCCGCTTAGAGTTCTTTACCAACCTCCTGAGCTGCGTCATGACGTGGTGCAGCATGGCCGCTTCCTCTTCCAGAGCGCCGTATCGCATGACGTCCTCCTCCAGCTCATCGGCCAGCTCGGCGATGAAATCGGCGGCCGCCTCGTCTTCGAACACGGGTTGTCGTACTGCAGAAACCCACCGACAAACAAAATGCACCACGCGTCGTTTACATGCCAGAGCAAACTCGCGATCCTCTTGTTTGCATGTGTCTATCCTATAGGTGCACGCGGAACACGTTAAGGAATAACATTTCTAAGTAAAATCACAGGTCTGGGGCATTGAATGATTCCCTTTTAACCACTTTCATGAAAGGAGGTTATCAATTCGACCCGATTGTATGTAAGATTATAGAAATTTCAAAATATTGGTAATTGCTTAACAAAGCATCTAAACAAATCTAGAAAATGTCATGCGTATGTATGTATGTATGTATGTTTGGCCATACTTAGCTAATAAAACTACTAACTGGATTGCAATATTATGAGGGAACTCTACTTAGAATGGAACGTTTTTTTTGCAAAAGATCGTTTGGTTCTATGTTCAAGTAGAGCCCATTTTTCAATTTTTGATTCAAAATTTTTGATATTGTCACGAAGCCGCTCGTATCAGCGGTGAAAATACGCTCATGTACGGTGCCACAATATTTCGTTTGAAGCGCTTGGTTTTGAACATATTTAGAATATTTTTTCTGCAAATCATAGAGGAAGGACGAGTCGATGGCCGTGCAGAGCCCTTTTCATGACATTTTTCAAAATTTGAGAAAAAAGACTTGACACGAGCATAGAACCAACCTTTCTCTATCATTTGCAATGTTGTTTATTAAAATTTATCATGAAGTCCTTGTGGTGCATCAATCGAAGCATTATCATAATAAACAAAAAAAAGAGGCGACATATAAAAAGTTAATTATCAAATTAAAATAAATAGAACCCAACGCAGATCGTGACATCGTACTCAAAAAATCAACATTACAACTGAATACTACTATTTAAGTATGCATATTTTGTGGGGTCGAGAAGCACGCACAAAAAACAAGTACACCTGCCAAGTATACAGTTACATGTGTAGCAATCATGCCTTTCATGTATAATTGTTTATAAGACTTGTGCAAGTATACTTGTCAAGTTTTCAGTTACGTGAGTATCTGGCTTTGTACGTATAACAAAGCGCGACTGGATCTATTTAATTTAAATGCAGTCTACTGCAAAACAGTCTAGCAGTGTGGGTCATCACCATCGAGCGAGAGCAAAATTCATGGAGCCGTTATGTCGGCGGAACCAATCAAGGACCGACGATTTGGGGAGAGTAGTTATATTGAAATATCTACATTGTCTGTAAATGTTAACTGAAATATGAAAAGGATATTATCTCTCCAGCTGTTCGACGAGTTGGTAGGTAGGTAGAAAGACCACATGTGTGAGCAGGAAGTCGTCCAGAAATGGATCTTGAGCTGTGTTCATTATAAAAGTCTCACCACCCGGCATTACTCCACGTCCATCCAGTCTTGTTTCTAACAGGTGCTCCAGCATCTTTTGCGGGGTTCCCGCCATCACAGTGTATCTGAAATAAATACAATTTCTCTTAGCTATAACCTCAAAAAAAATTGTATGGTTCGATATAACCTTCATTTTTTCAATCCAAGCCTAGTTGATAAAATTGCTGTGTACCTAACACACGGTTTCAAAAATAAAACTTCTATTCTTTCAGTGACGTGTTTCGATTTATACTTGAATCATCGTCGGACTGTCAGATTTGAATATGAATCGAATCGCGTCACTGAAAGAAAAAGAGTATTATGAGTGAAGAGCAACTACTGTCTCCAAGCTTAGTTATTGTACGTCATTTAAGTTCTAGCATGTCAAG
Organism: Bruchidius siliquastri; assembly: GCA_949316355.1. Taxonomy (NCBI): domain Eukaryota; kingdom Metazoa; phylum Arthropoda; class Insecta; order Coleoptera; family Chrysomelidae; genus Bruchidius; species Bruchidius siliquastri. The sequence goes on along the minus strand of OX438534.1, from coordinate 9,368,817 downwards.
AAAATATTAGAGTATGAAATTCATCTAGGGAAGAGTGGGCAGGAGGAAAGATAAGATTTCCACCCCATAGTCTGGTATGCTATACCGACGTATCTCGTTCGAAAGAGATGGGATCCAGTGGTGCGAGAATGTGCCTGGAAGGTAGAGGGGTGGAAACCTACACGTCAGTATTTCAGGCGGCGATATTTGCCATCCTAATAGTGGCATACTCAGCAGAAGTACAACAGTGCACGGAACATGAAATCTATATATGCTCCGATAGTCACTTAGCTTTGAGGGCGGTAGCATCTCCAAGGATCAGATCATCACTGGTCCAGAAATGCAGCGCCGTCCTCCAAGCCCAATCCAAGAACGTGACACCCATGTGGGTCCCTGGTCACAGTGGGGTGCCAGGTAACGAGAAAGCAAATTGCTTGCCGAGGGTAGGAGCAAGGGGCACATGCATTGGCCCCGAACCCTTGCTGGGTATTAGCAGAGGCCAGGTCAGTAATGCCCTAGATGATTGGGTATATAACGAACTGGCGAAAGCATGGCTGGAGAAAGATGACTGCAGATAGTCCAAGAGGTTCATAGCAGGCCCCAACAAACGTAGGGAGCTATGACTATTAAACAGGAAGAGGGATTCACTCCACTTGTTGGTAGGGATCCTCACAGGCACCTGTCACTCATAGCAGCAGTCAAAGACCCAATCTGTCAGAAGTACTGGGAGCAGAACGAGACCTCGTTCCACTTCCTCGGTGAGTGTGCCCTAAGGGCTGAGGTGTTCGCCACAGCAGAGTTCGACAGGGAGAGAGCTACTCAGTGGAATGGTCGGACATCATGACCCTTATTAGGTCTGGAAGGTCGACACTAAGAAATTACCATGTCTGCCCTAGATTTAGTGATGGTCCTCGGGGTCGGCAAAAAAGTCCAAAAGTGTCCTACTTTCCAGGCTTTGCCCCCCCTTTCTACTACTACATAGGGGAACCTTCAAAATTGCCATTCAGTTAACATGTCTGGGGCAGAGTAAAATGTCATCAGGATGCTATACTACACGAATAGGATAACAATTTCATGAGGAAGTTCAAATAATTTGCCTTTATGAAGTAGGATGAGGGTTATAGTGTGGCAACTCCCATGTTTTGTTCGCAACAGTTGATTCAGAATGTCACTGTTATGTCGTTCGATATCATGCGTTTCACTGCTCTCACAAAATCCGTTCGAAAAAAAATTATGAACCCAGTTAATCCTGCGAAATTAAAACATTAGGATAATTGTGAAGAGTATAGAATTAGCAATGCACAAGAAAAAAATCAGAATCATTCAGATTCGTGTTACAGACGGTTTTTTCGTTGCAGTGCGCGCGTTGCGTTTAGACTCAATTTCAGTCCGTCAAACCTGACTGTATAAAGAACTTCAGCCATTTTGTATCTACCATTCCAAATTTCATATTTGTTCGAAATCAGCAAGCTGGAAAACCCTCTTAGACTCAATTTCAGTTCGTGAAACTAATCTATATAAAAAAACGCCATTTTGTGGTCGCCACTTTGAAATCCATATTTTTCAGATCATTTTTTGAATCAGACACCTCGATTTTTAATTGTAGTTCGTGAAACCAATATCCTTAAAAATTCTTCCGCTATTTTGAATTTCCACATTTTGATGTCATTTCTGAAATAAGCGACCCCAAAACTATCCGGCATCCGGTTTGACACCGTAATTCACCTGGTCTAGCAAATTCATTTGAAAGTTATTATTACCAGTAAAATGTTACAAACATACTCCCCAACTACACACCCTGCAGCGTTATATTACGAACATGTGCGTGAGACATTACGTTAATTGATGAAACCCCACCTTCCATTATTAGTTGGGGTTGGTTTTGATCCCAAAATCTACCGTAATTACCCATAATTATAGTCTGAACTTAGTGGTTGGGTCTGTGAACCAAGTCTACGTGCATATTTGGGCGTGACTGGAAGTGTTTCAAGGAAAGTTCATGACTACGAGCACAACGTTGTTATGGAAACGTGATGATATACAAATTCGTATTTAGAGATTCAGAAAAAACCTGGATTCAGGTCTTCTGTTCGCCGGACAGACGTTCTATCAACAGGCACGTCTCTTAATCGATCCAGTAAAGGACAGTAGAGATCTCTGACCTCGATATATTGTTCTCCGCGTTGGTTAAAATGATGAATGCCTCCGATAGCGCGCTTGAGTTCGCCTCGACGTCTTCCATCACAAACGATCCTCACTATTTCCATCGTGACTAACACAGTTTTGCACCCAACAATAATTGGTTTTCGCAAATTCTCATTGCAGTTTGTAAGATGTTTTTCTGAAACTCATAGAGTCTATTGAAATGTATATAATATCTTACATTCAAAATTATAATGATTTACACGGATCTACTCGACCATGCGACAGCACCATGTCACGTTACTACACATATAAAATAACTAGATCAATAGTTTATAGGTAAGTGATTTAGAATTATTCAGAAAAAAATCTTGAATTTTGTAGTGGATCAGCTAATTAGGTCAATCTACAATGATGGACACTGGACGCTAGGATATGCAGATGACCTGGTTATCCTGGAGCAAGTAAAATTCAACAACACAGGAGAGCCAAAATATTGGACAGTCTGTAGAGGAATTCAATAAAAAAACTAAGAGACACTGGAGTGACTGCAACCTCGGGACAATCAGATACTATCGGGAGATATCAAATACATAGGGGTTATACTAGACTCGAAGTTGACCTGGAACCATCAGCTCGAAATAGTGAAAACGTTCTCGTCTCCAGACGCTCACACGAAGAAACATGGACTATAAGTCGATTCATGATGCATTGGACATACATTATGATGGTAAGACCCATGATCTACTATTGCGAAATTGAACAACGTGCAAAGACTAGCCTGTTTAGCCAATTTGTAATATCGAGGGAGACGAGGATGGATTCCTACAGGCTGTAAACAACACCCAGAGGAATTTACAAGGATAGAACCTCATTGAGGAACATGTGGGCAGCACCGTTCTGGATGCAAGAAAGGACCACGGAATTCCGAGGTAATCTGGTACACAGACGGGTCAAAGTCGAACAGAGAAGACGAACAGGAATCTAGGGTGAAGCGCACATCTCTAGATATAGCAGACCCATTGAACTGCGCAAGGCACATGAAAACAAAAGGATATACATTGACATTGACAAAAACTGAGTAAGCTGGCATTATCGGCATTGAAAACGCAGATGACCAAGTCAAGGAATGGGCGAGACTTCGGCACAAGGAATACTGGAACTTGATAACTGTATGCAGACATAGGATAAAATTCAAAGAAGCATCATACTCAAAAACGGATCGAGGACTTAGTTCTATTAACAGAAATCAGCTCCGTATAGTTCCTGGATTCCTCATAGGACAGTGTGACCTGGAGGAGGACCCGAATAAACTTGGGCTTCATAATGGAAACCTTAACTGCCGAAAATGCCAGTAAGGAACAGAAGTAGCCTTTCACGACTGCTAGAATGGGTGCTGTAAGAAATAGGAGTGAAAGCATAATAAGCAAAAAGGAAAATCTATGGTAGCTCTTGTATAGGAGTAATCACAGAAAAGCTGGCTTATCGAGAACATCTTTTTTGATCTACCCCTTTTATGCAATGTCTACCACGGCTGTAAGGATATATTATGCCGCCATCCTGATCATTTAGTCTACACAGATGGTCTCTCATCTGTAGTGCCGTAATAAGGACGCATTGTTTTATTTGCATATAAGAAACCTATAAAAGTGATTTACACTGCTTTTATAGAATACTCAAAACTATTTTATAGCCGTTCCTAGAACCGCAATACGGCATTTATAAGAGAAATGATGTTGTAAACTGATCCGCTCTGGTGTTTACGGATACTTCATAGTTTATGACATACCAGTTCTTCATGGAAGATGGGTGTTTTTTTCAAGCCAGTAAATCATCTATTTTAATTCAATATTTCTAAGGTGGCGTTTTTCAGATGTATGTATATCTAAATTCCATATTAGTAACTTACTTGAAATGAGAGGAGAACACTTGTCGAGTGTTGGTTGTGATTTTCTCCAAGATCAGCACATCCTTGCCATGCTCTTTCAATCTCACAGTGTTGGCTTCTACATCTCTCAGTATCCTGTTGAAATTGTCTTTATCTACACGTAAGAAGTGACAGTTGTTTTCTCGCAGAACTATCGTTGCCGCCCTGCAGAGAAACAGGGATATTTAGTCACATTCAGACTTATGAAAATCTGTCGGTCTCTTAAGGTCAATGTGAATAGACATTTATTCTCACGCGGCGCTTTGGGAGCGAGAGGTTATCTATTAAAATTGGCGTCAATTAAGTAGGCATTTCTTTGGACATAAAAGTTTGAACGGGGTTTTTGAGTTGTTGATCTTTTGAACTAAAAATTTTATGATTTGCAAAATTCACAAAATTTTAAAGTATCTCCAAATTTCCAGGATTTCAAAAACTTTCTTCAGCTGGCTTAAGAGTACTGAAACCTAATAAAAATATTTAGTAAAGTGATTAAACTGCAAGTGGAATACAGAATCAATATACTTAATGCTACTTTTTCTTGGAGGTAAATACCACTTTTCTGATTATTTATTATACTTATTCAGGTAGACTCCAGTAATTTGTAGAATTAGCAGTTGTTTGCACAGAAGGAAAGCCAACCAGTAGGCGAATAAACGTGGCAACCGTGCAAACAACGTTTATCTATATTACCGTCGTTTGGGGTGATATTGATGGCTAAGTCCCATTTTCATTGTTTCAAATTTGGAATGCATATCATCTGTTAGATTTGTCTTTTCGCCAACAGGTTTATGTAGAGAAAAGAGGGTCGACTAACATCTGTATCTGCAGTCTCGATGATACGTTATTTTTTGTAGAAATGTGCATTTAAAATTGATAGCTGGTTTTACTGAAATTCGCAACTTCCAGAGCTTTGACTGGTAAGTCACATTATGGTGTAGTGTTTAATGATTCGATGGTATGGCACCATTTGTAGATCCGTATTGCACCTATATTCTAAAATTTAGTCATTTTCGTTAACACATAACGAGTTTATGCTTCAATTTATTTATTGGGGTCAAAATAATTACACATGAGAAGTGAGATTGATCATGAAATGTCAACATTTTCAAGATATTTTTTTAATGAATTGCAGTGAACAATGAGATATCTAGTGATTCAGTTGCTCATGAATCAGTAACCAATGGTAATTCAGATGGTTGTGCGGCAAGAAACTGAAAACTTTGATCACAATCTGAAGATATTGAAGTTCGAAACAGTTAAACTTCTTACTTGAAAGCTACTCGACAGACTTATGCATTTGAGGGCCTGACATTCAAATTTGATCATTCAAAACCCTTTCAAGATTCATTTTTTTAAATAAGGCGGAACATTCTTTTCTGGTTGAGGTATTTGACACAGCTATGTATTTGAGGGATCTGAGTCCAAAATTCGATCGTCAAAAACGCCTGAGCAGGCGGAGCAAGTGCTAAAATGATCTCCATGGCTTCCCTGGCACCTCCTCGGGCCTCTTATATGTGGCGCTAAAAGGAAGGCCAGATTCGTGATCAGCGTCCAACGATAAGAGGGCAAACTGTTTTTTGCCTCCAGATAGGTGGAAAAAGTCGGTGGTGGAAAATTGTGAAAACGAAAACCTACAAAAGAATCCACACAAGACAAAAACGTCAAAAACGAGGTTTTAGGTTATAATTGTTTTTCTGACGACAACTCCATCACGATTGAACCAATTTTCGAAAACTATAGATATCTTTCATCTTTGTGACAGATGTAATCTTGCGTCAAAATTTAATCTATATTCAAAAAGTACTTTCAAAGTTATAAAGGGTCAAGTATTACTGGACCGAGTACAGTCTCACTAGAGGTCGTGTTAGTATATATGTACAGACAGACAGACGAAAGTGAGTGACATGGTTTCTCTTGATTTGTGTATCATGCAACATCAAGAAACCACAACATCTTGAATTTAAATTTTTTCACGATTACAATAGAACTTAGTCAGTTGGTATGGGTAACAATTCTATTACGCAGTTTTGTATTCTATCTTTTTGGGAAAATTTTAAATATATATAAAATATATCTTTTTTAAACAGTGACCATTTCAATTTACTTTTGATACTTGATTTTATTCTCAAATTTTTTCTCAGTGCCTCTGTTAAGTTAACCTTCAAATATCCAATCGATTTATTATTGCCCTCAAAAGAAGCAAGACAAATAGCGATTTATTTCACGATTTCACAAAATTGAAATATACGGGAATGAAGAGAGGGTAACAATTTACAATTTTACAGATCACAGAACAGCAGCTGTACTACACTTATACATCAGAAAATGCCATTTCCCATCTTTACCGAACCGAGACGGGAGACGCCTTTTCAACATGTATCCGGACTTTCAAAAGACAAAGGTAATAATTTCAAACCACCCCAGTTTTTTAGGAGTTACGTTGAGGTCTGTTGCTATAACTTCCTTTTGTAAGCAGCAGAAGGTCCTATTGAAAATACTTTGGCTTATGGGGGATTATAGTAGTATTTCATTTGGCGTGGCAATGCTAATGTTATTCATTAATATGTTTATAATAAATATAATCGAATAATAAGAAATCATCTTCAGAATAAAGCACTTAAACCTACTTTCCCAGTTTTTTGCATTTTGCATTTAAGTGACATAGATATAAATTAAACCGTTTTAATAAATGTTGTTAAATAATTTATGTGGTATTATAATCGGATTGGGATAGCAAAATGGATTATGTTTGCTGGAATAGCAAGATACCACTCAACTATATACTCATAACATCAACCCATCCATCGATCTTATTCCTTTCCATAATATAATACGCGATGGGTCGCGCTCCGCAAAACAAAGACTCGTCTTTCCGTTGTCGGAAAATTTCTCATTAACTTTTAAAAGTGCGCTCGATCCTCTTGACTGCATAATGGAAGTGCACATCAATGCTGCATCGGAAATTCTATACATTGTGCCATGCACTGCATCGAGCGAAAAGAGAAAGACTCCAGCAATCATAAAATTCTTCCTGCCCTCGGAAGGATGTACAGCTACGGACACAACACGGACGCAACATCGATAGTGTGCAAAACACCGACTATTAACTCAAATAAATTCATTTATTTACGTTTTTACGGATTAAGTACATTACAAACTGAAGCGTTTGATTCATTGGACCCAGTCTTCCTATTAAACAAATAAGACGCTGTTCAATTTTTATATAATTTACTGAGATGGTTCAACAAGTACGAGCATACAACGGGTGTTTTCTTTAGAGGCGGAGAACTTTTAAATGGCAACACTGTTTTCTGTGACAGTCAATATGTTAGTTCTGGGTTGATTTGAGGCTAGTTTGGTTTGGCAATTCATCATGAATAGATTCACGCTGTAGTAACGTGTGCAAATTGTTCAAATTTATTTTGAAAAACACGGCTCAGCTCGAGAAACACATCGGGCATTACGTGCGTTCTACGGTGCTCATTATCGTCCACCAGAGCGATTAATTCGAGAAACTATGGATCGTTTTCGCAAGACGTTTTCTCAACGATAATACGCATCCCGTAAGATGTCGCACAGTACGCACACAACAAGCGAACGCTGCTGTGCAGCGTAGTGTTGATGATGGTCCAAATGTGTCAATTCGTCATCGTGCCCAGGAATTAAATTGTGTTCGTCCACTTTATGGACAATTTTGCGTAAAGATCTTGGTTTACGTGCTTACAAGATCCAACTTGTGCAGGAATTGGAGCCAGATGATCATCGTTCGCGCCGTACATAATTCCGTTTCAAAATTTTGTTCAGTGATGAAGCTCACTTTTGGTGAAATGGCTACGTCAACAAACAAAGGTGTCGCATTTGGAGCGATGATAATCCAGAAGTCATTGTCGAAAAACCATTGCATCCAGAAAAAATCACCGTTTGGTGCGCCTTATGAGCCGGTGGAATCATTGGTCCATATGTCTCCAAAATTGATGATGATTAGAATGTGACAGTCAACTTTCTTGTGCCTCAACTGGAAAGCATTAATGTTGCAAACATTTGGTTTCTTCAGGACGGGGTCACATGCCACACAGCGCGCGATACAATTAATTTACTCAAAGAAACATTTGACGAACGATTGATTTCACGAAATGGACCTGTTAACTGGCCACCTTGTTCAAGCGATCTGACACCGTTAGATTATTTTCTTTAGGGATATGTAAAATCGCATGTTTACGCCGACAAACCAGAAACAATTAAGCACTTAGAAGTCAACATTCGTCGCGTTATTGCCGAAATACAGCCTATTCACTACGAAGAGTATGTGAACACTGTACTTCCAGATTACATCATGTACGCTTTAGCCGTGGGGGCCACATTCCCGAAATTATATTCAAACATTAATGCCATCAAATTCTCCTCCAAATAATGGCAATTTCATATATATGAAAACTATTTTTCTGTGTTTTATTTCAATTTAAAGTTCTCTGCCTCTAAAAAAACACCCTTTATAATCGATATGATTACTGAGATGGATGAAATCATATCTGTCAGCAATCATACCCACCTTGAAGTACCTCAAGGTTCTATTGTCGGACCTGTACTGTTGTTATATAAATTATCTACCATAGTACATTCCAAATAGCTGAATGTCTATCTTTGCTAATGTCAATGCGACTGCAATCTTAGCTGATACCATCGATCAGCTACAGAGGAATCTAGTTAAAATGAATAATCGATGATATTAACGCTCCATGTAGTAGAAATAGGTTAATTTTAAATATTTCAAAAACAGTGTTATTGTTTATTTATATAGAAACATACAACTGCTTCAGACATCCATGGAATGTTTCGATCGATGTGGGTTCTTCAGTCGAAACGCAAAATTCTCAAGGCAACCGATCAAGTATTATTGAAATATTCACAAACTTCAAATACACCCATACGACTGTAATGTGTGTTGTCCTATGGTTTAGTGGACTTGGGAGATGACCAGTTACCAACAATGGTCATTGATAGATGTAACATGTAATGGGGTAGCCCCTCTGTGTCTTCATAAGTACGGTGTTTGTTGTGTATAGTGTTGAAGCTGATTGTGATCCAAGTGATTCCCCTATTGATCCCTACTATTGCGTCTCAGCAATTTCAATTTTGTTATCGACATGGTGATGTTCTATTGTTTTTAATGCTCGCAGGGTCTGAGAGTCTATTTAATTGTTCTCAAGCGGTACCGATGAATCGCGATGTGGTGACATCAGAAAAGCGATATTTTTTTAATAGACGGCCTCACGCAAAGGCGAAAAGCCTATCATGCTTCATAAGCGCTGCGAGAGGATATCAAGCTGAATGAAATTTTTTTTGCTGTTGCTGTTTATGGATAAGTATAGTACATAAATTATTGCATTCTTCCAGATTGTTTTTCGACTTACTGGTATTCGCATTTTAATTTAACGTGAATGTATAATGTCTACTTACCTTGGAGCATCATTAATGAGTGCGAGCTTTCCAAAGTCATCACCTTCATGAAGAGTATTCACGGTGCCTTTACCGTGAATCACAACATCGACTGAACCTCTTAGGATGATGTACCACGATCTGCCTTCATCTCCTTGATGAAATACTGCAAAAATAATTATCTGTAACCGAAATATGTATATAGATACCGGATGATAGTTGACAATGTCTAGTTTCTAGTTTTTCAGACCTGTCAGATTACATGAACTGACCTAGCGACTCAAGGGCAAAGGTCCCATGGACCGTCCTGGCAAGACATGACGAATAGTAGTAGTGCCAGTTGACAGAGAACACAAATTATAATCCACCAAAATAATTGTAACATTAATAATGATGATAATTAACTTGAATTTTGAAAAAAAAAACTTTTATCTATAACTATTACCTAGAATTTGACACGTAAATTTCGAAACCTTTTTGGAAATCACACACTTATTTTGATGTGTAGAAATACCCTTTACTTTAATTATCTTTGAAAGTGGCGTTCGGAAAATTTAACATTTTTTGAACCTGCTATAACGATCAGGAAACGATACGGAAACGCAGAAAAACAAAGTTTGGAATATTTTAAATTGAGTTTTGGTTACTTTTTTTTTACTTTTTCAATCACTTACACACGGATCCAGACTTAGGATGTGCTTCGAATATTATAATGCTAGCCAGTTCCCTCTTCACAGTATTCGACAGATGCGCCACTGCTCGTATGTGAAGAAGTTCTTCGTAGATTGTCTCTTGCTCGTCTAACGTCCTTTCGTGAGGCCTGAAAATGGAAAAAAGTAACCCTTAAACTCTCCAACAAGTTTCATAATATGTTGGTGCAAAAATTGCAGCCACTTCTACTTGTCCTTGAATATAATAATAATAGCAAATTATAATAATAGCACTTTATTGCCCAACAGACATAGTCCCTTTACAGAGCAATATACAATATTAAATAAAATAAATCAAAAGCTTGAGCCGAAATTAAAGGACAAAGATACAATTTGAATATAATCATTAAAGCAGTACATATAACTAGGAAGAATATAATGGGTTTATAATAACAATTTAGCAGTTGATTTCAATTCCGTTAGTCTACAGTTGAATAAATCGACGTGGTTTGACATATTATTGAGTAAAGTACACATTACCATAATTGGCGACTTTAATAATAAATTAGTTCTTGAAGAACTACAGTAGAAGGTCACGAAGTGACGTGAGTTGAATTGAGGAACATTGAAATTGATAAAACTGAGCAACTCCGGACAATCAATGATATTATGACATAATTTATATAGAAAAGTCAAAGATGACATTTTCCTTCTAGTTTCCAGCTTATCCATATCAAAGCGACTCAACAACAACTGATATTCAATACCTCGTTCAGGATACACTTTATACATTTTAAATGACAAATATTTCAAAAACTTCCTTTGAATGTTTTCCAACCTATCAATGTGATACTTATAATATGGATTCCATATTATACAACAGTATTCCAGTTTTGATCTTATATACGCACAAAACAAACATTTTAAAGCTGAAATATTATCAAACTTTCGACAGTTTCTGACAATGAATCCATATCTCTTGTAGGCTTCTGAGATTTTCTGTTTGATGTGTTCAATAAAATTAATTTCTGAGTCAAAACAAAACTCCTAAATCTACAACACTATTCTGACGAGATAGTAGCGCACCTTGAATACGGTAATCAAAAGAAAGTATAGTCTTTTTCCTAGTAAAAGTCATCATTTTACACTTAGCGACATTCAAATGAAGTTTGTTGGATTCACACCATAAACTGATATTATCAAGAGTTGACTGGAGCTTAATGCAATTAGTATGACTACAGATAACAGAATATATCTTCAGGTCATCGGCATAAAACAATCTATTAGATGCCATTATATAATCTAAATCGTTAATGAACAGTGTGAATAACAATGGGCCAAGATTAGATCCCTGTGGGACACCTGAAGATGCTATGTAACTATTAGACACAAATCCATTGTAATGTACCATTTGCAATCTGCTCCCCAAATATGACACAAAAAACCGAATAAGGGTGGATGAAATGCCAAAGTAGTCTAATTTATCAATTAGAGTGCCATGATCCAGTCGGTCAAAGGCTTTGGCAAAATCTGTATATATTACATCCACTTGGCCACCAAAGTCAAGGGCTTCAGATATATGTTGTGTAAAGACTGCAAGGTTTGTTTCAGTAGATTTGCCATTAAGAAAGCCATGTTGTGATGGGACAATATGATTTCTGACTACAGGAAATATATGATTATAAATGACGATTTCGAATAGTTTGGAAATATTCGACAGAATGGATATGGCCCTATAATTGGAAATTTCATGTTTATCACCCGTTTTGAAGATTGGTACAACTTTCGCAATTTTCCAGTAATCAGCAAACGTGGAAGTATTCATTGCTAGGTTAAAAAGTATGCATAGAGGTTTAGCTAAAACATATATACAGTCTTTAACTATGAAAGAAGGTATCTTGTCAATTCCAGAAGTCATCTTATCCTTCAATTTTTTAGATGCAGAAATAATTTCAGCTTCTGTATTCTTTTATGGATATAGATTCATTGACACCGTTCAGATTATATACCTTGTTGATATTTTGACTTGGATTAGAAGAAGTTACGAAGACACTACTAAAGAATTGCGAAAAGATATTAACAATCTCTTGTGAATCAGAAATAATTGTTCCTCTATAACTCATATGGCCAGGGATTCTAGATGAATTATTTTTATTTCTTATGTAAGACCAGAACTTTCCAGAGTCTCTGTTTATTTTATCTTGCATATTTCTCACATATTTATCAAAATATACTTTTATACTTTCTTTTATCTGAGACCTCAGCACCTTGTATTCTTGCAATACATGCTTGTTACCTGTACTTCGATATTTCCGTAGAAGATTTTCTTTGCTTTTTATTAGCTTGATAATGTTTGAATCAAACCATGGAGGAAAATTACTTTTAAAACTCTTGTATAGTGGCACATGTTCATCAAAAACAGAATATAGTATACCATAAAAATAGTCAATGGCTGCATTCATATCACTGTAGTTGTTTAAACATAACCAATCAATGTGCAACAGAGCATTGTACAGATTTACATAATTTGCTTTGCGAAAGTTGTAAGCTCTTTGACTCATATTGGGCACGAAAGTATTATTAAAGGTGTTTGTAAATATGTTGGAAAAACAGAATAAAGTTTAAAAAAAACCTTGTAGTGTTTCTGTATCTAAAAACTTTCAGCGTGACCCTTGTACTGATTCTATATTTCTATTTTTTATCTATGTTTGGGAATAAACAAAGAAGGGTAACTTGCATCTTCTATGTACAACAATTAATTTTAAATTTCAACAAACAATCGTAGTTCAACTGACTATTTGTGAATATATTCAGCTTTTTCATCATTAAAGGGAATAACAAGTAACGACTATAAAACTTTTAAAATGAATGCAGAATAAATAGCGTAAAAACAGTGTGTGTGTGTGAAAGAGAAACGGTTCAGCGTGAATTCAAAACACAATGTTTTGTAAAACGGAGCGTATACCATATGGATGGCTACATAAAATGTTCGAACGATCGAACAGAATGCGAACAAATACATTGAGTTTTATGAACCTGATCATCGTGATTTACAGATGCAGGACATTGTTTGACAAAGTTAGCTTTGCTCGTTCAGATTGCATAGGATTTTTTATACAACTTTCCAGAATAGGGAATGGATAGACACAAAACTTAGTTGAGAAATAACGGCGATATCCTAATTGCGTATATGCTCAAAATATACTAGTCCTATTTGAGCCATTTTTACTAATTATTTATTTATTTATTAACAGCACTTTTAAACAGATCAGTCAACCTGTCAAAACCAATCCAGTTCTTTGAATTCATTTGCAGTTCTCACTCTTTTGAGAGTTTCATTTAGACCATAATTAGCACGGCAAAATGGAGCTGCAAACAATTCAGAAATGCATGTTATCATGTCGCTTACATTGAACTCAAATTTCAGGAAAGTTTACTGTAAGGGCCATCAACGCTTGAAAAATATATTTTGAACTTGCTCAACCAACTCAATGATATTGTTGTAAAATGGAAACCAAATAATGGAATTATACTCAAGATACGAACGAATCAATGAACTGAACAAGATAGTAGTTTGAATGTGTGAACCGAAAAATCAATGGAAAATCTTTTAATGAAGCCTAAAATTAACTCTTTGAGACAATATTGGTCACATGAGGTATAAACGTCTGTTTTGGATCCAGGACTAAGACGAGATATCTTATATGATTTGCTTCAGTTATAATGTTATTGTTGATCTGTAGTTAAACCTTATTGTCTTATAAATTCTGTGGAAACTTCGATAGAGTGCACTTAAACCGGGACGAATCAGCGGCGCTTTTTATCATCCGTCGAGCAGCGTGAGTCATATACAACGTACTCATATCATACTACTCCCCAAACTGAATCAAAATCACTGCATTGTTACTGAGATCACGTGGTGACAAGTGCAACGATAGATGAATGGACTCCATAAAAGTTGCAAAAAGCATTTTATCTCAAATTCACAAATTTTCTCAATCGCAATATTCTTCTCGCGTATGCATGGGATATGAAACATGAAAAAAATTCAGATCAATGCTATATATATATATATATATATATATATATATATATATATATATATATATATATATATATATATATATATATATATATATATATATATATATATATATATATCAGAATCAAAATCACTGCATTGTTACAAAGATCACGTGGTGACAAGTGCAACGATAGATGAATGGACTCCATAAAAGTTGCAAAAAACATTTTAGCTCAAATTCACAAATTTTCTCAATCGCAATATTCTTCTCGCGTATGCATGGGATATGAAACATGAAAAAAAATCAGATCAATGCTATATATATATATATATATATATATATATATATATATATCTCATTCTATAGCTAAAATATATTTACATTAGTCAAGGGTTATGAAACTAGTGAAAATATAAACTCGTTGTCCTTGCCCCCCTCCTCTCCTCCTATCAAAAAATTCAGTAACGACGCCCACGCCCTGTTTCGACTTCGGAATGAAACTTTACACCTGGACTACAAAACAAATGTACGTTGTTCCCATTGGAGTGACGAGCGGCGATGTTTGGAATTCCTATTAAAAATTCTCAAGCAAATACATCCTCGAAACACGTTCATTAACGATTCTCTATGCTCAGCGTATTCCCAGCAACGATGTTTAAAGTTAAACAAAGCGAGGAATAATTCATTCCAAGGGGGAGCGGATGGAACAAACGAGTTGTAGATGGATTTACGTCACGTTTCAGATAAAGTTCTCTGCATTTTAACTATGCCAATTTCCTGAGTAATATAAAAATGCCAATCGGCTCAGATAGAGTTGCTAAAACTACAACTAATACCAGCCTAGTTAGTTAATGTCTTCCAGATATGGATAGTATGTTATTCATAGTATCAGAAGATAAAGGTCGTTTTAGTTTATCTTGGCTAACGGAATTGAACTAGTTATTATCTACCAACGTTTCGGTAAATTACATTCGAGATATCGTCAGTATCAGAAAGTCCAGCTTTTACCGAGCCATTCTTAGATGCTAATCATGGTATGGATAATGTAATGAATCGTAAGCATATAAGACCAGATGAAAAAACGTTTAGTTAACACAGTTTCACAGATAAAACTCTTTTTCTCTGAGTGACACGTTTAGATTTATATTTGAATCATCGTTCTGGAAGAAGAGAAACTGTATGTTAAGTACAAGATCTATTCATCTGCATGATGGAAGAGTTTCAGCAAGTAAGATCATCTACAATCTACATATATGAGTCCAGTAAAAGATGATTCAAATTCTATGGAAACTCTAAACACATTTTAGGACACTAGGCAATAAGTAGATCATCAGATTGATCTTGTTGCTAAATTTCAATTAATTTACTGCTATAACTCTCACCATAGTCATTAATATTATAAATATGCTACTCTATATAATACTGTACACATTAGATAGATCAATCCTACTAACGAACTATATCCTCTAATAACAAAAACTTTTAATTAGATTTCCAACTAATGCAGACAACTTATGAATAATGGACCTTGTACGTAGGTCACGCTAAAAGTTTTCAGATACAGAAAAACTACGAGGTTTTTTAAAAAACTTTTCTTTGATCTTAGGGAATAAAAAGAAGTCGCACGGAGATAGGTCTGGAGAATGTGGGTGAGGCAACAGTTTGACACCCTGTTCAGCAAAAAAATCGAGTGTTCTAGCGGCGCTGTGGGCGCATGGTGCCATTGAATACCCCGCTGACCAGTCTTTGGATGGCTCTTGCATAGTTCTTGGAAGACTACAGGAACATATTTGGTTATATACATATTCAGAAGTAACTGTCCTTTGATTTTTCAAGGCTATTGTTGTGATTTATTCACTTTTAGAAAAAAAAGATGCGACCATTTTCTTTCCAACACTCTTGGAACGACAAATTTTCGTTGGAGGCTGCTCACTTTTAAAGCACCAAACTAATGACTGCTGTTTAGTTTTGGGATCATAATGATATGACCATGTTTCGTCTCCGGTTACGATATTAAAAGTGTTTTTACTGTGCCCATTATCAAATTTTTCAAGCATAACTCAGCCCAATCAACTCTTGTTGCTTTTTGCTCACTGGTCGACAAATGTGGCACCCATCTGGAACACCGCTTCCTTAGGTGAAGGTGATCATGAATGATTGTTCGGACTGCTGCCGATCCAATCCCCAGAGAAGCTTCAATCTCGGTGTAGGCTATATTTCGATATTTTTTTACCATATTTTGCACAGCTTCTACAGTTTCCGGAGTGATAGCAGTGGGCGGTCGACCTATGCGAGGGCCATCATCGAGTGAGACCCGGCCCCTTTTAAACTCAGCAAACCAATTAAAAACAATAGCCCTAGAATGGGCAGATTCCCCAAACTAACTAAACTTTCGTGACATTCCGCATGTTTTAGTCCCTATTATAGTCATACAAAATCATGACTCGAAAATCGCGACTACCCGGTTTCACTTTCAGGTTAAAATTCGGCCAACACTTTGATGCATTCGAGACCATGGCAAAGCAACTACTGAACGATTCAAACGCTGCCTTTCCGTGTAAGCACTTACAACTTTAGACTAAATAGCTGCGTGCTCAAACTTGTTTAAACTTGTATAGATTTGGAATATCTAAAGCCTTTCAGCATGCTCGTAGAGCTACTATACCTACAGCATTATATTCTGTATATTGATCCCTAAGTACCAAATACCAAGCAATTCTAACATCAAAAGACAGAGCTCTTACTGTTTCCTCATTATCATCCTAAGCACTGCATCTGGCCCTCTGTGAATCAGCAGTCCAAGTGATTCCCTGATGTGATCTTCGGCAGTGGTGACATCTTCCAGTGAAGGCAGAGCAGTGGGCTGTTGCGAATCTTCGTCTTGCCAAAATCGATAGAGAAAGCATTTGTCTTTGAAAGGTTGTTCTTTATGAACTGGAACAGATGAAAATGACATGTTTATGTAATTAATTTCCTATCTAATGAAAGGAAGCGTATAATTGATAATGAAACGAGGTGCCGTCAAAGTTGCTGTTTTATATAAACAGTGTATTATGTAAACAACCAGCCACAATTAAATTTTCTGATGGTAGCTGTAAAGCATAAAAATGAGTAATGGCACAGCTCTATTTCACGTACAGTTTAACGAGTAGTGGCGATAATAAAAAGGAAGCAGCTGTAAAATTGTTTATAGTACTTTTGGTCATACAACGTATGAATTATAATTCATCCTAAATTGAAGCTTTACTAGAATCTTCTATATGCTTCTCCGATGACAGCATTGGCTCAAAAATAGTAGTGTTCTGGCGAATTGGACCGAAGAACTGTTTACAAGTTAACGCCCCTACACACTTGCTCGATTTCTCATGCTATTTAGTCTAAATAGGGACGTATGAAGAAGATTAATAATTCTGAAAGGTAAAACTTATAATAACTGTATAAAACAATGGACCCGTCTAGTGTGACGTCACCGGTAAGAGCTGGCAACAGCGGCCACTCTTGTAAGAATACCAGGAATGAGGTCACTACGGTCTACAAAAGACTGAAATTTTATTTTCTCCTTGACTTTAAATCTGTATAGTTAGAGTGTCAAGTAATACTCATGCATACAGATAAAAAATATTGGAAACGTATTATATTATAAAAAGAGATATTATGCATATATTTAAATTGTATAACGCATGCGCAGAATAAAATGAACTTCAAATTTGTAACGGCACGCGCGATCCTTCGCAGTACGACAGAGACATAGCGACGAAAATGGAAAGAAGCACGCGAAAGCTATAGAGAGCATGTAGTTTATCTAAGAGAATCTGTAGAAGATCGGTTTCCAAGCATACAGCATAAAGACACTAAGCTCAACCTTGTATGTTCGAATTTTCACGCATGCAGTTTTCATCGTACTGCATTTTGTTGACAAATCCAGGTTTCTCCGAAAAACTGGAATATTGCACTCATTTGAATGTTCTAAAGTCCTACTACAAGTAGGAACTTTTCATTTACAAGTTATATAAAATTTTTTTGCCATCAACCGACATTTTAAGGACAAAAATATTTTGACTTGACTTATTGATATGGTTTGATAATTTTTGTATGGTTAAACAACGCAAATTATAAAGAGATTAATCACATTCAGAGGAAACTTTTAAAACATTTTTATTTGATCCTAATCGGCCGAGTACATAGGATTCAAAATAGAACAAACAAAAAACCAACAATTTCTTTATGACAGTGTGCGGTGTTGTCATATGTTCTTTGTGATTTCACCACTTAACGGGGCCGTTGTGTCCGTTTTGTATATGGATGGATTTTTTTATCATGATTCACAAAAATACATTTTACCGAAATGACTAAAGCCTGAAAAATTAGCGAAATACCATTACTTAGTATGAATTCACAAAGAGAAGAAAACCAGATACAAGTTTATCATAAGAGCAGTTCAATCCCAACATATTCTTTTGTACAAATAAATCAATGATTTATAATGTATCACAATCTGGCTAATCTTCGCAGGGATTTGAAACTGCTTTGTTGAATTAATATTTAATGTTGCTTCTCAATTATCTATAAATTTCATGGTTTTGTTTTATATTAGCTTTTCATACTGACTTGTACACTTTTAACTATAATTACTATTATTGCTAGTAGTAAATTATTCCCTCTATTTGTTATAGTTTTGAGTTCAGTTTCTTTCACGGATGACAAAGGAGCCCGATTTAGAGCCTTTCGAATTGAAATTCGTGGAAGCAACAAAAAAATTGGTATTGTATAATTAATAACAATTGACACCTGGAACAAAACCAAGCGGAGATATTGAAATGTCAAAAACCTACTGGAAATTAATTTACCTCTGCTACACAAAGCAAACTGATGAAGTGACAACTACCTTCCGAAAGCTGATTACAATCGGATTTGCCCGAAAAAAATATATTGTCCTGCCAAACAGTTACCTTTTGATATTACAGTTCACCTTGCCTTTTCATTATTATCGGATTTAACAAGTAATTGGAAGAAAGCGCAAAGAATGAGCAGAGAACGTATAATCAATATGAGAAAGTGACTATGCTTTGGCTTTGTTAACTTGCTTATAAAGCAAGAAAAGATCCAAGGAAAATGGTTCATTGGAAGAAGGAAGCTGTTCTAGTTAAGAAACCTTGAAGAGTTGTTTAAACACAGAGTCAACCAATTATTCGAAGCCCAAGTAACCAAGTTTCGAATTGATTACCTACCTTCGTAGTGGAGATGATACTTGAAGGAGAAGGAATTGTTTACCTTGCTGTTGCTTGATATGGTTAATGGTGTGAAAATTAGTCGAACAGAAACAGGCCAATACTGAAAAACATGTTATTTTCTGTTTTGTTAGATATGACGTTGACCTCACAAGGTTTGAGAACGCTGAATTGAACCAAGCATCTGGTTGAACCAAAGTGAAAATTGCTGTTTTGGCTAATAGTGTTGATAGAATTTAGTGTATACATTGTAAAAAATATGTTTTTCTAATTTTGACATGTAAAGTAGCAGATTTTGAATTCGGTGAGAGTTCTGAAAGGCCGCACTCTTTTTAATTAGTGGATATTATTTTACAAAGAAGGATTGTAATCGCGTTCTTTTGGATATTTCAATATCTTGACGGATGTAAAATACATTTTAGCTAACTTCTGTAAACATTCGACTCCGCTCAAGAAAATGGTATCAAGTAAGTTAACTCTGTATTTCTCGTGCACCTGTAGCAGTTTAATAATATGGTGATCGGACTTTAGAGCTGCTGATCCACTTGAACTAAATTGTGGAAATATGGATATGAGATTTAATTTTTTCTAAATTCAATCCCAAATTTCAGTTTATAACCTATTTTTATTTTTGGACTGACGTGATGATTACAGCGTCAACCTAATTGATGAGAATTTTTGATTATATTACAGGAAAATAGAAAAATGGCTTCATTTGCGGTTTTCAGCTGCGGAATATAAAAATACGTTCCGATAAAGCTGATATCAGACGGTTTACTCGAATGAATGTTCACTCAAGTGAAGTTTTTTTTTCCATTGCACGTTCACACGACATAAACAAAGTAACATAAAAATGAACGTTCTCCGCCCTTTCTCTCGGATATGTCGTCAAACGAAGTTGTGCGCCTTGGATTCCGTTTAAATTGTGATTATTTATTCGTAGAATCGAAAAAAAGACACAAAGGCGACGTTCTTAGGTACAACTATATTATATGTATCGCTTCCAAAGAGAAATAATAATAAAGCTTCAAAAGAATTACGGATGAAGATCCTGATTCATATTGCAATCACCCTCAAATGAATAAAAGAAAACCTGAAAAACTTGTCACTTGCTTAATAAAAAGGAGATACTTTGATGAAAAAGAGATTATTTGCATGAATAAGACTTTCAGTAATATTCAGACACCTTACTACGAGAGATTCGTTTGAAGTTTGAATTATTTATACAGATTTCCTCGAGATACAATATCTTATTTTTGCAGGGATGTTATTTGCTATTTCGATGATTTATCAAGGTTACTTGTATAGTTGACAAAATAAACTTTTATAATAATTTTTATTTCAAATAGACAGTACGATATTTTGTCCTAATACAATATTAATCTAATAGCGTCGCGCAGAGTCGCGCTGCCCATTGGAACTTTCACGAAGTTTTGGTCCTAACAATTTAGACTGCCTAATAGCGGGTCAGGTACCCCCTAACTACATCCTCCAACAAGGGTAAACTGATTTAAAGCGACATCCCTTATTCTTCGTGAACACTTTTCACGATGTATCGTTATATCGGCTATTCACGTCAAAAGCTGACGAATGGTGTTTAGTGTATGCTCTTCAGTCTACATAAGATCTTGTAGACAGATGTTGCAAAGGAATATCTGTCACCGCTATGAGGCATTACCTGGTCGCTTTCGATTTTTCTGATAATTTTCTAAAAAGTATGTGTGCGGTCAAAAATTAGGGTAAGTCGTGGTTGGTGGTGAGAGGGAGATGTAATCACATTCTATCACCTATACAAATTCAGACCCCGTTAGTATTTTGTACTTTTTGAGATGAGTAATACTGAAGCTACGTATCTATATACTAACGCGAGATACACCCGGTCTACCGTTAAAGTGATCCTGAAGAACGGTCAGATTAGAAATCTATAGATATAATATAGATAGACGCTTCCAACCTTTTCACTTTGCCACGTTTACTACAACTATGTAGTCTGTGTTGTCCGGTATACGTTAAACATTTTTTGATAATTCTTAATAATTATTCTGCCTGAATAAGGATAATAAATAAATACAAAAATATAGCGTCAATTAGGTTAACCATGTATTCCACGTCAGTGTAAGTGAGCTCAGGTAAGTTTTGAAAATTTTGGAACATTTTATATCAGTGAAGGTCTTTAACTTGTTCCAATATTTAATTATTGTAATTCAAAAAACCATCAGCTAAAATCTGATACATATCTTTATGTCCAAACTGATACCATTGCGTGGGAAGTACAGAGTCAACCTACTTGACGCTATCATTCAAAATAGTTTTTTACCATGTGCAATGACCCCTTCCTCCAGTAACGCCTGCCACATGCCAGCAGCCTGCGCTCTCGTGTGAATGCTGGCAGACAGTCCTAGTAGCCAGTCGACCATTTCAGTTCCTGGTGCACATCTTCTCACCAAGCGACCTGACACTTTACGGTCCTTCAGGCACGTGTTTTGAGCTGTAAAATGATAAACACAATACATAATAGCAATATCAACTCACCTAAATGTCGCCCTCTATGGGGACGCCCATCGACATCTTACGAAGGTGCGTTGATGTTGCTATCACACCCTTGACTGGGTTACGTATATACCACCCAATTGGCAAGGCTATACTGACGAGTCTAGGCTGAAGACGAAACATGCATGTCTATAGCAGGTCTGATGCATTGTGGAGAGAATACGCTCAACAATACATAATATATTATCTTGACACTGTAATTGCAGCACTAACGTCCTGGGCTTTAGAAAAGCTTGGAAAAGGTTGATTGTTGGATAAAATATACAAGGTATCAACAAACATTTGAAACACTGCAAGGTATGTCCTCACGCATGTCATTATCTTTTTGTGTTTCTCTCAATTTACTGCATATCTCAGTTACCTCAGTTTTCTATACCTTGTGGAATCCCGCTTCAAATACGAGCCTTACAAGACCGGAATATTTTAAACGATACTTACACAGAAGTAACGTTCTCAACGCCCACCCTATCCTGCCCATCGTAGGACTTGGTGCT
Source organism: Bruchidius siliquastri (assembly GCA_949316355.1). Taxonomy (NCBI): domain Eukaryota; kingdom Metazoa; phylum Arthropoda; class Insecta; order Coleoptera; family Chrysomelidae; genus Bruchidius; species Bruchidius siliquastri. Next base: position 9,346,386 of record OX438534.1, on the reverse strand, counting down.
TCTGTGATTGGCTCGGCAGGATTCGGTTGGTCTGGAGACAGGGACCTCCTCGGAGGAGGGGAGGAGGGATATTTCGAACCGCTTTTCGATGCCATTACTCCTGATGCGCCAAAACCTGCAAACAAAGTTGTTTCATATGTCAGATTATGCTTGAATCAAACAAAGAGAGTTTTCATTTCCATTGAGTCATAATTGAGTCACTCTGTATAAAGTTACAACACGGAAGCTGCGAAGAAACTGCTTGACCAAAGTTGATCGCTCCCTCATTTCAGTGTGACGTGTAAAAGTGGGCCACGTTACAGCTAACCGTCAGCCGAGTGTCTTCTGGGTGGCAATTATCCCGTTTTCCAGTCGATTTGACCCCGTCCATTTGTCCTATCGTGTTCCCGTTATCCCACATCACAATTAATGTCAACGACATCGCTTCTCCCGCCACGACGCGGCGGTTGGTATTCCGGAGCTTTCCTGAACGTGGTCGAGAATGTCAGAATACGACACCAAAAGCAATATCATTATTACTATCAAGTTGGCGTAGGGAATAATTACATTTTATTCATCTTTGAAAGTTATCTACAACCAATGAAATAGTTTATTTGCCTTGTACCAGTTTGTGCAGTATTGGAAATTTTGGAATACATTGACCTGCTCCAGAAGATGCTGTTATGACATCATTATATAGAAACTTCATATGTACAAAGGGGCTTTAATTCTATTTGACCTTGGTAAGATTTTTACAGGAGTAGAAGCACCAAGATTCTGAGTAATCTCATTATAACAAACGATACTTTAGCTAGTAGAATACGGTATTGACACCTACTTGATTTTTTTTTTATTAAATACTTCATATCTAGCATGTATATTATTACGAAAATGGTGAGTGTGTATATTTACATAGTCAGGCAAACTTTCACCATTTCCTGAACAGTTCAATTCATGTGACGTTTGTATTTGATTGTTGTGACAAAATAATGAAAAACTTGAACAATTCAGACACTACTACAACAAATCTTATTCACATACATAATTCATGAGACAATTATGTAAATTAGTGGAAAAGCTCATCATGAAAAATTGTTTGACTACTTTAAAATAATCGTGAGATTGATGATCTCAAAATGAGCGTTTGTCATTTATTATAGGTTTTAGATACATTTCGATCGTCATCAAAAATTTATTTGGCTTGTCACAGTTTGTACAATAGTGGTTATTTTGGAACTCACTTACTATTCAGCACTCCAGAAGATGCAATCATGACATTATTATCATTATTATTACAAACTTTATGTATTTGAAGGGGTCTTGGTTCTATTTGAGGGTAGTAAGACTTTTTCTGGAGAAGAAGCGACAACGTCACTCATTGTAGTCTTTCTGTTTTTGAACATTTCAGTCACTCATTGTAGTCTTTCTGTTTTTGAACATTTCAGAGGTAGAGTATCTTTTTTTGGTTTGATTCCATGATTTTGAAAATTTAGTAGAAAGCTTGACTCAATACCTCAAAGACTGATTCGCATTGGAAATATTAATTGATATAATAAAATCAGAATTTTATGAAGACTTGTCGTGATTCCAAAACAAACATTGCTTGTTAGCTTTTATAATGTTTATTATATCTGTTACTTTGCGTAAATAACATCAGGAAATTTGTCTTATTCCATACTTGGTTTGAGTATAGTTTGGTATACTTGTAACGATTACAAAGATCATCAAAACTTTTTGAACTGGCCGACACTAAAGAACAAGAACTTCAAAACATAATGAATGGAATTCAACTTACGAGTAGGATGTGAGTGGTACTAAAATTTCAAAGCAGTTTGATTGTTTCCCTATTCTATATTACTAGTTTTTAGATAAAGTTTATAGATTATAAATAATCAAGATACTTCCGGCTAAACTCTGAATTATAAAATTGCTAGGCATGTAAAATGATGGCTTGGATACATCAAGACTTTTGGGCTCCCCCAAAAAGCTTTATAACTATACCGGAAAAAGATTGGGAAATTAAGATATATAAAAAGGTTTGGAGCTGATGTTTTTGTGTTTTTAATGCTACTTATCTTGCATCCAATATTCTGTTTGAAAAAGCTTCATTACTTAGTACATGCCTACTTCAATCCCTCCCAAAGTTCTACAAAAACCGTTAACACGAGTTCGCATAGTGTCTACTTAGCTCAAAGGTAAAGCACTAGACAGGCAAACAGAAGGTATGTGATTCGATATCGCCAAGTCTTTTGCCAATTTTCTAACTGCAAATTTGTGTATGAACTTCCATCCTGTGGATTAGCAAGTAAATAATTGTCAAAGAACAAACGTCAGTAGAGAAGATATTGCTCATCTGGGATAAGAAAATGGCAAAAATAAGAAGATAAAGGCTTCCAAGCAACATTATTTTCATTTCACACCTTTTTTCCTAATCACAGCTGACCCTTCTTCCTGCTCTTGGAGACGCCTTAGGCAGATATTTCTCAGACAGGCTGCCTTCGATCTATCAATTTTTTAGGGTCCTGTATAAACAGTGATACTTCGTCCGAGTGAAAGGCCGAATGGCTGATTGTATAAGTTCATCCCTTTCCAATACGTGGCTGGTGGATGATGGATGGTTTGCTGGGCGCTTCCATTATTCGCGGCGCGCAAATCAGATAACGGGAATATCCTGATTACAGTGCATTTGCATATTGGAAGGTATCCTTCAGAGATAGTATAGATGTGCTATTTTCATATTGATTAATCATTTTTCATACAGACGTCGTGATGAATGTATAATGTCACAAAAGTGGATGACAGAGCAAAAAGAAGAATATTACACAGGAAATCTACTGGCTTGTATCAATCTGATAATCTCTGGAATACTACTCGCATGTGTGCCTCTGAACATAATCCAGATAAGAGTAATGCGTTTAGTAGACTCCACAATGTGAATAGACATTTATCCAATCGGCGCGCGATAAGCTCTCTAACTTTGCGAAAGGTTAACTACAAAAAATATGCTCACTGTCATTGACTGATTCCTAATATATGTGAGCCTTTTCACACACATGAAGAACATATGAAACCTTAAGTCGCCCATCATATAGGGCTCATGACTGACATTAGCCAGTGAAGTGAAGTACCTGGAGGTGGTACTGGATAGTAGAATGTCATGGAATAACCGTCTGTAGGCGATCTCTGCCATGTGGCAGTAACGCCAGGTTGTAGGCAGAGCCTGGAGAAGCCTCAGGTACTGCATTGGCTGAGGGCTAGGATTCAGTGCGGGTGCTTGGTATGTTGGACCTGCACCCGAAGAACCAGTGTAGTCATCAAGCTGGCAAAGACCAAAAGAATGGCAGCGCTCCACTTGTTGGTAGGGATCCTCACAGGTCACTGCAGATTGAACAGGCACCTGTCACTCATAGGAGTGGTCAAAGACCCCATCTGTCAGAAGTGCTGGGAGGAGGACGAGACTTCGTTCCACTTCCTGGGTGAGTGTGCCGTATACAGCAGCCTTAGGGCTGAGGTGTTCGGCACAGCAGAATATGACAGGTAAGAGAGCTACTCAGCAGAATGGTCGAACATCATGACCTTTATTAAAAGGTCTGGAAAGATTTAAAGTAAGGAACTACCATGTTTGCTAGATCGATAAACCAACAGATAGTCAGAACGATAAATAGGCCGACAGACTGAGCGAAATATTCAGCGACAGACCAACCGACAGACAGACCGAAAGTCAGACCCAGAGACAGACAGATATACAAACAAATCGCACATTGCGTTAAAAAGATCTATTCGTATCTCGATTTGCAGTGTGAGAATTGTCACAACGCTTCGTTTCAAGGTACTACATCATTCGAAGCAAGTCTCAAGATATCTTGAATATTAAAAATCAGTTTAGTAATGCTAGTAGAGGCCATCTCCTACCTTAAAACAAGCTAATCCACAAAATATATCAGTGGTTGTCCTGTAAATTACAAAGCCGGTTTTAACTTTACGATTGTTTGTATAAGCGCAATTCGCAAGTCATAAGATAAACCTTGCTACAAAGTAACAAAGGAACGCTTTGGTATAGACGGTTGTAACGGGAGAATGGGTAATGACTCATCGTTTGCTTTTACGTCTTTTCCCTGTTATTATGGTCGAGAATACTACCAGCTGATTTGATGAGTTGTTTAAGAAAGCCATTCAGAGGAAATTGTATAATTTTGCTTCGAAATGGACATATTTTTTGCGAGTCGTAAACTATATAGTTGGAGACGGAATACGAGGGTCAAGCTGAAAGTTTTTAGATATTCCTAATCTATACAAGTTTAGGCAAGTTTGAGCACACAGTTATTTTGTCTGAAGTCGTAAGTGCTTACACGCAAAGACAGCGTTTGAATCGTTCAGTAGTTACCTTGCCACGATCTCGAATGCATCTAAGTGTTGGCCGAATTTTAACGTGAAAATTGAACCGGGTAGTCGCGATTTTCGAGCCATCACTTCGTATTACTATAGAAAGGGATTAAAACAAACGGAATGTCACGAAAGTTTAGTGAGCTGCTTTGGGGACTCTGCCCCTTCTAGGACTATAGTTTTTAATTGGTTTGCTAAGTTTAAAAGGGGCCGGGTCATACTCGATGATGAACCTTGCACAGGTCAACCGTCCACTGCTGTTACTCCGTAAACTGTAGAAGCTGTGCAAAATATGGTAAAAAAAGATCGACATATATCCTACACCGAGATTGAGGCTTCTCTGGGGATTGGATCAGCAGCGGTCCCAACAATCATTCATGATCACCTTCGCCTAAGGAAGTGGTGTTCTAGATGGGTGCCACATCGGTTGACCAGTGAGCAAAAATCAACAAGAGTTGATTGGACTAAGTTTATGCTTAAAATATTTGATAATGGGCACAGTAAAAACACATTTGATATCGTAACCGGAGACGAAACATGGTTATATCATATCATTGTGATCCCGATACTAAACAGCAGTCATTAATTTGATGCTTTGAAAGTCCGTCATTCCAAGAGTGTTGGAAAGAAAATGGTCGCATCTTTTTTTTCTAAAAGTGGATACAGCCTTGGAAAATCAAAGGGCAGTTATTTCTGAATATGTATATAACCAAATGTGTTCCTATAGTCTTCCAAGAACTATGCAAAAGCCGTCCAAAGACTGTTCTGCTAGGTATTCAATGGCACCATGATAACGGACCCGCCCACACCGCCGCTTGAACCCTCGATTTTTTTGCTGAACAGGGTGTCAAACTGTTGCCTTCACCCCCCCTTATTCTCCGGACTCCGTGCGACTTCTTATTCCCTAAGATCAAATAAAAGTTACGAGGTCGCCATTTTTCCACCGATGAAGAGGCAATCGCTGCATTTGAGGTAGAAATTAGCAACCTATCAAAAGAACGTTGGTCACAAGAATTTGACAAGTGGTTTTACCGAATGCGTAAATGTATTGAGGTAGGGGGAGAATATGTTGAAAAAACAAAATAAAGTTTAAATAAAAACCTTTTAGTTTTTCTGTATCTAAAAAGTTTGAGCGTGACCCTCGTAGTATATAGACAGACGCAAATTGAGTCAAGTAGTACTTCTTATGCTGCAATTTCCTTGTTAAATAATTTGTTTGTTTTTGTATTTTTTGCGAGTTTGTGGCAAGGGGAATACATTTCGAATAATATGTGGTAGTAGTATTGTTTCTTTATTGTTAATCATGGCTGATAAGTTACGTAAATATGATCACGTGGACTGTGTTTTTGTTGAAATTTAGTTTAGTAGAACTGAAATGTGAGCCTCTCGATGTTCTTAAGTTTCCTAAAAAATAAACAATAATAGAATGTTTGAAGTATAATAGTTAATAGTTTGGGCATAATGCTCACAAAAAATGAACTAGGGTTAATAAATTACCTATGGGATTTTTTCATGAACTCTCAGTCAGAAAACTACCGTGCTCCAGAAGCACTTTGAAATTGAAAATGTCTATTGAACGCTGTAAACTGTCACTATCGGGAAGTTCATTCCACAACGCTAGTATTTCCAAAATAATATATTTCGGGTGTCTCCCAGTGGGGCGAGGAATCAAAACTTGTTAAGTGCCTTGTATAAAATGTTTATTATCTCACATATTTAATTTATTCGAGTTCAAGAATATTTTATAAAAACTCAAAAATATGAGGTCTGACAAGCTCAAACTGCTATAATGAATCATGATGACGAACTAATGTACACCATAATTACATCACGTAATGCGTATGCGAGAGATAATTGGTTCATGAGTTATGGTTAATATTTGCTGTTTAAAAGTGTCATTTATATAACTGGATTTACTCAATATATTTTTTGAATAGCCAACGTGAAAAAGTTAGGTAATGAGAAAAAATAGAGGAAAATTACATAGTTTTGGTACAAATACATTATATTCTCTACAAGATAAACTGCTGGGTCTCTCCACAACTTGTATTGAGCACAAAGTGCATCTCTGTATGTTTAATCCTTGGAATATCCCTAAAAAAATTGTCGACCTTATGCATATAGTGATAACGGTCGACAGAATGACAGAAAGTACAACCTTTCAAATTTTCTTCTTGAACTTAGAGATATATTTAAGACCTCAAAATGCTAAATCTGTATAGTTTAATTGCCAAGTAAAGCCATTTAAAGAGTAGATATCATTCAAGGCATATATTTGAATCGTATGACGCATGCCAAGAGTAAAATAAACTTCAAATTGATGTAGACAACCATATATGTTTTAACCTAATATGGAATGGCTCTAGAGAGAGAAAGTGCGACCCTAGCAGTGCGACAAAGACAGAATGACGTAGAGGGCAGAAAGCTACGCATTTTCCCTTTTTAGACAAATGTGCTGTATATTGCAGGTTTAGGGTTAAGTTATTCGGCACAACGAAGTTTAAGAGAGAAGAAATATACATGGAGTTATAGTCTGTTATCATAGCTTTTATGAAAAACTCTGGTAGATTCGACACTAAGAAACCATCATCTTAGTACTACTATTTGTTATGTCTTGTCAGAGAGGTCCGTAGGACGATAGGTTCATGTAAGCTGTCAAGTTTAGAAAATTAGGAACCAGACGTTGTCCGTGGAAAGCAGAGAAGGAAGAAAGAAAGGAAGGCAGATAAAGTGCAGAGATAAAGAAGAGCATAAGACCACCATCTAGTGTCTCATATCACTAACGACCTTTCGCGACAAGTAGCTCTAAGATTAGTTTGGAAGGTCAATACTGCACAGAAACATTTATGTATAATTCCAAGAGGCACCCTACATTCATCCATTTGGATATCGCAGAATGAGGGTGCATGTATGAGCTCGGGTTATATTTATTCCCCGAAAAGCACATTATTTTAAATTACCAAGAAAACTACGTTACGTGCACTACGAAATGGTGTACATACTTATGAATAAATAACGAATAACTGCTATGAAAGCTCAGTTTCAGTGGCGGAAAATACCATAAAACTGGAAAAAGTGCATAATAAAATAGTGAACAGCCGCATTCGGAATAAGTGGTAAGAACAGATGTAACTTCGGAAACTTAACATGTGATTTACATTTTGATTCATTTCTACTCAATATATGACTTACCAAACAACCTTACTAACGTTTTCTTGATGAAAGTACAGTAGATGAAAAATTGAATCTCAGAAAATCATGTCATAGCAATATTACAAAAAAATAATGGTTGAATTAGTGCTCGGGTTTAAGGTCTTTGGGCAGTAAAAACTTTTGTACAGTTATCTAATTAGTCATACATGGTTTTAAAATATATTCTACAGTCAGTAAAAGTAAGATGTGGAAGGATAACGTTGGAAATGACTTTATTTGAAATAAACAGAATGAAACAATAAGATAACAACAACTGTTAGTCTGATAATGCTCTTCAACACAGTAACAGGTAACTCACTAATCTGCGTTTGATGTCATGGACATTTTTTATCAAAAAAGTAAACAGGAAAACAGAGAATAAATAATGAGTGAATGAAAAGCAGCTACGAGGTACCTTTCATAAATAACGCTTACCATTCTTTATTTTGCAGTTAGCTACTAATTCGTTCACTAGCTCCTTGTTTTTCTGAAACAAATAATAGTATAATTAAACATTATATCTTAAAGTTAAATGAAATTTTGAGAGGATAGAAGAGAAAAAAATTTCAAGCAGATTGAATACGTATTTCCTGTGCCCAAAAATTGCGTCGTATTGAATAAAACTTATTTTAGATACTCAACATATATTAATAGGTAAAAAACTGTATAATTATATGGAAATAGAGTTTCTCAAATTTCGACATTTTTGCGCATTATTTATTTTTTCAGACTATTACTGTGCTTGAACAATTCCTTGAGAAGCATGTAAAATTTGAGTTCGATGTTTTTGGAAGCTTGTGGTACAAAAGAATACTGACTATATGCACAAATGGGCAGGCACTCAAAAAATAAAAATAAGGTGGGCTAGATTCATAGGAAACAATAATGAAGCCCGAAATTAAAATTTTTGAAAAATGGTTAATATTGCGATTTATCCAGTCGATAAAAAGGCATTATCCATCATAGGCCTGTAAAGTTTCTTTCTTCAAAAGACTGCAGGATTTTGAGATCACCAATACCCTCCAAGGTATTAACATAAATTACCACTTATAGTTTTTCATGCACATCCACTATTTATATGTCTAGGATAACTATGTAATAAAATTGGTGGATGTGCATGAAAATTTATAGTGATCTTGTAAGATCTCCGAGATAGAATTTTGCCCCAATAATTAATTGTTCAAGACGGCCGGATAACATTTTTCTGAAGGAATATGGAAACTCCCAATTATTTTGAGGTTATGTGTACATCTATAGTGAACATAATAAAGGCTAACCAACTTCTGAGTCATCAGAAAGTACTACCAAATATTAACAGAAAAGAAATCTGGCAAAAATAGATTCTAAAAAGAGTGCAAATACAAAGCAGATTCAGTTTGAGGATCCATTAAGAAACCTGAAAAAATCAGTCAGCGTGTAGTGAAAATATATTTAAAGGTTTTCTTAAAATCAAAATGACACTGTTACAGGATTATATGTCTTATATTAGAATGACCAAATGTTGTGTTTTGGTCTTTTATTGCCTAATTTTGAGTGTCATGACGTTTCCATTGATTTACTGTCTCCAAACATATTCAGGAGAACTGAAACATCATGACACTCAAGAGTTAACACGACGTTTGAACGTCTACTGATGCCTAAGAACAGTTAGAGTGATCATCTTTGAAATTGGTAAATATTCATTGTTTTAGAATACCACCTCTGGGAATTAGCCGCAGCAAAATGGGGAGGTCGATATAAATTCTATGCAACAGTAGAATTCCCCAAGGCTTAAACTACAATTCCTTGGTAATAAACCCAACAGCCCCAAGTCCCCATGCACGCAGAGTGTCATGAGTTCCTTCAGGCTCAATATGTGCGTGACTCTATCTCCTTTCCCAGTATATAAATGGACAGTTTCCCACTTTGCAGTGGAACATCGTCACATGTAATGATGGTAGTGTCAAGGAACGTCGCATTGGGAATTCACCTTCGATAATGGCCATTAAATATTATTAGGAAACGTGACTAAGTACTGTAGGTTATGCGAGTGGTTTGTTCGACGTGATCTAATGTGTTTTGTTGAATTTATGTTATAGCCCAAGACTATTACGGAAAAGGAATGATAAGTCAGGGGCGTAGCTAGGGCATGCCAACCGGAGCCCGTGCCAGGTGTGTGGTGTGCGTGGTGCGCATTTTTTATAATTAGCTATTCTTAAAACTTTGTAAATCATAACAACATTTCTCTGAGAAGGATGTGTTGGGCCGTTAGAATAGATGAACTTTAATTTTTGAATCGACAATACAATGCAAGTCAATAAACTGCGCAATCCTATAGAATGAAGGTCCTCGAAAAATCCTCACAAATTAATTATACTCACATTTCGCTCCCACAATACCAAAAACCCTTACGATTTAAAATGGCAACACTGGAAGGCAGTGTAGCCACGGGATGCCTACCCTAATTAAGGGATTTTCTTGAATGAAGGTTTGACAAGAGGGTAAAAGGAAAGTATATATTAATAATAATTAAATTGCACATTTTGCTGTAATATTTTGTACAAACAGGGTGTTCCTTAATGATAGGACGCAATTACAAGGGTACATTTCTGTACCAAATAGTAGAAACATTCATAAAATCTTAAGAGGTTTCCTTTAAGGATCACCGTTAAAAAAAGATGGCTTTTTAATAATATTTTAAAGATTGTAGTGCAATTTTTTTTCTCGAAATTATTGTTATTAAGTATTATTCATTGGATGAAGTTTCTAAGTTGGCACTAACAATGAGATGGAAGACTTTCACTAAGTAAGAGCATCGACAATTTACATGAATGACAACAAAATAATTATGAATTCTAGTGGCGTCTCGGGGGGCAGTCTCACAAGTAATATTGACTATAGAAGTATACGCCACTGACTTTATAACACATTTTCTAGTTTATCGGATTAAGCAGCTAAAAATACAACTTTTTTGTAATCTGATATCTTTTCGAAGATAAAAAAATAAACACCACTTTAATGCATGTCGAAAAATCAAAAATCATTAAAATAAAAACAAATTAACTCTCATCGTTTCACAATATATATTCAATAATTTTTCAAAATCTTTTGAAGGTAACAACAGTTTAACAGAATATTCACAAAAACAGTTTGATATGAACACAGCCAAAATTGTTGTCCTCTATTACATATGCAACGATTTTATGTGTTTCGGTTGATGCATGAACCAATGCTGTGCTTTATTCTTTAGTCTATGAATGTAACGAAGTTCATGAAAGCCTAGCCTGTTCCAGACTGTTGAAGAGGTCCCAGGACTCAAACTCCGTAACTAATTTTGATGACAATTCCAACCATGCATTTATTGATTGAAATAACTCTGCTATTGATATTTTGACTGCTTTTATGGACCCATTCACACTGTCCAATGAATCAATATTCTATTTTACTGTCACTACGAATTGTAGTTTATTACAGCATGAAGTGTATTACGACTAAATGAACATTGATCGCTGAACCAATTATTTATGTTATCAGATAACAGGAAATGAATACCGATATGTATATACGTTTGTATATTAGTCTATATTATCATTATATATTGGGTACCTATGGGTTGTCAAGTAGATTGACTCAATGCTGAACAGACTGTAAGTCGCAGGGAGAGATGTAAGCCAGATGTTGCTTGCTGCCCTTCGATATCCTAAAACTCAATTAAGTGTTTTTTGCATTTATTTTATGCCTGTGGTTGAGAGGATTATCGTATAATTAATATTTGGTAGTATTCGTGTCTCAAACACAGGTTAGCCCTTGCAGTATCTGTCATGGTATCGATGTTACGTAGAGAAATATGCTGAATTTGCGGATTTATATATATACTATATTTATGAATGCTTGGAACACGTTCACACTCCTAATAATGTTTTTATTCACCCATACCTTTGTTATACCAGTAGGTAAAGCCGAAGATACCTCCGCTCTACATCTCTAGTCTTTTAAATATTTCAAACAATTCTGTAGCTGATAATGCGTTGAAAAAATACAGCAGGCCAACAGACAGAGCAAAGAAAATGTGTGCAAGTATGAGTATTCTAACAGTGTGGTTAGTAGCTAGAATAAATTAAATATAACCGGACCAAATTTTTTACTACAATATCGCTAATACAGGTATATTTTTTATGTGCGCCCTGAAGGGCGTGATAACTAGACTCTGATTTGTTTAATAAAATCGAACATAATCTGATACTCTTTTGGGAAGCTGGGTTCAAGTTAACTACTGTGCACTATTTTGTTTTATGACTAAATAGGAAAAATTGAAAAATAATGAGAAGATATTGCAATTTTCAAGTATTTGTCTATGTGAAAGAAGCTTAAAATATATTCCCGGTGATGATGACAAAGATTATACTGTTCTTCGTAAACATTACTACGATGTCATTGAAAATCAGTTCACCTTTGTTGACAGATGTCGTAAGCGACATCTATCGCCGCTTAGAGGCAGTCCAAGTGTTAGGACCTTTGACTTCGTCAGTTGCCAATGGGCAGCGCCATAGTGCGCGACGCTTGGAGATGAGTGTTGATGTTGCGATCACACCCCTGACTGGGTTCGGTATATACCACCTAATTGCTATCTACAGTAAGACCGCCAGGCTATACTGACGAGTCTAGGCTAAAGAGGAAACATGCATGTCTATAACAAGACTGATTTTTTTTCGATTTTTTACTAGCTTTTTTGCCGACCGGGCCACTGTCCGTTGTTTTGATTTTTTTAAGTAGAGCCATGGTTCCTTTGTTCTTCATAACATGCTTTATAACAATATGATTTTTGAAGATTTTTCAAGTACACGGACTAGCCCAGAAAGCATCATATCATTACCTCCCAGATAAGCCGGAAATCGTGCTGTTCGACCCTGAGCAGTTCGCAAGTAGTATGAGTGATAACGGTGCTGTCCCTGGGCAGATCCTGCAGTATAGATTCTCCGAACGTGGCTCCTATCCCCAGGGTGCAGAGAGTCGTCGAGGTCTGGAAAAAAATCTCCGTTGGATTAAGGCGTCTGCAAAATGTTTTCGGCTAAATCGGGGTTGAAAACGCGACGTTAATACAAATAAACCGTTCAGGGAACAAGTTAGCAACGTCTGTTTTACATGAGGGTGCGTTTTGATGACAAAAATGGAGTCAAGTAGGTGGTCTCAGTACTTCCTACGCTGAAAAGTTTCTAATGTGCGTTTGAAAATATAATTTTCTGGTATAATGCTGTTAAGCCAAAAAGTTTCACAAACAAAACTGTTTTTTGTGATGCGTAGTCCTTAAATCGTCATCAGTCCGTCAAAATTGACTGTTTACAAAGGCTACCCAGCTTAACTGTATTAAAAGTTTAAAATAACAGAGAATATGATATCTTGAAGCATAAAATTCTCAAGAAAGTTTTGACGGTGATGGTTAAAGATTTCTAAGGGTTTCCCTTAAGACTAGTTCACATGAAGTCGCAGAAACTGGTTTTGCATTCATGATGAGACCTAATTAGCCAGTCAATAAGTAGCATGGCTCGCCTTTACATATAGTCAATTTTGACAGACTGACGATGATTTAAATATCAAATCTGAGGACGTGACACAAAAGCAGAGTTTTATTCATGAATCCTTGTGTTCAAATAACACAGTTGCTTCCTTTTTTTATAGAAAATCTCTCGCAAAGGCGAGGCCTTCGGGCCGCAGAAGCACTGCGATAGTATGAATGTCTATTCACATTGACTTTGAAATGTTGTAGATTGTACCTATCGGGCGATAAACAGCTCATTCCACAATGCCGAGGTTCTCCCAAAGGAATGACTCTTGGAAAAGGCTTGTTCGAAACGTTGGAAGTTCGGCCAGGTAAGTCTGTGCCCATTGCATCGTTTTGGTGTTTGTCCTGTTTGTGTTTGAGCGGTTTTATTACAGATTAGTGCATTTCAACTAAATGGGGATCTCAAATGAAGAGAAAACTGCAATTTAATATTTTACTTGTAGTTGAACAGGCATAATGAAGAAAAAGCCGTCTCTTTAAGACGTTAAAATGACTCACTATATAAATAACATTCAAAAACGTCGTTTGGAAAGTTCCAAAAATGTTTAACACAGAAAAGATTTTGGCTACGCTCTAAATTGACAAGAACATTGTAAAACGTAATAATTAGTTCAGGATATTTCCAAAATGTGTATGCCGCAAAAATGTACTTGACTATGCCCGAAGATGATTGGAAGGTGAAGGACCAGAAAAAATGAGGCTTGTGCTGTAATTTTTTTCGTTTATTCCTCCACCGCCAATGCATTGGATTATAAAATATAAAAAAGTAGGCGTGCCCACGTAATAACTCTTCCCAGACTTCATTAAAATTGGTACACCAGCTGCTAAGACCGACGGAGACGAATAGAACGGAGTTTCGTGATGTAGATATAAAACATCTAAAAAATATGGTTTATGCGTGGTAATCAAAACGAGTGAACTTATCTACTTATACCTGGATTAATATAGACATCAACACGAGCTGTTCGAGAACTTTTGAAACAAACTAAGCCAAATGGGATTAGTGTAAATGGTGGTTGGGGTAAGAAGGATTGCGTCGAAAATTACTTATTGTTAGTTGAGCAGTTAATTTCGAGATCCCTTGCGATTGCAGAAATGCTGTCATGTCACTGAACTTTGTGATTTGCGTGTCAAGTATTTTATATACTGGAAGTAACTACAATATGATGCTATTAATTAGTAGCACTGTCGGAACTATGAAAGTGCCATGTTCGATTTCCGATCGAAAATCTTTACGTACAAATTTTAATGTTTCATAGGGTCAACAATATAGTGCTCATTATTTTTGCATCCATTAAGGTCTTATGAAAGGAACAACATTGGGTGTAACATTTTTGGGTTACATCTTTTTCGAATTTTCTAACCGTTAAGTCCAACAGATTCAATTAGATTCCATTTATCACGCTTTTCAGGTCAATGTTCATTTTACGGAGAGGTAAAAAGGGGTTTCCAATAAGAAGTGTTATTTTGATATTCAAAGAAAAATGGCATGTTCTGAAATAAATGATCAGATGTTTATTTCAATGTAAAGAGGAAGGTAAGCCATTAATAATGGAAAATAATATCAGCCAAATGGCCACCACGGCTACGCTTACAGGACCATATCCGTTTTCATGAAATTGTCCATCACCAAATCGCAAAGTGGCTGCTGTATGCCCTGAATAGCTTCACGAATTCCATCTTTGAGTTCTTGAATCGACGTTGGGCTGTTGGCGTAGACCTTGTCTTTCACATGACCCCAAAGGAAGAAGTCACAAGGTGTTAAATCACAAGATCTCGGTGGCCAATTGTGATCACCTCTTCGAGAGATAACACGGTCCAGAAACTTTTCCCGTAAAAGATCGCTGGTTTCGTGGCTTGTGTGGCACGTAGCGCCGTCTTGTTGAAAGTAAACGTTGTCCAGATCAATACCATCCAATTCCGGCCATAAAAATTATTAATCATCTCTCGATAGTGCAATCCAGTCACCGTAACTGTTGCTCCAGCCTCATTTTCGAAGAAGGGCCAATGACCCCGCCGGTCCATAAACTGCACCAAACAGTGACACGTTGAGGATGGAGAGGCTTTTAAACAATAATTCTTGGGTTTACCGAGCCCCAGATGCGACAATTCTGCTTGTTGACGTAGCCAGTGAGGTGGAAATGTGACTCATCGGTCCAGTTGATTTTTCGATGAAACTCCGGATCATTTTCATGCATTTCAAAGACCCAATCAGCAAAGACATGACGTTGTTGATGATCGGTCGGCTTGAGTTCTTGTGTTAACTGAACTTTATAAGCCTTAGGACCCAAGTCTTTATGCAAAATACGGTGTAATGACGTTGTTTTCTTCAACAGTTTGGGCTACAGCAGCAATATTCTCAGTTGTTCTTGAGCGACGTGCACGATTTCTATTCTTCACATTACTAACTTGTCCCAACAGCTCGAATTTTTTCACAAATTTCTGTATTGCGGACCGACAAGGTGTTGCACGACGACCAAAAAGTGTCCTAGTTTTACGAACCGTCGCTGCCAAATTTTCACCATTTTTATAGTGAATTTTAATATATTTTCTTTTTCTAGATAACCTCATGCAAAGGCGTGTCGCGCTTCATAAGCACGGTGCGAGGATAAATGTCTATTCACATTGACCTTCTAACGCTGTAGGGAATAACAGCTCGGTCGACCATCTGCCATGATATCTATAGAATAGGGTCAGATTAGCCGCCCTTCTTCGACGTCACAGACTGTGGAGGTCGTTTGTGAGGTCAGGTACATCCACTAGACGTATTGCTTGTTTCTGGAATGTATCCAGAAGCTTCAAAGAGTGACTTGGGGCGCATCCCCTCACATGCAAGCAGTTCTACAGCGATGGTCTGACATGTTATTGTCGATGTCAGCCCCCAGAAGCTTGATGGAAGTATTGGGTGGCCCTCCATCTCCACGACTTCTTTGTTAGGGTTGTTGTTTGCGCGTTAAACTGAACTCCATTTGTATATCCTCCTGATTCCACAGTTTACAATTATGCCAACCTAAAGTGTTTATATATTGTATCTTTCAAGAATACTATACGAGATATTATGTGATATTTTCCTGAAAACGATAGTTTAGTTATATGGCAGGGAAGTTATTTTACCTTATTGGTGATAGAAGATGGTTAAGAATCTTTTATAAATTGTCACTTGTGATACCTAAGAACACCAGAATCGAAGTTGATATGTAAAATACGATTAAAAAAGATCTGCATGGATTAATTGTTCATACGTCTAGAAAATGGTGGAACCATTTCTTCAGACAAATTGATATTGTGTTATTGAACTGAATTATTATCAAAATACTACAGGAGACTAGGCAATTTTTCATTATTTGGATAGCGCCTGTCTGTCTTAATCGTTTGGAACATTTGGGTCATGAGTACTTTGTTAAGGACTGAAAGACTGAATCATTCTTTAGGTTTAAGTTAAAATAATCTATTGAAACTCTTTGTTTTAATGTTTATACAAAAAGTAATTTATTTAATAAAAAACATGATGTTACAAATATAAAACCTTTTTATCACATTATCATGGTTTCCTGACTCATTGAAGTAATTCTGCCTCATGAGTAGAAATTCACCAGGGCTGGGACATTATATAATAAATGCTCTCCTTGTATTTTAGTTTCTCATTTGGTTGATGTATTCAGATCTAAGCTTCTTCACAATGTTTTATGCTTCTAATCTGAATATGTATAAAACACTTCTGGCGAACGACGCTAAAACAAAAATCAGTTTTCATCTAGACGTCACTGCGAACTGCTCGCGAACTGTTTGTTGGTGGAGACGCACCTTGACATCGGAGCGTTCTACGTCATTAACATTCTGCACGCTGACGCTGGCTAATAATCAGCAGCGCTCCATCGAGGGCAATCTAACTACTTTATTATGCATTGTTTATGGCTTTGTAGCATACGCAGTTGCCAGTCTGTACCATGATTATGCAATGCGAATAATTCGAGGTTATGTAATTAATTCCTGCTCAATACCTGTAAACAAACAGTTTGGTATTCCTTTATCAGCATGACAGACAGTAGCATTCTGGAAGGAGCGTACATTTTGGGCGTAAAAAAGGAAACATACACAATATAGTATCAGTACAGCAAACTGAAGGAACACGATATCTCAGGTTAAACATATGAAGGTCACGCTGAAAGTCTTTAGATATTCCTAATCTATACAAGTTTCAACAAGTTAGAGTACGCAGCTATTTTGTCTAAAGTTGTAAGTGCTTACACGCAAATGCAGCGTTTGAATCGTTCAGTAGTTGCCTTGCCACGATCTCGAATGCATCTAAGTGTTGGCCGAGTTTTAACGTGAAAATGGAACCGGGCAGTCGCGATTTTCGAGCCATGATTTTGTATGACTGTAAAAAGGGACTAAAACAAGCGAAATGTCACGAAATCTTAGTGAGATGGTTTGGGGACTCTGCTCCTTCTAGGGCTACAGTTTTTAATTGGTTTGCTGAGTTTAGAAAGGGCCGGGTCTCACTCGATGATGACCCTCACACAGGTCGACCGCCCATTGCTGTTACTTTGCAAACTGTAGAAGTTGTGCAAAATATGGTAAAAAAAGATCGAAATATAACCTACACCGAGATTGAGGCTTCTCTGGCGATTGGATCGGCAGTGGTCCGAACAATAATTCATGATCACCTTCGCCTAAGAAAGCGGTGTTCCAGATGGGTCCCTCATTTGTGGACCAGTAAGCAAAAAGCAACAAGAGTCGATTGGGCTAAATTCATGCTTGAAAAATTTGATAATGGGGGTGAAAACACTTTTAATATCGTAAGCGGTGACGGAACATGGTTATATCATTATGATCCCGAAACTAAACAGCAGTCATTAGTTTGGTGCTTTGAAATTGAGCAGACTCCAACGAAAATTCGTCGTTCCAAGAGTGTTGGAAAGAAAATGGTCGCATCTTTTTTTCTAAAAGTGGATGCATCACAACGGTAGCCTTGGAAAAACAGAAGACAGTTACTTCTGAATGGTATATAACCAAATGTGTTCATGCAGTCTTCCAAGAACTATGCGAGGTATTAAATGTTACCATGACAACGCAGCCGCCCACAGTGACGCTAGAACACTCGATTTTTTTGCTGAACAGGGTGTCAAACTGTTGCCTCAGCCACCGTATTCTTCGGACCTAGCTCCGTGCTACTTATTCTTATTTCCGAAGATCGAAGAAAAGTTACAATGTAGCCATTTTTCCACCGATGAAAAGGCCATCCCTGCATTTGAGGAGGAAATTAGGAACCTTTCAAAAGAACGTTGGTCACAAAAATTTGACAAGTGGTTTTACCGAATGCGTTAATATATTGAGGTAGGGGGAAAATATGTTGAAAGAACAGAACACAGTTTTAAAAAAAAGCCTTGTAGTTTTTCTGTATCTAAAATCTTTCAGCGTGACCCTCGTAGTTTCAATCGCACATTTTGGGTATAACTTTTTACTAGTAAAGGTATATATATATATACAGACAGACGGAGTTGAATGGCATGTCCTCGATGTGTTTGACATGAAAAGTGTCTCGATTTTTTTTGCTTCTCTTATGTCTACTTATTGAAGCCACCAGTGGTGAAAACAAAATCTACATTTTTCGGGTTGGTTAATATTGAAGAAGGATGCCTTTACACCCCATCATAAAGATAACCTTTCTTATCAACACTCGAATATAAAAGCACACACGTAATATCGTTCTGCCGTCCCTCTCCCTACAGGTAACTCCCATATATATGAATATCCCGTTTCTGCATGCAAAGGACAGGAATCCAATTTGCATTTACGTACATTGAAGGCATTCTAAATGGAAAACCCAACGATCCCTCTTTTCCGTTAAGATATTTCCCTTTGACATTTCCACCCTCACATCTATCTACAAGTAATACCGTGTTTGCTTTACCAAATCAGATATTGGAATGGTTGTTACTGCGGTTTTCATATTCAGACTTGTTTTGTCTGATATAATTTGGATACTTTCATTTCCCTCACCAAATAGGCGGGGAACTGTAATCGCGGCATTCGGAGTGTCCAGTTAGTTCTGTTGTTCAGAGCGTCCGATCGGCAATCGGAAGGTGTGTTATCTGAATCCCGCACCTCGCCATTTTTTCTGGATTTTAAAATGCGAATTGTGTATCAGCTTCCATCTTGCGAAAAAAGCAAGTAATTAATTGTCACATATTGTGTTAACTTGAAATTTCATGACATATACATCGCGAAAAACCACGCGACTCATTTCCGTATATCCGTCTGTCTGTATTTTTGGTATTCCTTGGCTCTCTATGATTCGCAAAGTATTTTTCGACTTTTGATGAAACTTTGACACTAGGCTAATGGTGTGACAATGAAGGAATGCGGTGATGGAGATGTCAAAAAGGTTGTAAGTGTTTTTAGGATACGTTCTAATATCTATAAATTACACACGTCTGTATTGAAATCACAAAGATATTATTTTCAATAGCAGTGACTTGGAATGTCACGACGATGTTTATAGGGACATTTTCGGTACATTTTGAATGTTTCACACAAAATAATATATTTTGATTCATTTCTGTTTTACTTTTGATATTGTTTATTGCATTTTAACTGAAAAGGGCTATTCAACCTCTTGAAAAAATTTTACCCGTGTAGCTGTATCAGTTTATCGAAGGTCTTTAAGCACATTTTTTCAAGTATGAAATAATTACAATATTATTAGAGTCAAATACGGAGTGCTTGCGAATGTATCACGTATTTTTATTTAGCATAGTTACTTCTTGTTGTCCAGGAAATAGAAGTTACACCGAAAATAATTGAGTTAAGTAGGTTGGTTCGATACTTTCTACGTTATGGCTTTATTATACTATGGATTATAGGCGCGTTTCTCGATCGAACATTTAATGGTCGATGATTTACCAACGATTTGTTTTACATTTTTTAGTAGAAAGTGTGAAAAATCCTCTTTATAAATACTAGTTTCTAATTGATAACTGACGGAAATATTAGCTTCCTTGGGTGGTGTCCACTAGTTAACATATTTATGTATATTCTGAACAGAAGCGCAAAAGCGAAAACACATCCCCTGTTTTTATCGTACCACTTTTTGTGTTTGTTTTAAAGCAGGCAAAGGCTGCGGTAATAAAACAGGTCATCTAAATGTTAACCGAAATAAATCATGGACATTTTTTCATAAAGTTGCTACAAATCACTGAAGAGCCTTTGGTTTGACTGTGCTCAAACTTTGTTGGGATGACGCTGGTTTCATTGAGAGAGATTTTTTGCCACCTAATAAGTCGTTCCGCCATGTCGTAACGAAATGACATTCCAGAGATTATTCCGTCCTTGTCGTTCGATACCTGTATCTAACGTGAGTCAACTACGCAGCAAAAATTGTCATTAGGACGAGTTGATGTGATATCACCATTCATTTATTTGTTAATGAAAATTTATTTACAAATTGCACAAATATGCAAATTCCGAATATATTTGATATTAATGAACCAATAACTTTTGAAAATATTTGAAGCCGATAATTATTCATTTATCCACATTTAGAAAAAAAATCAAAAGTGCGCTTCGAACATTATTGTGGGACTTCTTAATAGACCTCCCTCTCAGGAATGCTGCGTGATGATAAATGTCTAAATGACACATTGACATTAATACCTTGTAAGTTCTAGCCGTAGGGCAACGAAACCTCTCAAAAAAATGACTTTTGGCCCCACAAGTATTTCTTGTATAGAATAGAGACAAATCAGAGGCTTTTCGTCGATGTTACATACTGTGAAAGATCTTCATAAGGTATGAAGAGGCCACTAGATGTATTGCTCTTTACTGGATCGAGTGGATTACCATACATGCGAGCAGCACTATATACTCACGATAAGAACATCTGACCTTACTCTAAGACAATTTACTTAATAAGAAAAATCTTATTAGTTTGAACCACGAATTCCACAATTTTTTGTAAGGTTATCATATTCTCCAACGACGTTCCGTTTACTCCAATGAAGAATACGAATATCTTGCGATACCCTCCAAGTAATTCATTTACTCTTTAGGCATCGCCATATTCGTCAACGGCAATTCAGCGGTACGCGTGTGTCTGTTTCCGCGCCCGTTAATTTATATTGGATTTAATTTTTACCAAACACCTCTCAGGATGAATGTGCTGTTAAAAAATAAGTGTTGTGACTGTTGTGAGGATCTCATAGATGTACGTACAGGTGTTGATGTGATATGAATGATATGTGAGTTGTGAATAACTTCTACCACAAATGGTGGACGTATATCTTTTGGCTTAATTACAGGTATATATATATATATATATATATATATATATATATATATATATATGTTTATCTGTAAAGCACCTATCAAACTTGAATTAGGAAAAAAACTATGACACAGATAAATGTAAAAAAGTCACATATTGGTACAGTTTTTATAATTTTTTCGTTCTTCTTTTCAACGTTAAGGAATCTTCGGTAGCTTTGATAACAGCTCATCAAAATTACAGAATGCTTATACCAGTAATACATTATATAATGACCTGGAATTATTTTCGTCAAAATCATAATATGCTTCGATCAACACTATAATTTTCTTCTAGGTCAGATTTTCTCTGTTTTGTGCCAAGATTATGATTTGCTCGATTTGAGATTTTGGTATTCTCACTTACAAGACACTATCCGGGTTCGAAGTGAATATATTCACTAAAATTTACTCTACCTGATCAAAAATACAGTATTCTCACTTTAAGATTATTATAGCTTTGCGCATATAGGAAGATATGGTATATTTGGATGGAAGCACATTTTCTTAGTGCGAGGATTTATTCGTATGTGTGTAGATCCACGTTTGACAATTCCGATTCCGAAGTATTGGGTGATCTGGATAACATATTGGTTTCATGCAGGAAATAGTCGGTATGTCATCTGCGAAGCTGTAAGTTGGATTAGATGTTATCTCAATCCTACCACCATAAATAAGGATGTCTCTGAGAAAACTATTCAATCATTGGCATAGACTTGGTGGGAGCCTCTAGAGAGCAAGCTTGGCCTCTGCAAAGAGACTCTTCTCAAATGCTCTATCGAAAACTTTCCATATATCCTCGTGACGACCCGAGACTCTCCATGGATCTCATTTGCTCTGTTCCACATGTGGGTGGATCTATGCTTGTGGAAACCATATTGTGGCAATCATTGATGATGCTATTTTTGTCCTCGAATATCAGCAGCTGCATGTTAATGACGGTTTTCATAACCTTGGACATGATGCAGATCAGAGTACTCCGTAAAACGACTTGTAACTTGGGAAAAGTGAAAAAAAATTAATTACAAACAGGTACTTGATAAAATATTGTCTATTTATACTTGAGACTTGAGGATCTATCGATACTTTCATTCTGATTTTCTTGCTGCTAATGCATGGACTTTCAACAGTATAATACCATTATCTACAATCTACAATTACCTCACAGCATGCTACGACCCAAATTTCGTATACTCTGACAGACAGACCGACATACAGATGAACGGAAAACTAACAGAATACTAGTGACATAAATGTTCGTGATGTTTTTATTGAATGCTCGAAAAACCTATTATCGTTATACGTATGTTGTAAACGTTAGTCAAACCAGTCTGACATTGTAGGTATGGAGATAATGTGTATCTAATATTGATGTGGCCTAAAGGGCATCTAACTCGCTCTTATTATCATCATTTCAACATTCCTCTATTGGGTTACTTTCCTGTTTCCCTTTACACAATCAAGTTAGCTCAAATACGGCCGAGACGTCACCACTTTCACTAACGAACTCAATTTCCAGCTACTCTCCAGAGGTTGCTTTGGGCCTCCCAGCCAATCAGAATGTAAATACCAATACCTTCTTTGCGATATTTGAATAAGTCGAACACTGTTTACCTCCAACTGGCTCATGTCATGTATTTTTCAATTCGTTCGCTACATAGGTGGATTGGAAGTGAAATGTTGGATGATTTATGTTCTCGAAGTTCTTGAAGTCACTGATTTTAAAAATTTAATTTGAAATCCAGTATCAAAATGCTCAATTTCAGTTGGAATCAGGATTTATAAAAAAAAGGAGCCCCTCATAGTGTTTTGTATCAGCTTGTTTTGAAAATGGACTCTGAATTTCAGAATTAGAAATTGCGGACAGAACGGAGTAGTTTTTTGTACGTTGTACAGCAGATGTAAAATCCAAGCCCAACGTTCATGTTGTACCAGTTTATAATCGATTCCTAGTGCAATCATAAAATATTGGAAATACCATTTGACGGCGTCGTTTATAAATCAAGTGAGTTTCTTGGTTCAATTTTTTACACCTCCAACCTTCTAACCCCCCTGATGATACGTGATGATACGTGTAAACTACGCCGCCCCCTATTAGACATAACGAGTATTGAAAAAAGGTCATAAACGTATTATACCGGGTGGTCCATTTAACTTGAGACGGGTCAACCATGTTTTTTCAATGGGAACATATATATTTTATTGCAGAATATTACTCTACCAGAAAAAACAAATATCTTTTGCTCACAAAATTTTGCAATCCGATTGCAACTTAAGTAAGATAAGTAATTTATCTTATGAATTTATTATATCAAATGTTCAAAATGATGCCCGCCAACTTCAATATACTTATCGATCCATTTTTTCTTCATTGATTACTCTACAAGTACTTCTTATGTGTTACATCATATTTTCCAATGTAGTGGGGACTTATTTTAGATGGCCTAATAAAAGGAAATCGAGAGGGGTTAAATCTTGTGACCTAGCAGGCCACATAACGGGACCACCTTATTCGATCCATCCATTAGTGTATTCCCGATCCAGCACTTCCCGAAAAATTCTGGCATAATGAGCAAAGCAGCCATCATGTTGAACAACATACTTGCCCTTTCTTGAAGTGGTATATCGTCTATTAGCTCTGATAAATGTTGTCGTAGAAAGTCTTGATATTTTTGCCCATCGAATGTTCCTTCAATGAAATATGGATTGATCAACCTGTCATCAATTCCACACGATACATTCACCAACAAAGGGTACTGATGTTCCACGTCTCTCAACCATGGCGGATTTTCCACACTCCAGTAGTGCATATTATGTAGATTCACTTCACTATTATTTTTCAGATTCATCTGAGAACAACAAAAAAATAACGAAAAAAAATTATACTCAATTCTATTCAATTTTTTGTCCACTGAGAAAATACGACTCAGTCAATAATGTTTGAAAAAAATGATAATGACGTTGCCTACTGTTGTGGTATGGAAACTTTCCGAAAAAGAACAAATGTTTTATTTTTTATCTACTCAAGTTGCAATCGTATTAAACATGTTTGTGAATAAAAGGTATTTGTTTTTTCTCGTAGATTAAGATTCTGTAATAAAAAATATATATTCCCATCAGAAAAACATCCTTCACCTTGTAAAAACTTGAAAACGCTGTCAATGTCCACAAGAACCAAGAACTTTCATCTGAATGAGTTCATAAAAAAACTCCTCATTTTCGCGCTATACGGCTGTCTCAAGGTGAATGGGTGACCCGGTATATACAATATTTTCAAAGTAAACAAATTAAATTATGGTTTTTGCAATGAAAAAATGTGCTTACGTGTTCTAAGACACCTAACGTGCTTATATCGTGAAATGCGCCTTATACAATACATGACTTAAAGCGCATGTTGAACGAGTTCAATATGGTTATAAAATTTGGCAGGAGCAATAATATACGATTTCATAAAAACCGATAACGTCGACTGCGGGTTACTTAACGTGATGTCATACGGAAGCCCATAACAAGGCAAGTTTAGGTGTGGCTGCACAAAAACATATACTTGATTAATAATACGTCTTTTGGACGTTCTATGATGTCTACGAGGGTCACGCTGAAAGCCATTAGATATTCCTAATCTATACAAGTTTAAACAAGTTTGAGCACGCAGCTATTTTGTCTAAAGTGGTAAGTGCTTACACGCAAAGGCCGCCTTTGAATCGTTCAGTAGTTGCATTGCCACGGTCTCGAATGCATCTTGTTGGCCGAATTTTAACGTGAAAATGGAACCGGGTAGTCAGCCATGATTTTGTATGACTATAAAAAGGGACTAAAACAAGCGGATTTTCACGAAAGTTTAGTGAGTTGCTTTGGGGACTGCCCCTTCTAGGGCTACAGTTTTTAATCGGCTTGCTGGGTTTAAAAGGGGCCAGGTCTCATTCGATGATTAACCTCGCGCAGGTCGACCGCCAATTCTGTTACTCCGGAAACTGTAGAATCTGTGCAAAATATGGTAAAAAAAAACGACATATAACCTAAACCGAGATTGAACCTTCACTGGGGATTAGATCGGCAGCGGTCCGAGCAATCATTCATGATCACCTTCGCGTAAGGAAGCGATGTTCCAGATGGGTGCCACATTTGTTGACCAGTGAGCAAAAAGCAACAAGAGTTGATTGGGCTAAGTTTATGCTTGAAAAATTTGATAATCTGCACAGTAAAAATACTTTTAATATCGTAACTGGAGGAAACATGGTTATATCATTATCATCCCGAAACTATACAGCAGTCATTAGTTCCAAGAGTGTTGGAAAGAAAACGGTAGCCTTGGAAAATCGAAGGACAGTTACTTCTGAATGGTATATAACCCAAATGTGTTCCTGTAGTCTTCCAAGGACTATGCAAGAGCCGTTCAAAGACTGGTCTGCAGGGTATTCAATGGCTCAATGACAACGCACCCGTCCACAGCGCCGCTAGAACATTCGATTTTTTTGCTGAACAGGGTGTCAAACTGCTGCCTCACCCACCTTATTCTCCGGACCTAGCTCCGTGTGACTTCTTCTTATTTCCTAAGATCAAAGAAAAATTACGAGGTCGCCATTTTTCCACCGATGAAGAGGCAATCGCTGCACTTGAGGAGGAAATTAGCAACCTTTCAAAAGAACGTTGGTCACAAGAATTTGACAATTGGGTTTACCGAATGCGTAAATGTATTGAGGTAGGGGGAGAATATGTTGAAAGAACAGAATAAAGCTTTTATAAAAACCTTGTAGTTTTTCGGTATCTAAAAACTTGTACATCATGCAGATACATACGTGACAATTACGTCCTTGCTTTTTCCGGGATTCCGCCTAACATCGTCAGCGCTCTGCAACAAGTGGGTTGGTACCCAGTTAGCTCAGATGGCCAGAGCGTCGGACCGGCAATCGGAAAGTGAGTTGTGTGAATGCCGCACTGGGCTAGTTCTTTCGGATTTCAAAATGCGCATTGTGTATGAAAATACATGTCACTCATTTTAGTATGTCGGTTGTTGGCCTGTTCGTCTGTAGGTCGGTCGGTCGGTCTGTCAGAAATTTTTGTTAAAATTGGGAAAGGGATATGATTTGCTATCGACTTTAATAAATCAGTGTATTCAAGGCTGAGTAATAAAAAAATCAATAAATTATCAGAACTCTCTCAAAGTCAGTTATTTGTGTTTTTGGAGTTTTCAATAATTTTCGGGCGTGATCCAAAGGATTTTTTAGGAGCTCAAGAATATTGGAGTGTACAACTTAATTTGCGTTTGCTTGTTTTTCAAGCTACATCTTAACTCAGGTACTTAGCACCAGGTCGTAATTCATTAATCTTTAGCTTTTTGTCCATATAAATAGTACACAAAATATACCGGTTTCTGATACTTCCGTCGATTAAAATAAAAAAAATATAACTATAAGCTCTGGCTAATTATTTAGGCCCTCGTCAGGCATATAATGGACAAGCAAATCCAAAATAAAGTTTGTAGTATATTTTCGTTGAGAATTCCATTTTTCTAATTTTTATCGATACATAGTAAACATTTGTGAACATACACAATTTATGAGAGATAATTTTTTTTCATCTGACTCATCTTTATACTATCAGATCCATTGACGTGGTGCAGGTAAGTTGTTAGTGCTTAGTCATTGAATTTTAAGGGCGATTGCAGTCATAATGAACATTAGTTTTTACGTAATTTAGTTATCGCGTAAACTTTTTATCACTCTAATTATAGTGAAAGATGGTTCGGAAAGACATACATTTGACATTTACTTTTCAGTCGCCTAGTTTGCTTGTTGGCTTTGAACTGTTCAGTAGGACTCAAACATGTCCGTAAAGGTGTATTTAATCTTAGCCTGCTTGATCGCAATTGTACAGGTAAAATTTGATTTGTTTTGATCACAATTATTCAGAGGAAATAGAAAGGTGCTATCACTACTGCTACTGATTCAACAAGGCTCTGATTCAGAATATTGCTGGAATATTGCGAGCAAGTGTAAAGCTGCTCTCGAAGCTTCTGACCTTGCAAAGGACCTGGAATATCGAAGAAAAGTGGCTAATCTGTCTTTGTTCTATAGAGTCTACCAAAGCGAGGATTAGATCAAACTCTCTTGCAGGGACCAAACGGGTACATTCTTACGAGGTCGAGCTTCCAATCCATTCACGATGTACAATTTGGAGCATTTCAGGGTCAATGTTAATAGAGACGTTGATGATCTTGCAATGTCTCTAGAGCGTGATAGGTTTCCTGCCTTTGCGGGAGGTTTTATAAAGGACCCCAAAAATGTTAAACAGTCTGATAGATCCTGCATTTGATCAAACTACATTATTGAGTTTTTTCTGAATGCGAAATTTTTTCGTGATAGCTCAGCAATTATCGGGCATTAATGAGTTACAAAATAAATTCATGATCTTAACTACATGTTTTTGAATCTACATTAATTATTAAAATATTCGGATTGTTTATGTTAAATACAACGTCAAAATTCAATAACGGCCAGCGATTTTTTAGATTTAATTTGTCCGACGAATTATCATATTTTATTATTATCTGCATTATTCAATTTATTGATGATACATTTCACTGTTATTTATAACAAAAATTATTTCCTAAAGTGACATAAAGAGGAGGAATTTTATACATAATGCCGGCGACGTCATACTTCAAACGGTGCTGTCACAAGTGCAAAAGTTGTATAAAAAAGACGCGATACAAATTGTTTAATCTGTTTTTGTGTTCTTACTTTGTTTGCTGAAATTACGTTTTAGTGACTATATTCCAACCTTTACATTCAGATTGCAGATATAATAACTAATAATTTGAAAATTAAAAACAAAAATTTGTCGCCAGTGTGGATCGAAACCACAACTTCCTGCATTTTGCAAATATATTTCGAATTGATAAGCCTACTTTGGCAAAAATGGATTAACAATGAATAAAGCTACGTGTAATCTGACTTGAATGATTTATGTCCCATTTCTGAACAAATTTCAAGACAGAGAAAATAGTATTTGCTTTCCAAAAACTTTCAAGCTGTATAAGTATGATTTCGTTACAAACCGTTGACATCTAATTTGCAATATTTTATTGGGGCCGACCTGCTCGCATTTCTAGTTATAAGAAAGCTGTGATATATATTACAGAACAATTGCGGTTTACCTTTGTATTGTCCAATTTAGTAACAGTATAAAACTACTACTCATCATTTGGTTTCTGTTTTTCCAGTTAAGTCAAGCGGATGATGATAGACTAAAGGCATGTTCAAAAAAAGTTATTCAGCAAATCCATCATTTCAATTGGAAGCAGCCCCCAAACTGTTTGCAGAATGGCAGGTCACGGGAGATCTTCGGTTGGGTTGATGTCTTCAAGGTGAGACTGAATGTGATGTATTTATTGGTATTGATAGAAGTACTTCAAAATGTTATTTAAGATACTATTATAATATTTATATTAGATTATTTATCTCGTCAAAATTTCATCCAAAGTAGTAAAGGCTCATGCAAATGCGTATTTAGACCTCAGACTGTGGAAGGAGTTGTGTGTGCGTTCACCATTCTTTGTAATACTTTCGTAGTAGTTGAGGGAACACAAAAGGTTATGTTAATAGTATTATAATTGAGAAGGATATTATAAAGAGCAAGTGAAACAACGAAGATTTTGGCATTCCGGGAAGATTAAATAAAACATCGATTGATGCAAAAAAAAATTTGGTATTTTTATTTGGAACGCAATGTGTAGGAATAGATACCGAATTAAGAATACGTTTTATACAGATCACATAATTGAAATCTAGATATGAACCTTTCATTCCATGGGAAAAATAATTATTAAACTTTTGGTAAAAAATCTTGGGGGGTAATTACCCTCTCCTTGCATACGCCTGCGAGTATTATTGGTAAGAACCTATAGAAGCCTGTCATTTCTAATAAAAATATGTTTCAGGGCTTCTACCACAGTCTGCCAAGGGCTTGCAGAAGTAAGGTGGCAGCAAAGAATGCAGTAAGGTGTGTTGACATTATCACGAATAATTTGAAGAAACGTAGCGATGCGATGAAATCTTCACTTTTGGAAGCTGTCCATGGTCTCTTCAGGGCTTCGAGAGACTGCGTTGCAGAGATTTCGAGCTCATTCCAGAACCTTGACCAATACGTGCTGAATGGATGCAAATAATTACAGCACTTGCGAAAATGGACATTTTACTCAATGTGAAAGTAATGAGGGATGTTGTGTCACATGAGTATGTTGCTGTATCAATAAATTATATTTTCTCTGTTCAATGTGTGGGTCCCATTGCTAGATTAAAATACTTCTAGAGGGTTAGGTATTGCATGAAGTGCTCAACGTTTCCTAGAAATTCCGTAACGTAAGCAATAAGAAAAATGAACATATGATCGGACTAGCTCAGTCTCAGCACGCGTAACGCTGTGCTGTTTAGGGTAGTTGAGTAACACATAAAATAAGCTTTCAAATGATAGGTTTTTGTTTTTGTATGTCATGTAGCTTCCGAAATATCTATCAAAACGTTTGAATGTAAATTATCGGATGGATTTCAGTTTTGGGCACACCCTGTATATGCGAATCACTTCGAAACTTTGTCCGTCCCTGTATATCATGTAGTTTTGGAGATATATATTAAAACGTTCAAATATGAATTTTTGGGATATTTACATTTTAGACACCCTGTATATGCCAATCACTCCAATACGTTTGTCGTGTTTGCATATTATGTAGTTTTTCAGATATCTATTGAAACGTTGAAATGTAATTTATCAGATGGATTTCAATTTTGGGCACACCCTGTATATGTTAATTACTTCCACACGTTTTCGTTTTCGTATTTCATGTCGTTTTTGCGATATCCAACAAAACGTTGAAAGTGAATTTTAGGGGAAATTTTAATTTGGCACACCCTGTACATCATGTCGTTTTCGAAATATCTATTCAAATGTTTGAGTCTGAATTTTCGGCGAAATTTACATTTTGGACACATCCTGTATATGCTAATCACTTGACACGTTTTTGTTTTTGTATTTCATGTGGTTTTCGCGATTGAAAATGAATTTAAGGGGAAATATCAATTTGACACACCCTGTATATCCCAATTACTGTAATATGTTTGGCATTCCTGTATTTCATAGAGTTTTCGAAATATCTATTGAAATGTTTAAAAATGTTGGGCGAAATTTGAATTTGGGACACCTCCTGTACATGTTAAGCGATTGAACACTTGTTTCATTTCAGATACTATATGCTAACCTCTTTAGCACAATTTTCGTTTCTGTATATCATCAAAGTTTTCAACATATCTATTGAAACGTTAAAATGCGAATTTTCGGTGACTTTTAAATTTTAGACACACCGTATATATTAATCGTTCCAACATGTTTGCCGTCTTTCTATATCGTTTAGTTTCTATTAAAATGTTGAAATTTGAATTTTCGGTGAATGTTTAATTTCAACGCCACTCCTGCATATAGTAATCACTGCAACATGATTTCCGTTTTCAAGTATTAGGTTCATAAAATCAGCTTCCGTACCGTAGATATGCCGTCTCGGTATGTCTTGCAGATGCTGCTTCAAATGCTTTTTAGATTAAGCAGTTTTGCCCATCTTTACAGGGCAGTGGTTCACAGAAATGTTTGCTATACAGTATCCAGCGTTAGACGACGCGACCTCCTATTACACTCTAGTAGATGGTACTGTCGGTAATAATAATTTCTGTAATGAACGACCACAACGGATGACGTTTATCAGATGCAGCCGACTTTGGAAGGGAAGTGTGTGACATTTTGATGAAATTGGATACATTTTCGATAATTTTCAATATCCTGACCAAAATTGATGGAATCGGGCAGAGAAAAAACGTTAAGGAAATCCCACAGTTTCTTTTCGTGAAAGAAAAAGATGATTGTATAGTGTGACAAACAAGATTTACGCCGGTTTTCCGAATTTTGTATGGATTTGAAAGGGACCTCATGGTTTTTACATAGTGATTGCTGGAAAAATGGCTATATTTTGTGGAAAGTGTGTGTTGGTATGGAAAGCTCAGCTTAAAACTTGACTTGTCCGGTGAGTAGTATCCGTTTTCTGTATAAATATGAGTGAATTTATTTAAAAAAGGAAACCGACATCGGCGGCCCGTTTTCGTGTAGCCAAGTTTTTTAGAAATATCTCAGAAACGGTTAGAGCGATCTTTGAAAACTTTTCGAATTTGACTATTGTGGAATCTCCTCTTCACCCAGATATATCGAATTATTCGTGCAGCTCTGTAGAAATACGTGGTTGCCACCGATTTTACCGGTCTGATTCGAAAAATTTCACTATACGTTTCTCCAGTTTTCTGGAAAACCGAAGAGGAGGAAAGAATCGGTCCCAGTGTATCGTAAAGACCGTTTCTGGAGTAAAAAAAGACGCTAAAAAATTTTCTCAACAAGTAACCGCAAATACGATATAACGCGGGTAGAAGTGCGCGACGTCAAGTAAAGTACAATTTTTTCGAGAAAATTTTAAACGGTCATTTATCGAACACGGTGCAATCCACTGACCTGAATTTATATTCACCTCGTAGTTTTTATCAATAAGAATAACGGGAAAATGCTGAATATTTTTTAAACACGATAATTTATCCGGGCTACTCGAAATAAACGGGAACAGCGCGTTTTGAACTGTATAAATCGTCATCATTTCGGAACTTGGAAAATTATTTCCGGCAAAACGGATCGATTTTCAAAAAATGTCTCTCTTTACTATTCGTAGTACTCGTCGAGATTTACAAGTGGAAATGATTTTCAATCGAAAGGAAAACGGTTTACACACCTTTTTTCGCTTCATATTTTTTCGTGAAAAAAACTGGCTTTTCGGAGAGTGCAAATTTCAAATTTTTTTTACGATAAAATAAAAGTCTCACCCCGCCAACCGTACCCGTATGTTATTTGCCTATCGAACGATGCTAGTTCCGGGCAGATATATCCATGGGAAGGCCGGATGGAACGTTTACGCCAAAACCTCACACGATTTTCACCCCATTTTCGCGCATTCTAGCCCATTTTCGGACGACTTGCGCCCAAAAAACGCTGACTTCCCGTACACCACGAAAAGCGCCGGACTTTCGCCTTGCCAAAAATGCCTTTTTCCTCGGAAAAACCCTTTCAGGAAACTGGAAAAACCGAAAAAACCCTGGACGAAACTCGGCCTCGGTAGGGGAGGTGATTCTCGGAACTGTCATTAGCAAACTAATATTTTTTTGCTCTGACTCATCCATATACTATCAGATCCATTGACGTGGTGTAGGTAAGTTGTTAGTGCTTAGTCATTAAATTTTAAGGGCGATTGCAGTCATAATGAACATTAGTTTTTACGTAATTTAGTTATCGCGTAAACTTTTTATCACTCTAATTATAGTAAAAGATGGTTCGGAAAGACGTACATTTGACATTAACTTTCCAGTCGCCTAGTTTGCTTGTCGGCTTTGAACTGTTCAGTAGGACTCAAACATGTCCGTAAAGGTGTATTTAATCTTAGCCTGCTTGATCGCAATTGTACAGGTAAAATTTGATTTGTTTTAATTACAATTATTCAGAGGAAATGGAAAGGTGCTATCACTACTGCTACTGGTTCAACAAGGCTCTGATTCAGAATATTGCTGGAATATTGCGAGCAAGTGTTGAGCTGCTCTCGGAAGCTCTCCCCGAAGCTTCGGACCTTGCAAAGGACCTGGAATATAGAAGAAAAGTGACTTCATTCTATAGAGTCTACCAAAGTGAATATTAGATCAAACTCTCTTGCAGGGACCAAACGGGCACATTCTTACGAGGTCGAGCTTCCAATCCATTCACGATGTACAATTTGGAGCATTTTAGGGTCAATGTTCATAGAGACGTTGATGATCTTTAAATGTCTCTAGAGCCTGATAGGCTTCC
Source organism: Bruchidius siliquastri (assembly GCA_949316355.1). Taxonomy (NCBI): domain Eukaryota; kingdom Metazoa; phylum Arthropoda; class Insecta; order Coleoptera; family Chrysomelidae; genus Bruchidius; species Bruchidius siliquastri. The sequence goes on along the minus strand of OX438534.1, from coordinate 9,313,070 downwards.
TGCCTTTGCGAGAGGTTCTATAAAGGACCCCAAAAATGTTAAACAGTCTCAAAGATTTTGCATTTTATCAAACTACATTATCGAGTCTTTTCTGAATGCGAAATTTTTTCGTGATAGCTCAGCAATTATCGGGCATTGATGAGTTACAAAATAAATTCATGATTTTAACTACATTTTTTTGAATCTACATTAAATATTCGAATTTTTTATGTTAAACACAACGTCAAAATTCAATAACGGCCAGCGTTTTTTAGATTGAATTTTTCGACGAATTATCATATTTTATTATTATCTGCATTATTCAATTTATTGATGGTACATTCCACTGTTATTTATAACAAAAATTATTTCCTAAAGTGACATAAAAAGGAGGAATTTTATAAATAATGCCGGCGACGTCATACTCCAAACGGTGCTGTCACAAGTGCAAAAGTTGTAGAAAATAGGCACAATAAAATTTGTTTAATCTGTATTTGTGTTCTTGCTTTGTTTACTGAAATGACATTTTAGTGACTATATTCCAACCTTTACATTCAGATTGCAGATATAATAATCAATAATTTGAAAAATTAGAAACAAAAATTTGTGACCAGTGGGGATCGAACCCACAACTTCCTGCATTTTGCAAATATATTTCGAATTGATAAGTCTACTTTGGCAAAAATGGACTAACAATGAAAAACAGCTACGTGTAATCTGACTTGAATGATTTATGTCTCATTTCTGAACAAATTCAAAGAGAGAGAAAATAGTATTTGCTTTCCAAAAACTTTCAAGCTGTATAAGTCTGATTTCGTTACAAACCGTTGCCATCTAATTTGCAATAACTTACATAAATTCACATTTAGAAATCCGAAAAGAAGACCCAGTGCAGGATTCGGACCCGCATCTCCCGATTACATGTCAGGCACTCAGACCAACTGAACCAACTGGGTAGCTGGTCAGTCGTTACACAGCGCGGATGATAAGCAGAATCCCCCACAAAGCCATCCTTCCGAATTTCAAACTGCGCGCGTCGTTCGTATCTCGAGGTGCCGCAGCGCCAGTGTTTGGGTTGGTACACATCTCCTACCGCGATTACTGACAGCAGACCTCTTTCTTTTCGGATTTCTAAATGCGAATTTATGTATCAAAAACTCCATCTTGCGGAGAAAAGCAAGTTGTGTATCACGATTGCAATAATTTATTGGGGCCGACCTGCTCGCATTTCTAGTTATAAGAAAGCTGTCGTAATATATATTACAGAACAATTGCGATTTACCTATGTATTGTCCAATTTAGTAACAGTATAAAACTACTACCCATCATTTGGCTTCTGTTTTTTCCAGTTAAGTCAAGCGGATGATGATAGACTAAAGGCATGTTCAAAAAAAGTTATTCAGCAAATCCATCATTACAATTGGAAGCAGCCCCCCAATTGTTTGCAGGATGGTAGGTTACAAAAGATCTTCGGTTGGGTTGATGTCTTCAAGGTGAGACTGAATGTGATGTATTTATTGGTATTGATAGAAGTACTTGAAAGTTTTATTTAAGATACTATTATAATATTTATATTAGATTATTTATCTCATAAAAATTTGATCCAAAGTAGTAGAGGCTCATGCAAAGGCGTATTTAGACCTCAGTCTGTGGAAGGGGTTGTGTGTGCGTTCACCATTCTTTGTAATAGGGTATGTTAATAGTATTATAATTGAGAAGGAAATGACAAACAGCAAGTGAAACAGCGAAGCATTCCAGGAAGATTAAATAAAACATCGATTGATGCACTAATCAATTTTTTTTAAAACAACCGAATCAAGGTAAGCTTGCATTTGTACTGAGCCGCCAGAATAAAAGAATCGTAATATTTTCAAAAATTCTGGTACTTTTATTTGAAACGCAATGTATAGGAATAGATTACGAGTTAAAAATACGTTTTATAAAGATTACGTAACTGAATTCTAGATATGAACCTTTCATTCCATGAGAAAAATAATTATTAAACTTTTGGTAAGAAATCTTGGGGGGTAATTACCCTCTCCTTGCATACGCCTGTGAGTATTATTGGTAAGAACCTATAGAAGCCTGTCATTTCTAATAAAAATATGTTTCAGGGCTTCTACCACAGTCTGCCAAGGGCTTGCAGAAGTAAGGTGGCAGCAAAGAATGCAGTAAGGTGTGTTGACGTTATCTCGACAAATTTGAAGAAACATAGCGATGCGATGAAATCTTCCGTTTTGGAAGCTGTCCATGGTATCTTCAGGGCTACGAGAGACTGCGTTGCAGAGATTTCGAGCTCATTCGAGAACCTTGACCAATACGTGCTGAATGGATGCAAATAATAACAGCACTTGCGAAAATGGACGTTTTACTCAACGTGAAAGTAATGAGGAATGTTATGTCACATGAGTATGTTGCTGTATCAATAAATTATGTTTGCTCTGTTCAATGTGTGGATCTCATTGCTAGATTAAAATACTTACTTAGAGGGTTAGGTATTGCATGAAGTGCCTAA